>JANAVB010011999.1:11602221-11859721 GCA_029216955.1 Iris pallida
AGCACAGAGGGGGCACAGGAGGTAAACGCAGTCAGTGATGCGTCTACCAAGTTATGGCACAGGCGGCTCGGCCATATCAGCGAGAAGGGGATGAGCTACTTGGTGAACAGGAAAGTGATTCCGGGGCTCAAGTCTACAAAGTTGGAGAAGTGCACGCACTGTTTAGCTGGGAAGCAAAATAGGGTGTCTTTCCAAAGTCACCCAAGTTCGAGGAAGCCGGCGTTGCTCGAGTTGATTCACTCGGATGTCTGCGGTCCTATGAAGGTAAAATCTCTTGGTGGTGCTTCTTACTTTATGAATTTTATTGATGACTGTTCCAGGAAGGTTTGGGTCTACGCCTTAAAGACCAAGGATCAGGTGCTGCCTACTTTCAAGGAGTTTCAGGCCTCTGTTGAAAGGGAGATGGGCAAGAAGTTGTTGTGTGTTCGGTCCGACAATGGCGGCGAATACATCGGTCCTTTTGATGCGTATTACAGAGAGCAAGGGATACGACACCAGAAGACTCCGCCAAAGACACCTCAGCTCAATGGTGTAGCGGAGCGCATGAACAGGACACTGATGGAGAGGGTGCGGTGTTTGCTGTCAGAAGCAAACTTGCCGGGCAGTTATTGGGGTGAGGCTCTTCTCACAGCTGCTTATATTATTAATTTGTCTCCTAGTGCTCCTTTGCAGGGTGATGTGCCTGACAAAGTATGGTACGGCAAAGAGCCGTCATACAATCACCTGCGGGCGTTTGGTTGTAAAGCCTTCGTGCATGTACCGAAGGACGAGAGGACCAAACTTGAGCCGAAGACGAGGCGATGCGTCTTTATCGGCTATGGTCGGGATGAGTTTGGCTATAGACTCTACGACCCAGTGGAAGGAAAGCTCTACAGAAGCAGGGACATGGTGTTCATCGAGGATCAGACCATGACCAACACTCAGGATTCTGAGACGCCTTCTGAGGCTGAGGAATTGCCTGAGTTAGAGTCATTTCGCTTCGAGCAGTTTCCAGAGGACATCGCAGAGGATCCAGTTATGGGGGAGCCGGTACATGGAGTTGCTCCCAACATTGATCATCAGCCTGCTGATGGTGGTCAGGGTGTCCTTCAGGAGGATGAGCATGCCGGAGAGGTAGTTCCTGAAGGGGCGGAGGCTGTCGGTATACAGCCAGCACCAGTGGCTCCACTGAGAAGGAGTGACAGGGATCGTCGACCATCTACGAGATACTCACCGGATGAGTATGTGCTATTGACTGACGGGGGGGAGCCCGAAAGTTTTGCAGAGGCTATGGAAGACGAACACAGACAGGAGTGGATGGTGGCTATACAGGAGAAGATGAGTTCCTTGTACACCAATTCCACTTATGATCTGGTACGGTTGCCAAAGGGCAAGAAGGCTTTGAAGAATCGATGGGTGTTCAGAGTGAAGCAGACGGAAGATGCTACTCGCCCTCGATACAAACCGAGGCTGGTAGTCAAAGGCTACGGTCAGCGGAAAGGCGTGGATTATGATGAGATCTTTTTGCCTGTCGTCAAGCATTCGTCTATTCGGGTGGTGCTAGCATTAGCAGCCAATTTTGACTTGGAGGTCGAGCAGATGGACGTGAAGACGGCATTCCTCCACGGTGATCTTGAAGAGGAGTTGTACATGGAGCAGCCAGAGGGATTCTACGAGAAGGACAAGTCACATTTGGTCTGCCGGTTGAGGAAGAGCTTGTATGGTCTGAAGCAGGCTCCGAGGCAGTGGTACAGGAAGTTCGAGTCGTTTATGGGGGAGCATGGTTATGCACGGACGACGTCGGATCATTGTGCATTTGTGAGGTATTTTGTCGATGATGATTTCATCATTTTGTTGCTCTATGTAGATGATATGCTATTAGTGGGTCAGAATGCCACTAGGATAGCGGAGTTGAAGCGCCAGCTGGGCACGGCCTTCTCTATGAAGGATTTGGGCGCAGCGAAGACTATTCTTGGGATGGAGATCAGCCGAGAAAGAGAGTCCAAGCTGCTACACTTGTCCCAAAAGAAGTACATTCACCGGGTACTTCAGCATTTCGGGATAGACGGGTCGAAGAAAGTGAGTTCCCCCCTCGCGGCTCACTTTAAGTTCACTGAGAAGCAGTATCCATCTACCGAGGACGAAAAGAAAGATATAGAGCGGGTTCCATATGCCTCAGCTGTGGGAAGCCTGATGTATGCTATGGTGTGTACGAGGCCAGATATTGCTCACGCAGTTGGTACGGTTAGCAGGTATCTTTCAAATCCTGGAAGGGTGCATTGGAGTGCAGTCAAGTGGATTCTACGATATCTTCAGGGCACTGCTGATTGGAGACTTTCCTTTGTTGGTGACGAGCCGAAGCTGGTTGGGTATACCAATGCTGATATGGCTAGAGATGTAGACATGAGGCGATCGACTTCGGGCTACGTGAAGATGTTTGCGGGAGGAGCGGTGTCGTGGCAGTCGCGGTTGCAGAAGTATGTTGCCTTGTCGACGACAGAGGCAGAGTACATTATGGCGACGGAGGCTTGCAAGGAGCTGTTGTGGATGAAGAAGCTGTTACAGGAAATGGGACTGAAGCAAGAGCAGTATACTTTGCTTTGCGACAGTCAGAGTGCTATTCACCTGGTGAAGAATCAGACGTTTCATAGCCGATCCAAGCACATCGAGACTCGGTATCATTGGATACGCGATGTGGTTGAGAAGAAGGACGCGGAGCTTGAGAAGGTGCATACAAACGACAACGGAGCTGATATGTTCACGAAGATTCTACCAAGGGGGAAGTTTGAGTACTGCAGGCAGATCGTCGGGATGACGACGTCCTTCCCATAGTTGTGAAGGGAGAGATTTGTTGGAGTGGGAGGGGTTCCCAACCTATGTGGAGAAGACCCGGGAGTGCGACGAGCGCCGTCCGATGTCGGAGAAGCTCGGGAAGTAGGCGACGGAGTTGCTGCTGCTGCTGCTGGAGCTGCTGGAAGCAGGGGATCCGAGTTCGGGCCGAACTCGGTCCCAGGCCGAGTTCTGGCCGAACTCAGTCTGGCCGTTCCAGGGTTTGGCCAGTAGGTGCTGGTTGCCCCACACAGAGTTCTGGCCGAACTCTGTGTCGTCGGGGGCTGAAGCGGATTTCTGGATGAGTTTTCATCATTGTATCTAATCCAACGGTCCAGGTTAGTTGCGGAATTAGGGAGATATATTAAGTTTTCTCAACCCTAACTCATTATCGCAAGTAACACAAGTTTGAGAGAGAAGGAGGCAAGAGTGCCATTACATCTTCGGAGAAGAAGACGGAGGATTGAAGGTCGCTGTTCGAAGGAGATCGTGTTCGGGTAATCTCTACTCGTCGTTCTCGCTCTTCGTAGCCTTGTAATCATTGTTCTTATCTCTGAGTGTTGTGGGGATCCGATTTGGATCGGGAGGAGTTTGTAGAGGGTGTAATTCTTCTATTCCATTAGTGGAGGCTTTTCAGGGTTGGACTCCGATCGTCCCGTGGTTTTTCCCGCAAGGGTTTCCACGTCAAAAATTCTCTGTGTCTGCGTGGATTATTTTTTTGTGTGATCGTTTTTGGGCTCGTGCGTTGTATTGCTCGATCCTCTCGCAGGTACTCTCCGGTTTGGGGAAAGGTTTCCGCGTTTCTTTCCCAACACTAATCGCTTATGCAAAATGCGAGCAGGGACGTGGTATTCGTCGAGGATCAGACCATGACCAACACTCAGGATTCCGAGACGCCTTCTGAGGCTGAGGAATTGCCTGAGTTAGAGTCATTTTGCTTCGAGCAGTTTCCAGAGGACATCGCAGAGGATCTAGTTATGGAGGAGCCGGTACATGGAGTTGCTCCCAACCTTGATCATCAGCCTGCTGATGGTGGTCAGGATGTCCCTCAGGAGGATGAGCATGCCGGAGAGGTAGTTCCTGAAGGGGCGGAGGCTGTCGGTATACAGCCAGCACCAGTGGCTCCACTGAGAAGGAGTGACAGGGATCGTCGACCATCTACGAGATACTCACCGGATGAGTATATGCTATTGACTGACGGGGGGGAGCCCGAAAGTTTTGCAGAGGCTATGAAAGACGAACACAGGCAGGAGTGGATGGTGGCTATGCAGGAGGAGATGAGTTTCTTGCACACCAATTCCACTTATGATCTGGTACGATTGCCAAAGGGCAAGAAGGCTTTGAAGAATAGATGGGTGTTCAGAGTGAAGCAGACGGAAGATGCTACTCGCCCTCGATACAAAGCGAGGCTGGTAGTCAAAGGCTACGGTCAACGAAAGGCGTGGATTATGATGAGATCTTTTTGCCTGTCGTCAAGCATTCGTCTATTCGGGTCGTGCTAGCATTAGCAGCCAGTTTCGACTTGGAGGTCGAGCAGATGGACGTGAAGACGGCATTCCTCCACGGTGATCTTGAAGAGGAGTTGTACATGGAGCAGCCAGAGGGATTCTGCGAGAAGGGCAAGTCACATTTGGTCTGCCGGTTGAGGAAGAGCTTATATGGTCTGAAGCAGGCTCCGAGGCAGTGGTACAGAAAGTTCGAGTCGTTTATGGGGGAGCCTGGTTATGCACGGACGACGTCGGATCATTGTGCATTTGTGAGGTATTTTGCCGATGATGATTTCATCATTTTGTTGCTCTATGTAGATGATATGCTATTAGTGGGTCGGAATGCCACTAGGATAGTGGAGTTGAAGCGCCAGCTGGGCGCGGCCTTCTCTATGAAGGATTTGGGCGCAGCGAAGACTATTCTTGGGATGGAGATCAGCCGAGAAAGAGAGTCCAAGCTGCTACACTTGTCCCAAAAGAAGTACATTCACCGGGTACTTCAGCGTTTCGGGATGGACGGGTCGAAGAAAGTGAGTTCCCCCCTCGCGGCTCACTTTAAGTTCACTGAGAAGCAGTGTCCATCTACCGAGGACAAAAAGGAAGATATGGAGCGGGTTCCATATGCCTCAGCTGTGGGAAGCCTGATGTATGCTATAGTGTGTACGAGGCCAGATATTGCTCACGCAGTTGGTACGGTTAGCAGGTATCTTTCAAATCCTGGAAGGGTGCATTGGAGTACGGTCAAGTGGATTCTACGATATCTTCAGGGCACTGCTGATTGGAGACTTTTCTTTGGTGGTGACGAGCCGAAGCTGGTTGGGTATACCGATGCTGATATGGCTGAAGATGTAGACACGAGGCGATCGACTTTGGGCTACGTAATGATGTTTGCGGGAGGAGCAGTGTCGTGGCAGTCGCGGTTGCAGAAGTGTGTTGCCTTGTCAACGACAGAGGCAGAGTACATTGCAGCGACGGAGGCTTGCAAGGAGCTGTTGTGGATGAAGAAGCTGTTGCAGGAAATAGGACTGAAGCAAGAGCAGTATACTTTGCTTTGCGACAGTCAGAGTGCTATTCATCTGGTAAAGAATCAGACGTTTCATAGCCGGTCCAAGCACATCGAGACTCGGTATCATTGGATACGCGATGTGGTTGAGAAGAAGGACGCGAAGCTTAAGAAGGTGCATACAGACGACAACGGAGCTGATATGTTCACGAAGATTCTACCAAGGGGGAAGTTTGAGTACTGCAGGCAGATCGTCGGGATGACGACGTCCTCCCCATAGTTGTGAAGGGGAAGATTTGTTGGAGTGGGAGGGGTTCCCAACCTATGTGGAGAAGACCTCGGAGTACGACGAGCGCCGTCCGATGTCGGAGAAGCTCGGGAAGTAGGCGACGGAGTTGCTGCTGCTGCTGCTGGAGCTGCTGGAAGCAGGGGATCCGAGTTCGGGCCGAACTCGGTCCCAGGCTGAGTTCTGGCCGAACTCGGTCTGGCCGTTCCACGGTTTGGCCAGTAGGTGCTGGTTGCCCCACACAGAGTTCTGGCCGAACTCTGTGTCGTCGGGGGCTGAAGCGGATTTCTGGATGAGTTTTCATCATTGGATCTAATCCAACGGTCCAGGTTGGTTGCGGGATTAGGGAGATATATTGAGTTTTCTCAACCCTAACTCATTATCGCAAGTAACACAAGTTTGAGAGATAAGGAGGCAAGAGTGCCATTACAACTTCGGAGAAGAAGACGGAGGATTGAAGGTCGCTGTTCGAAGGAGATCGTGTTCGGGTAATCTCTACTCGTCGTTCTCGCTCTTCGTAGCCTTGTAATCATTGTTCTTATCTCTGAGTGTTGTGGGGATCCGATTTGGATCGGGAGGAGTTTGTAGAGGGTGTAATTCTTCTATTCCATTAGTGGAGGCTTCTCAGGGTTGGACTCCGATCGTCCCGTGGTTTTTCCCGCAAGGGTTTCCACGTCAAAAATTCTCTGTGTCTGCGTGGATTATTTTTTTGTGTGATTGTTTTTGGGTTCGTGCGTTGTATTGCTCGGTCCTCTCGCAGGTACTCTCCGGTTTGGGGAAAGGTTTTCGCGTTTCTTTCCCAACACTAATCGCTTATGCAAAATGCGACTCTCGTTTAGGCGGATGGTATGATATGCCTTAGTAGGAGGATTCAGCAAATACAAACCATTCGAGTATATTCCTCTACCAATCATCTTCTTCGTCTTTCGATCCTTAAAGACAATAGTAGTGGGAGAAAAAAATCCAAATATACGTGCTTCGGTTGCCGATGTAGCAACCTACTGCATGGGAATGCGTGCTTTGGTTGCCGGTGTAGCAACCTACTGCACAGGAGAAGAGCGGATGCTTTTCTTTATTTTTCTAATATATGGAGAGTACATTGTTTGTGTTTTTATAGGAGTGCAACAAGCAACAGATAAGCAATAGATAGCTGCAACAACTAGCAGATAGTAACAAATAATCAACAAATTTATTTTCAAATTCCCCCACCAAAATAGTTACAACTTCCAACAGATATCAGATATATTTTTTGATATCTTCTCTTCTCCAACAACAATAGTAAATTCAAATTTCACATCAGAGATCACCAACATGAACCTATATGCCAAGCCTTCCCTAGTTTCTGTCCTTTGACTTGGAGCTATCTCTTCGGATCATTCTGGATCAGCGGGTTACAATACAAGTAATGAGCGATAGCAAAGGCTCTTCCATTCCCACCGTGAGCCCCTCCCCTGGTCGCAAACAGGGCTGACCGGAAGGCGTGAGCGAGATGTCGATTTGGTCTATCGTCCTTCTCATTATATTCCAATCCTCGCTACTCTCCTCGACGTTATGCGCCTCGCTAACGTGCCTCGTCATCACTAACGAGGATTGGAGTGGGGAGAGCGAGGCGAGCGAAGTGAGGCGAGTGATAGTGAGGCTCACTTCGACTAACTTCACTCGATTTTTGGAGTTCAATTGGTTATAATACATGATTGTATTATAAAAACAACAAACATGTATATTATTTTGTCTTGAGTTCAGTTCTTTACTTCTTCGTGCTACCTTCCACCAACAAACATGAATATTATTCAAAACTTGTAATATTTAAAGAAAAACACTTGCTAAGGGCATTTTGGAGCTTTGCTATGCCTACAACCAATGCTTACAACCTTCATACAATCCGCCACGTGTCGGACTTCGATTGGAGGAGGAGAGTAAGTGGTGGAGTCGGGTGGAGCCCATGTAGCAGGGGGGTGTGAGGGGTGGTGGGACCCATATGTAAGGGGTGGGTGAGTGAGGTTGTAAAAATTTGGTAGTAAACTTAGCATTTTTTGGCATTTTAGGGACAAAAAAAGTACGTTTTGACTTTTTTTTCTTTTTTCTTTTTTTAAGAAAAAAGGAAACGTCCATAAGGACATTTTCCGTAGCATGTTATTTTTTTCCCCTTGTTTTTAGGTTTTTTTTAATTTAAAACAGAGTAACAAGCAAATAAAAAAATAAAAAATGTCAACATCACATAATCCCGTGTTCAGCTAAAACGTTAAGATGGTTTGTATTCTCTCTCTTTAAATTTCCTAAACTATTTTCTTTCTTTGGAATTTCTCCAGTTTAATACGTTTAGGGTGTGTTTGATTGCAAGCTGGAAAAAACGTGGAAAAGAAATTAATTCCACGAAATTATTTTACTAGGAAAATAATTCCGTAGAATTCTAAATTTTCCATAATAGCGGTGTTTGATTGCAATTATTTTCTTGTGGAAAATCAAACAAATTTTCATGGAAAAACTAATTTGGGTGTTTGATTGGCATTATTTTCCACAAAAAATGGTCATTATTTCTTGGAAAATGCTATTTTGTTGTTTGATTGCACTTTTTTTTCCATGGAAATTGTTCATTTTCCATTGAAAAACTTACATTTTCCACATCTACAAATGCTCAATTCAACAATTTTAAAATGAGATAAAGATATACACTTTATAATTCGTACAAACTTAGAACACGAGACATTCAAAATGACAACAACAATAATTCCAAATCAATCCATCACAAATCTACACAATTATCTACAAACAAATGTATCATAAAGGTTCAAGTTCAAAATGATAATACAACAATAACCGTACATTAGTCCATCACAAATCTCCACAATCATCAACAAACATATGTATCATATAGGTACAAATTTGTTAACTAGTCATTCCTTAGCCAAATTAAAAAATACCCAATGCATCCATCATCGGGACGGATCTCGTCCAAGCTTACGGTAGACCCATAATCATCGGAACTCCACATCTGTAATCTCAAGAAAGAACTTTTCCGCTTTTTCGTACCCCTCAAATACTTCCATCAAATCCATTATGTCTCCTTGGTCAATGTCCATCTCTTTTATCCTTTCCAAGAGTGCTTGTCCATTCACATAGTTTTGTGAAGCTTGTTTGTCGAAAGCAATGGCTTGTTTGTCGAAAGCAACGGCGATCATCTCGGAGGACTTCGCTATCTTTGCAAGGGCCAATGCAGCATCTTCCATTGGTTTTATAATACACTTTCGTCGTTGTGAAGAACCCCCTTGAACCGACCGATGTGGATGTGCATTTGTTGAAAGACTTGGCTGTGTTTCCTCCATATCATTTTCGCCCTCCAAGTCATCCACGGGTTCGCTCATCAGAGGAAAATCATTCTCCGAAATTGCTCGATCACCTGTCGCAGCGTCGTTAAGCAAATCATAGTACCTGGGGCATAGTTTTCCTTTCATCTTTGCTCCATCAGGTTTCTCCTGAAAGTAGACATTCAAGAACCAAAGTTAAAAATCTAACAAAATGATGAGCATGCTTTATAACTAGCTGAGAACCAAATATTATTTTTTTTCCTAACAATACCCATATATATGCAAGTAAATGAGGAAGCTATTGACAAGAATGTACAAGTAAATGAACAAGCAGAAAAATGTAGGACGGCCCATTAGGAATGCCATACCAACTACGTCTTAATATCCTGGAGTAAAATGTAGTCTTTAGAAATTACCTTCAAATATAACAGAGCAGCCTTCATATGATGAAGACTAACAGTATCTGAACGTATTCAGCCCTTAATAGGTAGTTTCAGGACGGTATTCGGAGTTTTCAGTAGTTTCGAAGCAGGTTTCAGTATAAAGCCCAGCCAATGTAACAGTCCGAAGTAGATGATTTATGAGTTGATACAAATAGTTTCTATCACACAAAAAATGCTTCATGCTTCACCTACCTATCCCAGCTACACAGATACACTCCCCTACAACCACCCCTGTTGATTTGTCCGATTTTGTACAGGCTACATAGTTGAACCAAGTCTTTCTAACATATACCAAATATTCCCAATATACACGTACACTGCAGAACCAAGTCTATGGCAGCATGCTACATTGTCATTGACTTGTTGCTATTGCCAAAGATTCTTGAAGAACCCCCACACACACAATGGTACACAGGTTCAACCCTGGCTACTTTCCTACACAATTCTGCTATAAATACCAGATGCATAACCTATGCACAGGATACATTGAAAGGTTGAAGATTGAACACTGATACAATATTCATGCACTAATAAACAATATTTCATGTGTTTAGATTGAAACAAAATTTCTGAAGCTGAACATTGAACACTGTTTAGATTGAAGCTGAACATTGAAATAAAATTTCTGAAAACTGATACAATCTAAATATTGAAGCTAACTCTAAACTATAGCTACCAATTCTGGGCATAAAAAAATGACTTGTAACTTGTAAGATATCTTTGGAAGTGATGAAAAAGGAAAACAAGAAGCTGAAAAAGAATGCACACATTTCTTTTCATATCAATTACTTACCTATGAAGCAGATAATGTCCAATGATTCTCAAAGAGCAATCAGGCATCTTAATAGGTTTTGTGTTAGTATCCCCATGTTCTTACAGTGTCTTATCACATTTGTGTCCACATTACAAATAAAGAAATCAAACAAATGGCATTCTTTTGTCAAATTCAAGTATGGCAGATTGCAAAACTGGCCAATAAATGTGTGCAAGTTTTGATACTCTAATCTTGTATCAGTCTAATAAACTGCATCTCAAGAGGCTAGTGAGCTATGAAAATATTACCTGTTCCAAATAAAGAAACAAATGAAAGCTAAATATGAGAACCACCTGCACCTATGCTCCCATGGACAGCTGACATGACTGCGTCTGCAGTTAAAACCTTTGGTTGCACCTGGAATCTATATGCTGGAGTGCCACCAATAACACTGAAAAGAAATAATTGATGAGCTCTTGGAGACCCAAAGATGATATCTAAGACAGATGTAGGACATGCAACCTGCTCAGTGGAAAATTGGGAATGCAGTAAAATAAGATGCAAGGGCAGGACAACATATCTTTTAATATGAAGGTCACCTGAATGTATGCAGACATGTGGGCAGGAGAACATGTCCATATAGGGTTTGTATCTGTCAAATGAGTATAGATAAACAATCTTGTATCAGTCAAATGGTTTTGATTACCTGTGCAGATTAGACATGTTATAGATTTATACATACAAAGCCTAGGCCAGACACCCCTATTCCCTGATCATGGATGCTGCTCTGCTGAAACTCGTCCATCCAGGTTTGAGTTTCCAGGTCAAACAAAGATGTATAGTTATAAAATAGGAACATCCATCCAGGTTTTACCTTAATATATATCTCCCAAGTGATGGGATCGGCTGAAACTCGTCCGCTAGGGTCCAATCCAAAGCCACTAATTTTGAACAATTCCGTGATGTCATCACATTCCTTTTTTAATGTCTTTAATCTGCCCCTCACATTGTCAACAGAAACAGAAATATGACATGCTTCCCTCACTTTCTCTATAACCTGTAGTAGAGCATCAAATACATCAATTATAGATTCATATACACACATTTTAAATATTATTGAAAGTAAGAAAACTATAGCATTTTAACCTTTGTAAACTCCTCGGACTTGAACCCCTTTTCGGTTCGTTTTGGTCCGGCCAACACTATCTCAAGAAGACCGTTGATTAGCACTTGATCCATATTTTCACTCCACCTTACTTGCTTCTTCAGATTGTTTTTGACTTGGGGTCCAACTTGTTGGCTTGCCATATTAACTGTTATAACATAACCAAACTGATAAGTAACATAGAATAATGGAAACGCATTGTTGTATGCTTCTGACAATAAACAAAAACATCCTCAAAACATCTGTAATTATCCATTACTCCATATGCAGAAAATTTACATTACATTTGAACCTGCAACATTGAAATGGTGTGAGAGTCCATAAAGCAGCTTATACAACTACAATGTTTAACAATTCAAGTGTGTGCAGCTACAGAGGGAGGTAAAAAGTCAGATTGTCAGAAGATTATCAAATAAAATTTTTGGTCTTGAGACTCTCAACTGAAGAGTATCAAATAAAATTCTATGGTTTGCAGCATTTGGTTAGCAGTAAGAGAAACAGAAGATAAGTAAACATCAGAAGATAAGTAACCTGAAGAACTTAAACTTGATTCTTTGAGAACAGGTGTTTCCACTTATATGCTTCAGATTTTACCAAAGCTATACATATGTCAGGCCTCTTTAATGCTCAAAGACATGCTAATAATAATATTGGACATTTTACTTGCAATTTGAGTGAGACTTTAAAGTACCTAATGCTGTGCACCATAATCCAGCAAGAGCATCAAGACTTTAAAGTACCTAATAATAATATTGGACATTTTACTTGCAATTTGATGTCATAAACATAAGAACCCTGCACCATAAATTTATCATTCCTGTTTCCAGGTCACAGAGTTCAAATGTAAATGCAGGTCACAGACTAAACTCCAACATAAACTAACATATAGGTCCAGGATGTTAGCTTCTCATTTGCAACATTACATGAAGATACTATAAAATAGGTGATGAAATATGTCTCAAACAAGTACTATAATGTTCAATCAATTGGCACATAAGTATTGGGATTATAATCATCCCACATATCATTAGCGATCGTAGCTCTCTTATTGGCCCACGCAGCTTCAGGTGTGACAGTGATGTGGGTATTGTCGGGGGCACCTTCGGGTACATCGACATGTGGAGGGTTAACTTCATCTTCACCTTCACTTTCGAAATTATCACCTTCTATATATTCATCACAGAGATCATCATTGTCATCAACCCGTAAAAAGTTATGCAAGGCACAACATGCAAGAACTATCTTCGCTTGCGTGTCAATATCGTGGAACAGTTGGTGTCTAAGATAAGCAAATCTTTTCTTCAACAAGCCAATCGTCCTCTCAACAACATTACGGAGAGATGAATGGCGAAAGTTAAACAACTCTCTGCTATTTTGAGGAAGAAGCCCCACAATATCTCTACGATGATAACGCGTACTCCGATACGGTGTGATGAATCCTGGAACCAAGGGGAACCCCGCATCGGCAAGATAGTATTTACCTATTATTAGAAATAACCATTAATGCATCTAGATGTTAATGTTTAAGTTGTTAAATTTATGAACAATCACTGGATGTAAAGCATACCAATTGGAACCGTTAGTCTATGTCCTTGCCGTAAAACTGCACTCCTCAACAAATGACCATCATGCGCAGACCCCTCCCAGCCAGCAAGCACGTAGGTAAACTTCATATCAAATGTGCATGCCACCAAAATGTTTTGAGATATTATTTGTTTTCTATTCCGATACCTAGGGTGTTCATGCACAGGCACGTTTGCAGCAATGTGAGTACCGTCGATGGCACCCACAGCATCCTATAAAAACAAAAACTATTTTCTATTAATTTTAACTAAAAAAATAGAAACATAACTTTCTAATAATAAATAAACATTGCACCTGAAAGTAATGGTACCAGCCTTCGTCATCCTTATCGTAGGGGGAGTTCTGGGCAGTGGCGTTGACGACGTCCCTATAGAGTGCAAGACATGCATTTAGCACCCTATGGCAATAGTGGCTCATAGTTTGGCTAGACCTGAAAGAGGTGTAAGCCCCCATCCTGCTACGATGGTCGTGGCCAACTGTGCTTAAAAACATAGCCACTTGTTCTTCAACTCGCACAAACCGGCTATCGGCTAAACCGTAACCACGTAAGCGACCACATAATCGTTGGAATGCACCAATTTTCATCCGAAGCATCTCATGGCATACCCTGTCACTCAAGCCGAACATTCGATTCAATGCAATATCTCTCTCAGCTCTAAAATTACGATGAGGGTGCCTTGTGAGACGTCGGGTAAAATGATGGTGCATCATAGTAATATAGATCGCCACTGCTTGCATCATCATCGTCCAAAACATAGCGACAAGTTGCATTTGCCTCGGTACTCTTCCCATTCTAACACTAAAAATCAGAGTTAATAGCAAGTCAAAATCATAACGATATAACAAGCCTGATGAATCAACAAGTTGAAGCCAACGGTGCCTCATTTGATACATGCAGCCATGAAACAACTATCAGACATAAGGCTCTTCATCAAACATCTATCTAGAAGTTATATCTTGTCATTCGATTCTACATTATTAGCATACACTATTTATGTTATTTTATGATAATATTATTATTATTATTATTATTATTATTATTATTATTATTATTATTATTATTATTATTATTTTGTGTTTATTATTTTATGATAAAAAAGAGAGTATATATTCAAAAATAATAATTTTATATGTATTTTGAAGACCAAATTTAATGTGTATAAAAATTATATATTTTTAATATAGTTAAACCACAATTCTGACTTTGAATCCGACACATTAAACAATAGAAATATCCAACCAATTAAATCGAATAAACCAATAAACCAAATCGATTAAACACAGTGAATCATTTGCTCTTTGTCGTTGTTGTCGAAGTCGACGTTTCGATACCCACAACTAAACACAGTACGAGCTCATGTTGCTTTGGGGAGTCGAGATCTGGTCGAGGAGTCCAGATCCGATCGTGTCCAGTTGGACGCAACGAGGAGTCGAGATCCGGTCGTGTCAAGATCCGCTCGACACAATAATAGGATCCCCAAATCTCGATAGCGGAGAGAGATGTTCGAATCGAGAGAGGGGAGAGATGATCCGATCTATAGGAGGGAGAGAGAGAGAGAGAGAGAGAGGAGTACCTCTTCTTCTTCTTCGGCCGACGAGGAAGGGCTTCTCCAGTCGAGCGACCTAGAAATCGAGAGAGAACGAGAGAGAGAGAGAGAGAAGGGGAGGGATATATATTTTCCATGGAATTCATTTTCTTATGGGCTGTGCCAGAAATCATTTTTCACACTTTTGGAAGAAAATGTGGAAAATGATGATTTTTTGGAAAATAATTCCATGGAAAATATAGGCTATCAAACACACACATTGGTGGAAAATTTGTGATGGAAAAATTTTCCAGGGAAAAAAGTCCAATTAAACGCACCCTTAGTGCTTTTGGTGAAAATTTATGTAAAATATATGTTACTACCAACAATCCAGAGCATTTCAGACAATGTTTGTGTCAAAACAGATGAAATATGGAAGGAAACAAATACGTTCGGATCTTTCCTTCCATCCAACTATGGGAACTAAGAGAAGTCGATGACAAACCATAATAGCCCAAGAAAATATCAAATTAAAAAAAAAAAGATTTAAACGAAGAAAATGAAAAGGAGATTTATACAAAAGACAATAAGCGTTACCAAGCACCGGTTGAGCTTTTCATGAAACATGGCTACAATATTCTAATGTTCCATTCATTTTGATAGAAGTACTTTATTTGATTGGATATACACTAAGGTTGCGTTTGGTTCATTATAATGTAATCGTAATCGTAATCGTAATGGAATTGGATTTGTAATGTAATTGAGTTTGTAATGTAATGAAATTACAATTACATTACTATGTTTGGTTGAAGCATGTAATCAAACTATATAATATAATGTCAATTGTATTCATATGTTTGGTTTACCATGTAATGTAATTAAGTTTCTAATTTAATATTTTTTTAAATACAACATAAAATTTAAAAAGTGGATCACTAATTTTTTTTAAAAATTAAAAAGAAAAAAATAAATAATAAATAATAAATAAATAAGGAGAAAATGGTTTGTTTTCTGCTAAAAAAGACCAAAAACGAAAAAAAGACAAAAAATGACAAACGAACAAAACAGAAGGAAAAAAACCAAAAATGAAAAAACGATAAAAAAGAAAAACAACAAAAAAAAAAGATCAAAAATGTGAAACCATAAAAAGTGACCAATAATGATAAAAAAAAATTGATTAAAAACAAAAAAATGGACAAAAAACAACAAAAAATGAAAGGAAAAAAAAAGAAGACGAAAAAGACCAAAAAACAAAGGGCAAAAATGAACAAAAACGACAAAAAAAAAGAAAAAAAAAATGACAAAAAACGATAAAAAGGAGCAGAAATGACAAAAAAACAAAATACGAAAAAAGATCCCAAAAAAGCAAAAAAGGATTTAAAAAAAAGCGACAAAAAACGTGCAAATCGACCAAAAACGATAGAAGACGATAAAAATGTGAAAATGGTCAAAAACGTACAAGATCGACAAAAATCGATAAATAACATGCAGAAATGGCAAAAAATGTGCAAAATCGACAAAAAAATGTAAAAAATTGACCAAAAACGATATAAAAAAGGGCAAAAAATGAACAAAAAGACCAAAAAAGGGCAAAAAGAACAAAAACGACAAAAAACAAACAAAAATAACCAAAAACGAACAAAAATGACAAAAAAATAGAACAAAAACGGCAAAAAACGAACAAAAAAAAAGGAAAAAAACGACAAAAAAACCGAACAAAAATGACAAAAACGAACAAAAACAAAAAAAAAAAACGAACACAAAAGGACAAAAACGACAAAAAACCGAACAAAAAACCAAAAAAAATGGCAAAAAAAAATAAAAAAAACGAACAAAAATGACAAAAAATGAACAAAAAAAGGACAAAAACGACAAAAAACCGAACAAAAATGCCAAAAAAACAAACAAAAATTACAAAAAACGAACAAAAACGACCAAAAACCACGAAAAAGGACAAAAATGACAAAAAAATAAAAACAACGAAAAACGAACAAAAATGACAAAAAGATGAACAAAAACGACAAAAAAGGACAAAAACAACAAAAAAAAAGGACAAAAACCATAAAAAAAACAAACAAAAACAACCAAAAACTAACAAAAATGACAAAAAAACGAACAAAAACGACAAAAAACGAACAAAAAAGGACAAAACGACAAAAAACCGAACAAAAATAAAAAAACGAACATAATTACAAAAAACGAACAAAAACGACAAAAAAGACAAAAAACAAACAAAAAAGGAACAAAAACAACAAAAAGGACCAAAACGACAAAAAATAAACAAAAACAACGAAAAACGAACAAAAATGACAATAAAACGAACAAAAACGACAAAAAACGGACAAAAACAACAAAAAAGGACAAAAACGACAAAAAACAAACAAAAACAACAAAAAACGAACAAAAATGACAAAAAACGAACAAAAACGAACAAAAAAACAAACAAAAACAACCAAAAACGAACAAGAATAACAAAAAAGAAAAAAACGACAAAAAACGGACAAAAACAACAAAAAAGGACAAAAACGATTTAAAAAACAAACAAAAACAACCAAAAACGAACAAAAATGACAAAAAACGAACAAAAACGAAAAAAGGACAAAAATAACAAAAAGGGACAAAAATGAACAAAAAAACAACCAAAAACGAACAAAAATAACCAAAAAGAACAAAAACGACAAAAAATGGACAAAAACGACAAAAAACGACAAAAAAGGGACAAAAACAACCAAAAAAACGACAAAAAAACAAAAAAAAACAACATAAATTGACCAAAAACGAACAAAAATGACAAAAACGAACAAAAACGACCAAAAATGAACAAAAATGGCCAAAAACGACAAAAAACAAACAAAACAACAAAAAATGACCAAAAACGAACAAAAAGACCAAATTATAGCATACCAACCTTTCGCTTAAGTTGTAATGTAATTGCGATTACATAGGTTTTGTGATGTAATTGAGTTTAGAAGAAACTGATGTAATATAATCAAACTTGTAATCGCGATTACATTACTTCTAATTTTTTTTGTCCAACCAAACACCCGAGTTAGATTGACAACGTAATGCCAATTACATTACGTTGTCCAATCCTGTAAACCAAACGGGCCATAAATATCCAATTTCGGACTGGGTTTACTGTCCAGGCCCAATTTCGGACTGGATATACACTAAATGCCAAGTAAAACCTCACAGTGTGTATTGAGCTGGATGATTGATTCGAAATCCAGTGTAGATCCAGCGATCCACTGAATATCCAATTTCGGACTGGGTTTACTGTCCAGGCCCGATCTAGCTCCCCAATCGGTGCGAGCTGGGTTATCCTTTTCAAGTCCAAAGGTTCAGTTAGGCCCAATTATAGGCCTGCTAACATATATATATATATATATATATATATATATATATATATATATATATATATATATATATATATATATATATATATATACCCGATCTAGCTCCCCAATCGATGCGAGCTGGGTTATCCTTTTCAAGTCTAAAGGTTCGGTTAGGCCCAATTATAGGCCTGCTAACATATATAAATATTATATATATATATATATATATATATATATTCCCCTTCCTGTACGGGATTAACTTACGAAAAAATTTAAAAGAAACAAATCTCCACGAAGAGAAAAGAGAAGAAAGAAAACCCAAACTCTCGGGATCAAAACCCTGAAGCCTTTAAAAGAACAGCTCTCTCTCTCTCTCTCTCTCTCTCTCTCTCTCTCTCTCTCTCCCCCTCCTTCTTTAACTGCTCCCCTCCCAACCGAGCAAAACCTCTGCGCCTCCACCCCTCTCAACGGAAGCCTCCACCGTCTCCACAGCCCCTCTCAATCGAGCAAAGCTCCGAAGCCTCCACCGTCTCGACAACCTCTCTCTCAACCGAGCAAAGCTCCGAAGCCTCTACCGACTCCATCAAGGTACCATTGAAATCCCATTATTTTTAGGGATTTAATTTTTTCCCCCAATTATAATTGACGATTTTTTGTTCTTCTTCATTGTCCAGATCAAAAACTTTGATTTCCTTTTTTCATCTCCATCTTCTTGGACTTGCTGGTATAGTTTCCTCTCAAAAATACTTCTCCTACTTTATATGTTGGTGATCTGTTGTTGTAGTTAGATCATATTTTTACTCCATTCAAATTTCTTCCAATCTTTGCTAATTCTATCAAATTATTCGATTGTAATTATTTTCCCAATATAATTTTTTTGTAGAATTGGATCCGAAAGAATTTAGCATTCAAAACCCAAACTTGTCGATGTCCGTTTCCAAAGTCTCACTTTTTTGTTGTTTCTCGAAGTATACATAAAATGCTTAGAACAAGAAAATTTTAGCGAAATCATATGGTAGTTTTATGCTTAAGAGGAAATTGGGAGCCGCTCGGGACTAAAAGGACTAATATATGCAAAAGGTACTGTTCTAGGAAAATTGATTGGCGAGAAATTGACAGCTAGCTGTAGTATTTGTTATTATAAGTCTGACATGCACCCTAATTACTGAATGTACCAATTATTTTGAACCCACTTGATCCCCCACTTGATTTCTAACCTCAGAGCAATTTTTGTATGCATTATCGTGGATCGTTAAGGTAATGCTAAAAGTTCGGTAAAATCCTGAACGTCAAAGTGCCTTCACACTTTATCAATTGGTACAACTTAAAATAGAAGATTCATCCAAGTTTTACAGTCTTGAATAGGCCTGAAATCCCTTGAAGTCATAAGACAATTTTAGCTCTGCAAGCTGGTACAATTTGTTCCTCCCAAGAACCTGCTCTTTATTCCAAGGATAGGCAAAACATACCACCCAAGGTGGGTTAGATTGGGTTTCGAAGATTTGATTGATTGATCATCTCATTTTAGCTTGTTGCTGCATTATAAATGCTTTATGGACATGCCAGTCATTTATTTGCATATTAAATGTTCTCCCGATACTAGTTCATGATTTTCTATATATATTTCTTACCATGTGTATGTTGAAGTTTTTTTTCACAATCATGTAAACAGGGATACAGTGAAGCTCAGCTGAAGGAGTGCCTAGAAGAGGTTGGCATCGGACATCTCAGGAAGCACACAAGGCTATCAGAGCAGGCATTAGATATGCAGATGCTATGAGGAGTCTTGTCAAGGGTGAAGATAGGGATCTGGCATATCTGAGATCTAGCGCATGCTGGAGGAGTTGCCAGCCACTGCCGGAAAGCGCAAGCGGCTCTGCAGAAAGAGCATGGAATTACTAAAAGAATCCAATGATACTGTGTCGAAGATTATAGATCGTATCGGCTCCGATGGATATGAGGCTTCTGCATTAGTATCATTGATTGATTTGTTTCAGGTGATGACGAGTGTTGCCACCTCTACCGTGAGGAGCTGTACTTTAACAAAGCCCACGAAGGGTCTATGCTTAGGCTAAAGGAAGAATATGAGCTGGTAGAAGACTTGTAGAATTTGATGAAGATGCTCCAGACGGTTAAGTTTGCACTCATTGTGGATTCTTAATCTAGTCAGTCGTTCTAATGAAATGTTGGGTCCTAGTAGAATTTAGTATTGTTGGTTTCATCATGTACTGTACTGGAACATATGTAGTTTGTTTCTCTTACAAACAAGAAGTGGTTTGTAAATATTGCAGGTTTATGATACAATGGTACCTATCATTAGTCAGACATCATATAGCTTATGCCCTTGATTTCTTAATGTATGTATAATTCATACTCATATTTTGGTGGACTACTAGCAAATACTTATTTTTCACAAATGCGTCTTGGTTTTCTTAATGCCTTAATCTCAGTGTATAATTCATACTCAGCTTTTGGTCAGCTTTTGGTAGGCTACATGCAAATACTTGATTTTCAGAAAGGTGCAGGTCTGCCCATTACTGAGGATATAATTCATTTTGTGAAAGATGCTCCATAATAAGATTAACAGAATTGATGTTCCATAATATTGCCTTCTAACGAACATAATAGTGTCACCCTTCTTTGCGATTCTTGCTGACTTAACTGGATGATGAGCAAATTTTTTAGCGTGTCAAACAAAAATTTGGATTGAAAGTAAAACTGAAAGCCTCTTGCGGTAATCAATTACCATTTATTAGGATATAAGTTCTACTGGTGCTAAATTTTTGGTTCCATAGCTTTTTTGCTCTTAATTTGGTATGAAAGTTTACCAATGATGTATATTAGCAAATTACACATTGAGTATAAATAGAATGTTGACATGTTACCTGCCCGTCCCAGGAGTTACTACTAAAGATGAAGGAATTAAAAAAGATCTTAGCAAAACAATGAAATATTGTCACCTCCGTTTCTCGTTATACGTATTTCTAATATACGTGTACAGAATTCCAACCCGTAGTTAGACTTGTCTTGCTTAGCTTGACCCTGGTTTACTCTTGCCTTGGTTTATTTTGGGTTCATCCTGGTTCGGCTTGGCTTGGCTTGGTATATTTGGTTGGGCTCGATTTGTTAGGACTTGGCCCAACATGCTAACCCCCCCTCTTTATAAGCCACCAACCCCTTTATCTCTCCTCATTCACTTTTTTATTTACTTCTTCTTCTTCCTCCACTAACTCTCTCTACCTACCAAGAGCTTAGGCAAGTGCAACTTGCTTCAGGGAGGAACGCAATTTTTGTTGTTCTATTGTCTTCCTCACGAGATTCTAAGACACTTTAGTACTTAGCATTTTTAGTTTCTATGGTTTATTTCATGTAGATCTAAGTTGTTGTATTTTTGGATTTCTTGGATTTTGATCTATAAAATCTTATTATTTTCAAGTTTTGATTGTTCCATGTTGTAGAAAATTTCGTTCTACCCTATTTTGATCAATGGAAGTCCGGATTTTGACTTTAAATGAAGGATTAATGGAGCTTGAAAACCATGGCTTCCATGGTTCTTCTTCTTGGATCCTTGGAGAAGAAGAACAGCCTCATGCGGCCAGCCTTTTGCGGCAACCTCATGCGGCCAGCCTTTTGCGGCAACCTCATACGGCCAGCCTTTTGCGGCAATCTCATGCGGCCAGCCTTATGCGGCAACCTCATGCGGCCATCCTTTTGCGGCAACCTCATACGACCAGCCTTATGCGGCAACCTCATGCGGCCAGCCTTTTGCGGCAACCTCATGCAGCCAGCCTTCTGCGGTAACCTCATACGGCCAGCCTTATGTGGCAACCTCATGCGGCCAGCCTTTTACGGCAACCTCATGCGGCCAGCCTTATGCGGCAACCCCATACGGCCAGCCTTTGCGGCAACCCTTATGCGACCAGCTTTATGGCAACCCCATGCGGCCAGCCTTTGCGACAACCCTTATGCAGCCAGCCGTTGCGGCAACCCTTATACGGCCAGTCTTTTGCGGCAACCCCCATACAGCCAGTCTTTTATAGCAACCCTCATGGCAGGGTTATGTGTTGGACATGGCATGATTTCAATATTGGCATGACTTTTACATGAACACGACATGATAAAGTAGGGATAGAACACGATAGTGACCCGTCGTGGTGCACTCTTGACAAGTAACATGACATGATAGTGGCCCGTCGTGGCGCACTCTTTATAAATAAACCTAACATGATATATCTCGATATGTTGTTGCGACGGCTAGCATGACATGACAAGAATGAATGGCCTGGACACCGTGGGCGATTGTGTTTGTACAAATGAACCAGAATTGTCTTGTATCATGTCTATGGCAGGGACCTCTGAGTACCACGGTCAGGGGTACCTACTGAAACTAGCAAAGGCTAATAACTAGAATAATCCTGTAGTCATGAAGAGATTTTCCAGCTACAGGCAATCCCGTTATCTGGGTGCCCCATCATGGGATTTGTAGCCTGCCGTTGAGTAGGGCACATTTTCAGCACACTGTCATGTGTTGCACCCCTTCAAGCTACTTAAGGGTACATGTATTTCCTGGACGATGTACCCACATGAACTCAACCTCTAATTGCGTCCCGATAACCTGGATAGTCTACAGGGCTTGTGGGTATGTGCACGATGCGACTCGAGTGAGAATGTAGGAAATCCTGCTCACGAGACTCGGCTGACATGCATATATTTCAGGGACGCCTGGGTATGTGCACGATACGACTCGAGTGAGAATGACAACTCTCTATCATGCGGCTTGGTTGAATGCATGTATTTTGGGGACGCTTGGAATGCGTGCACGATCCAGCCAAGTGATGCGTTGAGTTCAAACACGACTGGGGAACGAGAGTGTCAAGATCTTGAAATCGTGTTAAAGAAAAGATTGATAAGTCGTGCGAGCGTAGCTCGGAATCGAAGGAACGCGTAGGCGAGATGCATACGAATAAGTCTTGGCCATAGAAATGGTAGGATGGCCTGCCCTCAGGAAAGTCTCGAGGACGAGACTTGTTCTGAGTGGTGTATGTTGTAGTGCCCCGACCCGCAAAGTCAATCGGAGGAATCGAAACGCCGACGGCGTTGGAACTAAGCCTTGCAACGGCTCGCCCGAAGACATCGATCAGGTGGGGGAGTTTCGGTGAACTTACTCCATCTTAGCTTGCACATAATAAATCGTGTTTTCAACTCGCACAAGTAGGCTAATATAAAAGCTACGCACCAACATAGCTAAGGGAGTAATCCCGTCGGGTCGGAAGTGTCCTAGAATATGGAGATGGTCCAACGATCAACATAGAAGTCAGCTCAGCGTGCTTTCAAATGACACTCGATCCTTCGATCCCGTGGCTTGGGAGAAGGAAGTTGGCCTAAGTTGCTAAATTGCCCCGACACTTGAAATAGCCTAAGTCATAGGCGTCGCCTGCGTAACTGCTTGCTGAAGCAGGCACGGTCCCGTTGTGCAAGGCTTGGCATAGCCTTCGCATGTCCTGTTGGTCCCGTCAACTTGTCCCGATACTTGAATAAGCCTAAGTCATAGGCGTCGCCCGTACGAATGCTTAACAAAGCATGCACGGTCCGGTCCCGCAAGGCTTGGCATAGCCTTCGCACGTCCCGCAAGTTAAGTCGTCTTTGTACGGCTTGTTGGCTTAAGTCTAGGCACCCAAGATTTGGTTGTTACGTCGACCCCGTGCCTAGCACGTTCCCTCGATGCGTAGCTCGACGTAGCCTTCGCTCGTCGAGTCATTGCCCGTATAAGTCAACAAGAGTTGCTCTAGGCTAACGAAGCCATTCCTAGCGCTATCCTGCTCTAGCTGCGGTTGTCAAGTCAAGTAGTCCCTTGAGAACAAGGCTCGTCGTATAAGTATATGACTTGAGCGTTAGCGTCGCCTAGAGAACCATGCCTGTCTAAGGCACGAGCCACGGCCGAATACTTGATTAAGCATGCCGGTCCCGTCCGGTCATGTCCTGCCTGAATACTTAAATAAGCATGCCGGTCCTGTCCGGTCATGTCCTGCTTGAATACTTTTAAGCATGTCGGTCCTGCCCGGTCATGTCCTGCTTGAATACTTTTAAGCATGTCGGTCCTGCCCGGTCATGTCCTGCCTGAATACTTGATAAGTCCCGCACACGAGATTGGTCCCGCGGCTTGGGAGTCTCGATAGAATAAAGGAATGCATGGTCATGTTAAGGAAAGACTGGATAGATTGGATAGATCGAGTCTTGCATGGTCATGGACAACTTGTCGACAAGGTGTAGTCTTCTCGGGTGATCTCCTCCGGGGCACCGGGATCATCCGCCCGGGAGAAGCGAGTGTGGCTCAAAGTAGGATGCTGGATGACCGCATGGGAGTATCGGCGCTTCCGGGGCTAGCTACCCTTAGAAGGGCGGACCGATACCCCCGCCGAGCCATGTCCAAGATAGCTTGAAATTGCTAGTGACCACTCATGTAGATGTGTCGGCAATAGCGGCACACCGCGTGTATGCCTTTGGATTTGGGTCTAGTGCTTGAATGCAGGTCCTGTTGGTAACACAAGGTCTGGGCCTAAGACTGGGCTGCAGCGTAGGCACCGTGCTTGTCACGATAGATTGGCATCGGGATGTCCATGAGATTAATGCTAGGTTTGGCAAGTCTTGTCTAAAGTTGGTTCATGAGTCGAACAGGAAGGCCGCAAGGCGGTAGCACGATAAGTCTTGATAACTTGCGAGGCACAGCCTCAATCTTGAAGCACGAGCAAGTCTAAGTAAAGTCTAAGGCACGACCTGCACGAGTCGTCCCGTTGCCGTCCCTTGGCACTTGAATCGTTAGCACAAGAATTGGTCTAGTGGCGCTTGAGTTTAATCAAAGGTCCTGGCACGGCCGAGTTCACGTGAATTGCCCCTCGACAAAGCACAGTCTTGAACAAGTCTAAGTTTGGAATAGAATGTGGCACGACCCTGCCGTCCCGCCTTGAAGTTTGGTCAAGTACCTAAGCGATGAGGCACTGCCTCGATCAAAACACACGTTGGCGAGATAGCGTGACCCTGTCGTTGCACGACCTTGTCGTTGCATCGCTAGTTATCAACTGAGACGTCCTTGTCCTAAAATGAATCCTAAGGCAAGACTAGAAAGACAATTGAAAGGGTTTAAGCTGCACAAAGTAAATGAAACGTGTCGGTTATGTATGGGTGGGCGAGAAGCTCACTCCACCAGTACAGTGGTACTGACACCCACATAGTATTTCATGTGCAGGCACAGGTAGAAGCTCGTGGCGCGGAGCTCGCTTGGATGCGTCGAGGCATGGAGTTCCTTGGCGAGTCGAAGCGTGCGGCCGCGTGACCCGAAGACTTATACAGGACATAATGTATGGACATCGCCTTCCGAAGCTTCCGCTGGATTCAAGTATTGTATCGAGAGAAGAGAGAGAGAGCAGAGTGACTTGTAACATGAGTGAAAAGTGAGCCTGAGAGACTTGTAACCGGCCTTGTGCCCACAATGAAATCTTGTATTCAATATCAATAAAGAGTTTCTTTTGAGTTACTTGTGTCCATGTGTTCTTCTTTAAATTCCGCTGCAATATTTTCAATGTTTCTGCTTGGGACTTCTGTGCGACGACCCCGTCGCCGCCGATGAAATCGGCCGTTATGGAATTGCCTTGCACGAGCGCAATCTAGGCTCGTGCGGCATCACGCCTTAGCGAGGACGATCGCTCCTACGGGAGCGGGGCGTGACAGATGGACAGGACGGTCGATGGATATGCGACCGAGTTTTCTAGACTTAGTCGGTTTTCTCCCACCTTGGTGGCGACCGAGTTCGACAGAGCTCAGCGGTTCCAGCAGGGACTCCACCTAGAGATTTAACTGTCAGTAGAACAGTTTGAGCATCAGAATTTCGATACAGTATTGAGAGCAGCTAGGAGGCATGAGTATACATCCCAGAGTATTGTGGACCGGAAATCAGAAGCGGTCTCACGGCCAGATGAACCAGTCTTCAGCACCAGCCCCGGCAGCTAGGGCTTTGACCATTGGAGCTCCGAGGCGAGCGGCTTCCGTTACGTCGATTCAGCATTCGACCCCAGCATTTCTCCATCAGCAGAAGTAGAAGCAGTCTTCCGTAATGGGTTGCACTCGTTGTGGGAAGCCAGGACACGTAGTATCGGAATGTCGTAGAGCACAGGACTTATGCTTGGTTTGTGGGGCACCGGACTACAGGATTAGAAACTGCCCGAATAGGGGGAGTTTATCTTCTTCAACCTTTTCTAGTCCCTCGGTTAGGGGACCAGCCCCAGTATCACACTACTAAAATACAGTAATTTGGCGACGGAAGATTAGCGACGGATCGTATCCATCGGCCATAGCGACGGTCTCGCGACTACCTTGTGACGGGCTACCGTCATAAAGCAATGGATAATTTTTTATTTTTTTGCGTCAAAATCAGTCGCACATCCGTCGCTCATTTGAAAAAACTTTAGCGACGGATTCATGTCCGTCGCTAATATGTCGCGCATTGTGGCGACAAAATCTGAAAAAAATGGCGCGCTAAATTAGCGTCTATCTAGCGACGGACATTCCGTCGGTAATTAGTGGGTATTTAGCGGCTACCTACCGACGGATATATCCGTCGGTAATCCGTCGCTAAATACTGTAACCTAACTTAAATTGAACCGACGGGGGGGGGGGGGGGGGGGGGGAATTTTTCATTCCCCCCAAAAAGACTCTCTCTCTCTCCCCTCCTCTCTCTCTCTCTCTCTCTCTCTCTCCGGCGAGCTCTCTCCGACGGGTCACATTCTTCGGCGAAGCTCTCTCCGACGGGATATCTCTCTCAGGTATGCTCTCTCTCTCTCTCTCTGTGTTCAGCATAACATTTAGGGTTACGGGTTGGTGGGGGGGTCGGCTGTCGCTGGGGCCGGCGGGGTCTGGGGGAGGGAGTGGGGGCGGAGGGGGAGGTTGTTGAGGGCGGGGGGCAGGATAGGGTTTAGGGTTTCGGGGCAAGGGTAGGGTTTTGGGTGGGGGGTGGGACGGCTGTCGCGGGGGCCGACGGTGATGGGGGGAGGGAGGGGGCAGGGGGTGGATGGTGTTGGGTGCGGGGGGGGGGGGCAGGGGTAGGGTTTAGGGTTCGTTGTCGGGTTGAGGGGGATGGGGTGGGTGTTTGCTGTCCGGGGGTGAGGGGGTAGGGTGGGGGTTTGCTGTCGGGGGGTGTGGGAGGGGGAGGGGGTTTGCTGTCCGACGGGGTAGGGGAGGGGGTGGGAGGTATCGGTAGTTTCGGATCGGACCATTCCTATGAGTATCGGTGGTTTCGAATCGGAGTATCGGATCGGAGGAGGGGGTATAGGTGGTTTTGGATCGGACCAATCCTATGAGTATTGGATCGGAGGAGGGGGGTATCGAAATCGGTATCGGAATCGAAATCAATATCGGATCGATACTGACCGATACCGGTACAGTTTGGCATGTCCCGCTCCGATACTGACCGATATCCGATACTGACCGATACCGATCCGATACTGTCTGATACTGATATAGTTTGGCATGTCAAGGTATCGGTATCGGACTATCCCTATGAGTATCGGCATCGGGGGTATCGTTAATATCGGTGGTTTCGGATCGGAGTATCAGATTTTTTTGGTATCGAAAAACAAATAGGTATTAATAAATTATTAATATTAATAATTTATTAAAGTATCGGCCGATACCGATTGGACCATTCCTATGAGTATCGGTAGTTTCGGATCGGTGTATCGGATCGGGGGAGGGGGTATAGGTGGTTTCGGATCGGACCAATCCTATGAGTATCGGATCGGGGGAGGGGGGTATCGGAATCGGAATCGGTATCTGTAGTGCCCCATTCCGCAAAGTCAATCGGAGGAATCGAAACGCTGACGGCGTTCGGACTTGGCCTTACAACGGCGACTTCAAGACATCGCTCAGGTGGGGTAGTTTCGGTGAACTTGTCTCATCTTTGTCTTCACATAATAAATCGCATGTTTTCAACTTGCACAAGTAGGCTTAATAATAAAAGAGACGAATCCACATAGCTAAAGGGAATTATCCCGACGGATCGAATCGAGTTTAGAACATGGAAAATGTCCCACGGTCTGATTAGAGTTGGTGCTCAGCGTGCTTTAAAAATGACACTCGATCCTTCGTCCCGTGGCTTGGGAGAAGGAAAAGTTGGTATTCGACATAAACGTGGAGTTAGCCTAAGTCATAGGCGTCGCCCGTATAAATGCTCGATAAAGCATGCACGTTTCCACTGCGCAAGGCTTGGCATAGCCTTGGCTCGTCCCTCGGGTTAAATTGTAGGTTTGAGAAAGTTAGGCAAAGTTATGCCGATCGACCTAAGTCATTCCAAGTGCCGTCCCGTTCTTTCTGCGGTTGTCAAGTCAAATAGTTCTACGATCTCAAGGGCTGTCATGTAACATATGACTTGGGTGATAGCGTCGCGTAGGACGTAAGTCAGTTAAAGGCACGAGCAACGGTTGGCACGATGTAAAGTTAGCCACGGTCTATGGCACTTAAGGAACACATTTTGTTCAAGTTAAGTTAGAAGGCTATGTAGTAGTCATTCCCTCGAGTTCAAAGAAGTTTGAGGCGGTCCCTCGGTTGGGACTCTCGCGTTCCTATCCGCGTTAAGATATTCGAGGCAGTCCCTCGGTTGGGAGTCTCGCGTTCCTATCCACGTTAAGATGTTCGAGGCGGTCCCTCGGTTGGGAGTCTCGTGTTCCTATCCGCGTTAAGATGTTCGAGGCGGTCCCTCGGTTGGGAGTCTCGCGTTCCTATCCACGTTAAGGAGTATGAGGCGATCCCTCGGTTGGGAGTCTCTCGGTCCCAATGTACGTTATACAAAGTGTGGTTCAGAGCACGAGTTGCTAAGTATAGTTCCAGTCGTACCAACAAGTAGGCCATGCATTTACGTGAGTCTAGATGTCCCGTAGGTGCGTGGTCATTGGACACCTTGTCAACGAAGATTTCTGCCTAGACTAGTTATACACAGGGGCACCGGGCCCAGTCGTCCTAGGAGGTAGACGTTATAGCAGCGCATGCTTTTATTGCATGGATAGTCAGGGGCTTTCAACGGGGCTCGCTACCTGCGCTGAAGGACCCGTCGCCTACCCGAGCTATGTCCGCGATGGCTTGTCATGCCAGTGGCCTTTCATATAGATATTTGGCGTGCTAAGCGGCAAATCCGCATGCACGGTGTCGGTTGTAACAAAGGAAGTGTAAGCACGGTATGTGATGAGTTATGGAATGCGTGCATGATATGCACATAAGGTGTTATAAAGCCTACGATTCGGCTATACGCAAAGACATGTGCTTCGGCACGAGATATGGCGTCGTGCTTGAGTTCTCAACACCGGTTCCACAAGTTGGGTTATACGTTTCGAAATTAAGTCGAGAAGGGCCGTAGGGCAAGTTTGGTTAAGTCATGTTGAGTTTCTGGGCACGACCTCGAGATGTGAGGCATGGCCGCGTTGTCACAACACGAGTATAGGCAAGACTAAGCGAGGAGGCACTGCCTCGGTGATACTAAAGCCCGAATCGAGTTCATTGCACGACCGAGTCGTTACGTCCCAGAGTATGGTACGAAAGTCAAGCACGAGGCGATAAGTTGACATTATTGGAAAGAGAAGGTCTAGCGATAAAGTATGAGTACAGTATTAGTGCAAGGCACGGTAACGGTCTAAAAGACACAAAATAGACCAAGGCGTCAGTCCTAAAATCGATCCTAAGGCAAGACTAGAAAGACAATCGTAAAGGGGCTTGTATCGCACAAAGTAAAATAAACGTGTCGGTTTTGTATGGGTGGGCGAGGATCTTACTCCACCAGTACAGTTGAGTACTGACACCCATATAGTTTCCATGTGTAGGCACAGGTAGAAGCTCGTGGCACGGAGCTCGCTTGGATGCATCGAGGCACGGAGTTTCTTGGCGATTCAAAGCGTACGGCTGCATGGAATCGAAGACTTATACGGGACATAATGTATGGACATCGCCTATCCGAAGCATCCGCTGGCTCGAGACAAGTATTGAGAGATGAGAGAGAGCATAGTGAATTATAATGTGAGATGAGTGAATTTGAGTGATTATAATCTCGGCCTTGCACCCCCAATGTAACCGTTGTTTCGATATCAATAAAGAGCTTCTTTTGAATGACCTGTGTTTTGTTCTTAACTTCCGCTGATAGTATTCAATGTCTCTGTTTGGGACTTCTGTGCGACGACCCCGTCGCAGCCGTTGAAATCGGCCGTTATGGAATCCGCCTTGCACGAGCGCAATCTAGGCTCGTGCGGCATCACGCCTTAGCGAGGACGATCGCTCCTGCGGGAGCGGGGCTTGACATAATGGTATCGGATCACGGCTTTACGTCCTTGGACTATCGATTGAATTCTTTAACTCTGATGTTTCTGCAAACTCTGAATGTTGCTTCGGCAAAGTTGATATCGTTGGTGCGCTCTCTCTCGATTGTCCCACGGGATGTCCATACAATAAGTCTAATATTTTCAAAAGCTCATACAAACGTTCCATCGAACGCATCGATAGGCCATCGCCGAATACGTTGGTAGGCCTTTGGGCCAAACGGTGCCGACCTTGAGTTGATAGAAGACACGTGCTAAAAGTTAGCAAACGTGTTGCGTGCTTGAACGACCTTACGCTAAAAATAGCGAACGAGCATACGAGACCGAAGTATAGTTCGAACGGGATGGTCATGCACACAGCCTTTGGCTAAGTTGTGCCGATTATCGCACACCTCGACCTTTTGGTGCAAACGAGTCGCGAGCAATATTAAGTATCGCTCGATCGAAAATGGGGATACACTTAGAGTGTATATCGATAGAAGCGCTATTGGACTAACGCTTAGGCGTACACGGAAGATTGTTTTAGATTTTGAGGAATAGTGCGAACGACTTAGTGCGTCGATGCGACGTGAACGATTACGCTAGGGATTCATCGAACGAATCCGAAACATGTCTTAGCGAATAACGCGAACGTGATTTAGACTAGATTGGATGACTCGAATCCCGAGTGGTGTATGGTCCGTCTTGGAAATCATTTGAGCGAAAGATTAAGGATTGTACGAGTATGAAATGCGAAAACGATTGAGTAGGTAAAATCGAATCAAGAAAATTAATACAAATCGTATATGAAAAGTTAATAAGACGGGTAGGTAGCGTGCATGAAATGTTCGATTTTAAGGTTATGCGAATGACTCTGAGGATTGGAATGGATATCGTTCGATGATTGAGTTAGCAAGGAATATTTTGAATTGAGGAAATACGTTGGTCAATGACTTAAGATAGACGGATAAACGATACGTGAGTTTGGGTTGCAAAAATTGATGTTGTGAACGATTCGAGGGGTAATGATCGAAATTGAATTCGAATGTCGAGGAGATTATCCAGTCGGACGATAGCATCATTCGTATGACTCGAAATTCATTGCAAAGGAAGATCGTCAGGTTACGCATATCATCGATGATATTGAAGCGTATCAAAGATCGATATGCGATAACTCGGGGGTACTCTGACACGGTGAATGACGATCGTACAAGTGTTATCGTTCTGATGGATGCAATACTTAGGATTTTGATTGAGATGAATGTTGGGTGAAAGAACTCGTGTTTTGATGGTTGCATTGATAACCACAAGGTCGACAGTCTTGTCTTGCGCGAGCGCAACTCTAGCCTCGTACACGCATTGCGTCGGATTTGGGACGATCGTTCCGCGTGAGCGCTGACATGGTGATTCATGTCGCAGAAATGATCGAACTTGGAAAATCAGGACGCGGCAACTTTGATTGTCTCGACTTGTTGGCTTGATGCGAAGGAGAACTCGAGAATGTTAGGACTTGTAATTGATGACTGAATAAAACTTGAGGATTGAGTAGGTCCAATCCGTGCATCGAGAATGAATTAGTCTAGACATAAAACAAGAGTTACGTCCCGATGAGAATGATTATCTCGCAGAAGTGTACATGGTGATTCATGCCCACCATGGATAATCTGTCTCGCGTGAGATCGGAGCACAACATATTGTTAAGTCGGACGACCTTGTGATCGATTACGTGAATTGGAATAGATGATTTCGGAAATGTGAAATGTGAATTACGGTTTAGAGATGAATTGTGTCATAGCGTGCTTGATTTGAGAATGAATGATAGGCGAACTAATGTTGAACGTGTTCGAAGAGATAAACTATGCGAAATGTCTTGATGAACGAACGATATTGATATAACGTAAAATTGGTTGAAACGTGAGTTATCGTAGGATGGCTTTACCGAACAACTCGTACCCCGTGCATCGAATATTGGGATGCGTGTAGGGAATCGATGCTCGATGTTTAGAAATCGGAGTGATGCGAGCTTGGATAGAAAACCCCGTACCATCGATTTGGTTCGACCTTAGGATGGGGTCAGTATTGATATCGTTGTTTGGGAACTATGATTCCAATGCTGACGAGAGACATAGCCTAGCGGTTCGAAAGACGTCCGAGTGCAAAACGATAGAAAATAGTGGAGGCACCACTCATGAGGCTCGGTTGATATGCACGTATATCAAGGACGCCCGAATATGTGCACGATCTGACTCGAGTGGTGATGGCAAATTCTCTATCACGAGGCTTGCCTAAAATACATGTAATTTGGGGACGCCTAGAATATGTGCACGATCCAACTAAGTGATACGTTGAATCAAGTGAGAGTTGAGGAACGGGAAAGCGTCGAGGATTTTGAAATTGTAAGTTTCGAAGAAATGTTGACGGTAATGCAATCATTGAATTGAGACGAGTTCGAATGTTGGTTGATCGGTTGGTGTGCCTTACGACTAAGTTAGCGATAAGCACGAGCGTGGCTCGGAATCGAAGAAACGCGTAGGCGGAGGGTGTACGATTAAGTCTTGGCCATAGAAATGGTAGGATGGTTTGCCCTCAGGAAAGTCTCGAGGACGAGACTTGTTCTGAGTGCTGTATGTTGTAGTACCCCATTCCGCAAAGTCAATCAGAGGAATCGAAATGCCGACGGCGTTCGAACTTGGCCTTACAACGGCGACTTGAAGACATCGCTCCGGTGGGGTAGTTTCGGTGAACTTGCCTCATCTTTGCCTTCACATAATAAATCGTGTATTTTCAACTTGCACAAGTAGGCTTAATAATAAAAGAGACGAATCCACATAGCTAAAGAGAATTATCTCGACGGATCGAATCGAGTTTAGAACATGGAAAACGTCCCACGGTCTGATTAGAGTTGGTGCTCAGTGTGCTTTAAAAATGACACTCGATCCTTCGTCCCGCGGCTTAGGAGAAGGAAAAGTTGGTATTCGACACAAACGTGGAGTTAGCCTAAGTCATAGGCGTCGCCCGCGTAAATGCTCGATAAAGCATGCACGTTTCTACTGCACAAGGCTTGGCATAGCCTTGGCTCGTCCCTCGGGTTAAGTTGTAGGTTTGAGTAAGTTAGGCAAAGTTATGCCGATCGACCTAAGTCATTCCAAGTGCCGTCCCATTCTTTCTGCGGTTGTCAAGTCAAATAGTTCCATGATCTTAAGGTCCGTCATGTAACATATGACTTGGGTGATAGCGTCGCGTAGGACGTAAGTCAGTTAAAGGCACGAGCCACGGTTGGTACGATATAAAGTTAGCCACGGTCTATGGAACTTAAGGAACACGTTTTATTCAAGTTAAGTTGGAAGGCTATGTAGTAGTCATTCCCTCAAGTTCAAAGAAGTTTGAGGCGGTCCCTCGGTTGGGAGTCTCGTATTTCTATCCGCGTTAAGATGTTCGAGGTGGTCCCTCGGTTGGGAGTCTCGTGTTCCTATCCGCATTAAGATGTTCGAGGCGGTCCTTCGGTTGGGAGTCTCGCGTTCCTATCCACGTTAAGGAGTATGAGGCGGTCCCTCGGTTGGGAGTCTCTCGGTCCCAATGCACGTTATGCAAAGTGTGGTTCCGAGCACGAGTTGCTTAGTATAGTTCCAGTCGTACCAACAAGTAGGCCATACATTTACGTGAGTCTAGATGTCTCGTAGGTGCGTGGTCATTGGACACCTTGTCGATAAGGATTTCTGCCTAGACTGGTTATACGCCGGGGCACCGGGCCCAGTCGTCCTAGGAGGTAGACGTTATAGCAGCGCATGCTTTTATTGCGTGGGTAGTCGGGGGCTTTCAATGGGGCTCGCTACCTGCGCTGAAGGACCCGCCGCCTACTCGAGCTATGTCCGCGATGGCTTGTCATGCCAGTGGCCTTTCATATAGATATTTGGCATGCTAAGCGGCGAATCCGCATGCACGGTGTCGGTTGTAACAAAGGAAGTGTAAGCACGATATGTGATGAGTTATGGAATGCGTGCACGGTATACACATAAGGTGTTATAAAGCCTACGATTCGGCTATAAATAAAGACATGTGCTTCGACACGAGATATGGCGTCGTGCTTGAGTTCTCAACACCGGTTCTACAAGTTGGGTTATACGTTTCGAGATTAAGTCGAGAAGGGTCGTAGGACAAGTTTGGTTAAGTCATGTTGAGTTTCTGGCCACGACCTCGAGATGTGAGGCATGGCCGCGTTGTCACAACACGAGTATAGGCAAGACTAAGCGAGGAGGCACTGCCTCGGTGATACTAAAGCACAAATCGAGTTCATTGTACGACCAAGTCGTTACGTCTCAGTGTATAGCACGAAAGGCAAGCACGAGGCGATAAGTTGACTTTATTGGAAAGAGAAGGTCTAGCGATAAAGTATGAGTACACTATTAGTGCAAGGCACGGTAACGGTCTAAAAGACACAAAATAGACCTAGGCGTCGGTCCTAAAATCGATCCTAAGGCAAGACTGGAAAGACAATCGTAAAGGGCCTTGTATCGCACAAAGTAAAATAAACGTGTCGATTTTGTATAGGTGGGTGAGGAGCTTACTCCATCAGTACAGTTGAGTACTGACACCCCACTACCAAAATACGCTCATTTAGCGACGGAAGATTAGCGACGGACTTATTCCGTCGGCATTAGCGACGGTTTCGTGGCCGCTCAGCGACTGATTTCCGACTACAAGCCTTTGCCATTTTTATTTTAATTTTAGGAGGAGGAAAGGTCGCATATCCGTCGCTAGAGTGTCGGTGTTATAGCGACGGATTTACCATCGTCGCTACACAGTCGATTATTTGGCTAAAATTGTGTAGGAAATTGGCGGGACATATTTACGACGACTTAGCGACGGATATTCAGTCGGCACTTATCCAAAAAAGCGACCGCTGGGCGACGGTGTTTTACCAGTCGCTTGTCCGTCGCTATATAAACGTTCCAGACTTTAAATGGAACGGCGGGGGAACTTTTTGTATTCCCCCCAAATTCACTCTCTCTCATCTCTCTCTCTCTCTCTCTCTCTCTCTCTCGTCGGTGTCGGCTTCGGTGATCGGCGTTGGTGTCTGTTGGCCCATTCCATGGTCACACCCGATTTCGATAATCAACATACACTTTAGTCAATACACAAAATATAGCAAAAGCTGCTAATCGTTTCAGGATTCATGAAATCATATTCAACGGACGATGTACCGCATCAATCAAAGCGTCAACGTCATCAAATCTACTGGAGACTCATTTCTTATTTTATTATGTATTTTATATTTTATTGAGTCTAGGATTTATTCTGTAAAATCAATTATGGTAATACTGGCTTAGGGTTAAAACTGTCCTCATTCCAAAAAGCCTTCTTAATTTACCATTCGTATTTTCGTATAAAAATATTTCAAAAACATATTTCGAAAATAGTATTTCAAAATGATTTTACAAATAATCAAAAACTATTTGAAAACTATTTTTCAAAAGGATTTCAAATATCTCCTGACAGAACTCAAAGCCGAGTTCGGCCCGAGTTCGGTCCGAACTCTGACCGAGTTCGGTCAGTTTGTATTCAAACTTCTGTTGCCTCCAAATCTGCGAGCAACGTCTCTTTGCGAGATATTTGCATCCGAATTCTGTCCGAGTTCTGCCCGAGTTTGGTTGGTGAAAACACCTATAAATAGAGAAGAACTTTTCGTTTCAAAACATCAATTCATTCTTCATCATCTCTTCTCTACTACTCAAGTGTTTTCAAAACGATCTAAGATTTTCAAATCTCACCTATACATCTCTTAGCCAAAAGCCAGTACTATCAGAGTTGATTTAGAGTCTTTTGGTTACTCAAGAGTTGTAAAGAGGTCGTTCTGGTTTCAACAACTTTTCTGTTGTGGAGCTGGTCGTGCGCTCGTCACCAAGCACGGTGTTGTGAAGCTGGTCGTGCGCTTGTCACCAAGCACGGTGTTGTAAGAGACTGCAAGCTCTCAGTTAAAGCTTATGCCATAGTGGATTAACATCGAGCAAGAGTACTCGAGACTGGATTAGTCCTCTCAGAGGGATACCAGTATATATCGCTGTGTCAACTGAGTTTGAATCTTCTATCTCTATTTACTGTCTCTTACATATCTGCCATAGTTTAAAATTTTTTTTGGTGATTATTTTCCGCTGCACACACGCACTCTATTCACCCCCCCTCTAGAGGTGCTCAACGGTCCTACAATTGGTATCAGAGCAGGTTATATTCTTATATAACATATCCTAGAGAGTATATATATGGCAGCCGTGAAATCTATATTCAACGGTGAAGGGTAATCCACAAATAGACCTCCCCTATTTGATGGAACAAATTACACTTACTGGAAAACACGAATGACTTTCTTTCTAAAATCTCTAGATTTTGATCTTTGGTCAATAGTCATTGATGGGTATAAGAAACTACCACCCACAGTGGTTGAAGGTATTCTTATAGAAAAGCCGCATGACAAGTACACCGATGCTGAAAAAGCAAAGGCTAGTCTTGATGCTCGAGCCATCAATGCACTATTCTGTGCAATTGAAAAAACCGAGTTCAACAGAGTTTCAACCTGCAAGACGTCTCACGAAATTTGGAAACTTCTTGAGGTAACCCATGAAGGGACTTCCCAAGTGAAAGAATCCAAAATTAGTAGACTGACTCAGGAATATGAATCTTTTAAGATGAAACCCGGTGAGTCAATTACACAGATGTTTACTCGTTTCCTTGATATAACTAATCCTTTGCAATCTCTTGGTAAAGATTACAGCAATCACGAGAAGATTAGAAAAGTGCTGCGAGCCCTAACAAAGAACTGGAATCCAAAAGCCACAGCAATTATTGAAGGAAACGACCTCACCACAATGTCGTTGGAAACTTTGATGGGCAAGCTCATGACCCATGAACTCGACTTGCAAGATTTTGAAGAAGCAACACCAAAGGAAAAAATAATTGCCTTCAAAGCTCAAGCAAGAAAACCTACATACAACGATTTCGATGAAGAATTATCAAGTGGTGATGAACAAGCCCTACTTGTGAAGAACTTCAGGAAGTACCTAAAGTTTACAAGCAGAAAGAAGAAAGACGTCCAAGAAAGCAATGAAGATGAAACCATATGCTTTGGATGTAAGAAGTCAGGGCACATGAAGAAGGACTGTCCAACCACCAAGAAGAGCAGTCCATATGACAGATCAAGATCAAGCAGAAAAGCTACAACTGGTCGAAAGTATGCCAACACAAGTATCTGGCATGAAAGTGATGCCAGTGATTCTGAAGAAGAGGATAGACCCTGCGGAAATGCAAATGTCTGCCTTATGGCATTTGATAAGGTATCTTCAAACCCTCTATATGATGAATTTACTTTCGATGAGTTAGAAAATGCCTTTAGCGATTTACTTGAAGAACACAAAAATGTGCTTGACAAGTATAAGCAATCTCGAAAAGAGATTAAGGCATACACAACCGAGTTAGCTAGACTGTCCAATCTTATTCAAGATATTAAAGAGACGTCTACTACCGGTAACACGGAAGAGATAGCCAAACTCAAGGTAGACTATCATGAGGCTATCCTCACTATTCAAAAGAAAGAAAGAGATTATGGTAAGATGTAAAAGCTGTATAACACAGAGAAGAGGATGCACTTAGTAACAGAACAGAGACTCTCAGTTATGACTGCTAAATATGAAGAGTCTATGGCAATTTCTAAAAAGTTAGAAATCAAGTTAGGCAAACAGGAAATGCCTGTGACACAGCCTAATATTAGTCCTAATGCAAAGTATACACCTAAGAGGACTAAAAACAAGAAAGCACAGAAGAAACACGAGTATCATCATGCTTTCACTTATAGGTTCTCCAAGAAACCAAACAAGCATGTAAACACAGTGTCAACCACATCTGGTTCTAAACTGACTTGCACTTATTGTGGTACATACGGACACATATCACAGTACTATTTAGCAAGAAAATTTGTTGACAATCACACTTTAGTATGGAGACCTAAAGCTAATCAGTATGGACCCTTCAGAAAATGGGTACCAGAGGATTCATCTACTTGTTTTGTAGGTGGACCCTCAACCCTCTCATGCTAGAAGCAAATGGATCCTCGATAGCGGATGTTCGCGACACATGACTGGTGATGCATCCTTATTCGCTATGCTATCGATGAAGAAAGAAGGATACGTTTCCTTCGAAAATAACTTGAGAGGTGATATTATAGGTAATAGTACTGTAGGTATTTCTCCTTATCCAATAATAAAGGATGTTTGTCTAGTAACTGAATTGAAACATAACCTATTAAGCATAAGCCATTTGGCAGATAATGGTTATGGTATCAATTTTGTGAAAGATAAATGTACCATATATGATATGTCATCTGGTGATCCCGTATATAATGGGATTAGAGAAGACAACATTTATGTTTTCTTTTTGGAGAATACTAATAATGCAAGAAGGTGCCTAGTAGCCAATCAAGATGAAAGCTGGCTATGGCACATGAGACTAGGACATGCAAACATGGATACTATCTCACGTCTGAATACAAAGAAGTTGGTAAAAGGACTCCCTGAGATTCCATTCAAGAGAGATATGGTATGTGCTGACTGTGAAAAGAACAAAGCACATAGGTCTACTTTTAAATCCATCAACGCTGTAAGTACTTTGAGACCTTTGCAGTTGATTCATATGGATTTATTTGGTCCTAGTAGAGTCGCTAGTCTTGGCGGTAAGCTCTATGCTTTTATTATTGTTGATGATTTCTCTCGATTTACTTGGGTTTACTTTTTATCAAACAAAAGTGATGCTATTTTTGAATTTCAGATATTTTGTAAAAAGGTACAAAACGAAAAAGGCTTCATGATTACTCGTATCCGAAGTGATCATGGTGGCGAATTCGAAAATTCTGATTTCAAAAAGTTTTGTGATGATAGTGGATATTACCACGAATTTTCTTGTCCTAGAACTCTCCAAGAGAATGGTGTTGTGGAGCGAAAGAACCGTACTCTAAGCGAAATGGATAGAGTCATACTGAATCAGTATAATCTTCCTAAATACTTTTGGGCAGAAGCTGTTAGTACAGCCTGTCATGTTTTAAACAGGGTGTTAATTCGACCAATCTTGAAGAAAACACCATATGAGCTTTGGTTTGGAAGAATTCCAAACATTTCTTATTTTAAAGTTTTTGGTTGTCGCTGTTTCATCCTGAACACCAAGGACAACTTGGGAAAGTTCGACTCCAAAGCAGATGACGGGATATTTCTCGGATATGCTGCTAAGAGTAAGGGATATAGAATTTTTAATAAAAGATCTATGATTGTTGAAGAAAGTATTAATGTTACCTTTGATGAGTTAAATAGTCACAGATCTAGCGACAGTGATGATGAAGATGCACCTAAAAAGACTAAGAAGAGTTCTGAGAAAGATCCTACCCAAGAGGCAAGAACTGATAAAAGTTCCGAAGATGCAGGAACTGAGAAGAGCCTTGTGAAGGGTATGGCCCAAAGATTTGAATCATTGAAATTCAAGCCAGATCATCCAGAAACTCTCATTATAGGTGATGTATCCAAAGGTGTAAGTAGACGTTCATCTCTTAAAGATTCTGAATTAGCAGCAAATGTAGCATTTATTTCACAAATAGAACCTAAGAATGTTGATGAAGCTTTTTCTGATGAGTTTTGGATTTCTGCCATGCAAGAGGAACTTAATCAATTTGAGAGAAATCAAGTTTGGGAACTTGTTCCTAAACCAATTGGTCAATCGATAATTGGTACCAAATGGGTGTTCCAAAATAAACTCAGTAAAGATGGACAAGTTCTACGCAACAAAGCACGTCTAGTTGCACAAGGTTATAATCAAGAAGAAGGAATTGATTATGATGAGACCTATGCTCCTGTTGCTAGACTAGAAGCCATCCGCATGTTTTGCGCATTTGTATGTTTTAATAATTTTAAACTTTTTCAAATGAACGTGAAAAGCGCATTCTTAAATGGATTTTTGAAAGAAGAGGTTTTTGTGAAACAACCCCCAGGTTTTGAAGATTTTTAAAAACCTGATCACGTCTTCAAGCTTAAGAAAGCACTTTATGGACTCAAACAAGCACCTCGTGCTTGGTATGAACGCCTAAGCGCCTTCTTACTTGATAATGGATTTTCAAAGGGCAAGATTGATACTACTTTATTTATAAAATCCATGAATGATGATATACTTCTAATACAAATCTATGTGGATGACATTATATTTGGTTCTACTAATGAAAAACTTTGTCAAGATTTTTCTAAGTGTATGCAGAGTGAGTTTGAGATGAATGATGGAAGAGTTGAACTTCTTCCTAGGACTGCAAATTAAACAACACTCGAACGGAACATTCATCAACCAAGCCAAGTACACGAAGGACATACTGAAAAAGTATGACTTCGAGAATGTAAAGCCAATCGGGACTCCTATGGCTACATCTACAAAGCTTGATGCTGATGAAAGTGGCAAACCTGTCGATTAGCGTAAGTATCGAGGTATGATTGGTAGTTTATTATATTTAACTGCTAGTCGCCCTGATATTATGTTTATTGTTTGCATATGTGCACATTATCAGGCAAACCCTAAGGAATCACATCTTAGTGCTGTTAAGCGTATCTTCCGATACCTTAAAGGAACTTCTACAGTTGGCTTATGGTATCCCAAAACTAAATCCTTTGACCTTATAGGTTACTCGGATGCGGATTTTGCAGGATGCAAAGTGGACCGTAAAAGTACCAGTGGCACATGTCATTTCTTAGGAAAAGCCTTAGTCTCTTGGTTTAGCAAGAAACAAAATTCAGTAGAATTATCAACAACTGAGGCTGAGTATATTGCCGCAGGACGTTGTTGTGCTCAGATTTTGTGGATGAAGCAAACCTTAGAGGACTACAACCTGCACTATACAAATGTTCCTATTTATTGTGATAATACTAGTGCAATTAATCTGACTAAGAACCCTATTTGTCACTCACGCACAAAACACATAGAAGTTAGACATCATTTTCTTCGTGATCATCAACAACACGGGGATATTTGCTTAGAATTTATTGATACTGAACATCAACTAGCTGATATATTCACAAAACTATTGGCTGAAGACCGTTTTAACATCTTGAGGCGTGAGCTCGGCATTCTTGAATTCTCGGACTAACAATGCTTAAGGTAATTAAAATTGTATTTATGACTTGATAATTTATTATTTAACAAAATTTATTTTTGGGGACAAATTTACAAAGGGTATGTCTGTCACCACGGCTACGGTCGAAGCGAAGCGGTATTTAAGAGTTCCCCGGTGAACCACCGTTAGCTGGGACAACCCCTATAGTTAACCCGAAAATAACAGCAGTTATCTAATAAACCAGTCAACTGTTATTAATTACAGCCTTTATTTACCTGACTGCTTTGACTGTCTCGGGAATACAAGTGGCCGAACTCGGCCCGAACTCTGACCGAGTTCGGACCGAATTCGGACCGAGTTCGGTCGGCGCTGTGATGGTTCCAGAACCGAACAGCCGGCCCTAGTGCCTATTTATTCTATCTTTCCTTCCACTTTTTCTTCACACCAAAACGTGGAATACCTTCCTCTCCTACTAGAAGTCTCTCCTCCTCCTTCTTAGCAAGGGATCGACGAGTTCCAGTGGGCGATCTTCTTTCTTCATCTCCATCTCCTCATGGCTCCCAAATGTCAAAGAGAAAACTCTTCTCAAGGCGCTTCATCCTCATCTGACTATACTCCTGCAAGTCTCTTTAGTCCAGCACGACCGAGAGATTCCGAAGAGTACGATGCTACTTTGTTTCCCGACAAAGACTTCTCGGATCTCTGGTTTGATTCTTTCTCTTCTCGTCGTATTTACTCTGGAGCTTTCGTCAACTTTACAACTTTCTTTGAATATGCTCATATATTTGACCAACTTGGATACCGCAATTTCTTCGAGGTCCAAGATAGCATTTACGACAATGCAGTCCGTATGTTTTACTGCAATTTGCAGGTAAAACAAAACGGCAATTTCTATTCTTGCATTGCTGGGCAAGAGTTAGAATTCAGCGCCACTGACATCAGTGAATATTTTCACATTCCTGATCTTGTTGATGCATTAGTTGACATCCACCATATACAGTTTCCTGCTGATGTTACTTTGGCCTCTTTTAGGGAATTAATTTGTCACCCTAACCCTCCTCCCCGGAGAATCTTTTCCAGACATCTGAACCAAAATTTTTATGAGCTTCATCGTATGATTTTCTCTGCCCTTCTTCCGAAGAAAGGCTCTACCGATGAAGTTACCTTTTTGGAACTTTCTGCTCTTTATCACATTCATTTTGGAATTCCTTTCTCTGTTCCAAAAACTATGATGTCCTGGATGCTTAACTGCAAGAATGCAGGTAGGAATCTAGTTTTTCCTATGCACCTTGCTTGTATATTTCGACGTTTTGAGATTGATCTTGAAACGTGTGCCATTTCTTCTCCTCCTGTTGAGCTGACCCGCTCTCGTCGGTTCCCTACACCACCTGGAGCTTCTCCTGCCCCAGCTGCTGATGCTGAGGTCCCTCTAGCTGCTGCTCATCCTGCTCCGGCACCTGCCCCAGGATTCAACCCGACTTTCTACCAGCGCTTCGATGACTTTGTTGCGGTCTCTACGCAACGTCATCAAGACTCTGAGTTCCGGCATATTTCTCAGGCCCAGGTGCTGAGAAATAGTATTACTGATCTCCACTATAGCCTGGCTCAGGATCCAGTTCATCCGATCACCATCCTTCCTCACCCGGCTTTTCCTGGTCCTCGCTTTACTGATGAGGCTACTTTTCAGTATTTCGACCCGACCACATCATACTTCCCTCATGATCCTCCCGGTGCGGACGACCCCACGACGTGATGTGGATTCAGCCTTGGACTAGTGGATATTTCTTTGATTAGTTGATGCATTTGATGTAGTAGTTTTTTTTTCTAAACTGTTTCAGTTAGACTTTATCAGTTGTACTCTTTGGATTTCTAGTGGAACTTTCTATGATATTTCAGTTGATCATGAGTTGTTTTACTAGTTGTTCCATATATGTCTATGCTGTGATTATTTCTTTTTGCTTTACTTTGTCTTGTCTTTTCTATTGTTGACTTCATGATTTACGGGGGAGCCTGTTCATTTTACTACTTGACAAAGGGGTAGAAAAAGAGTATACCAAAGCGCGGCAGCATATACAACAATCCAAAAACAAAATCCAAATATTTTTTCAGGTACTTTGTATTTTGTTCTATTTGATATAAATATATTTTGGTATAGACTCAAGTTTGTCAATTATCAAAATGGGGGAGGTTGTTGGCCCATTCCATGGTCACACCCGATTTCGATAATCAACATACACTTTAGTCAATACACAAAATATAGCAAAAGCTGCTAATCGTTTCAGGATTCATGAAATCATATTCAACGGACGATGTACCGCATCAATCAAAGCGTCAACGTCATCAAATCTACTGGAGACTCATTTCTTATTTTATTATGTATTTTATATTTTATTGAGTCTAGGATTTATTCTGTAAAATCAATTATGGTAATACTGGCTTAGGGTTAAAACTGTCCTCATTCCAAAAAGCCTTCTTAATTTACCATTCGTATTTTCGTATAAAAATATTTCAAAAACATATTTCGAAAATAGTATTTCAAAATGATTTTACAAATAATCAAAAACTATTTGAAAACTATTTTTCAAAAGGATTTCAAATATCTCCTGACAGAACTCAAAGCCGAGTTCGGCCCGAGTTCGGTCCGAACTCTGACCGAGTTCGGTCAGTTTGTATTCAAACTTCTGTTGCCTCCAAATCTGCGAGCAACGTCTCTTTGCGAGATATTTGCATCCGAACTCTGTCCGAGTTCTGCCCGAGTTCGGTTGGTGAAAACACCTATAAATAGAGAAGAACTTTTCGTTTCAAAACATCAATTCATTCTCCATCTTCTCTTCTCTACTACTCAAGTGTTTTCAAAACGATCTAAGATTTTCAAATCTCACCTATACATCTCTTAGCCAAAAGCCAGTACTATCAGAGTTGATTTAGAGTCTTTTGGTTACTCAAGAGTTGTAAAGAGGTCGTTCTGGTTTCAACAACTTTTCTGTTGTGGAGCTGGTCGTGCGCTCGTCACCAAGCACGGTGTTGTAAAGCTGGTCGTGCGCTTGTCACCAAGCACGGTGTTGTAAGAGACTGCAAGCTCTCAGTTAAAGCTTGTGCCATAGTGGATTAACATCGAGCAAGAGTACTCGAGACTGGATTAGTTCTCTCAGAGGGATACCAGTATATATCGCTGTGTCAACTGAGTTTGAATCTTCTATCCCTATTTACTGTCCCTTACATATCTGCCATAGTTTAAATTTTTTTTGGTGATTATTTTTTGCTGCACATACGCACTCTATTCACCCCCCCTCTAGAGGTGCTCAACGGTCCTACAGTGTTGTCGTCGGCGTCGGCGTCCTCTCTTCTCTCTCTCCCGAAGGTAACCCCCCTCTCTCTCTCTCTCTCTCGATCTCTCACTCTCTCTCTCACACGGTGTCGTATAGGGGCTGGGCCGTTCGTAGCTTGGCGGCTGGCTTGGGTCGGGGGCTGGGCGGTGGGCTTGGGGCGGGGGCGTCGGGGGCTGGGCGGCGGGCTTGGGGCTGGGGCGTCGGGGGCTGGGCGACTGGCTTGGGTCGGGGTCTGGGCGGTGGGCTTGGGGCGGGGGCGTCGGGGTCTGGGAGGCGGGCTTGGGGATGGGGCGTCGGGGGCTGGACGGGGGCGTCGGGGTCTGGGCGGTGGGCTTGGGACGGGGGCGTCGGGGTCTGGGAGGCGTGCTTGGGGTTGGGGCGTCGGGGGCTGGGCGGCTGGCTTGGGTCGGGGTCTGGGCGGTGGGCTTGGGGCGGGGGCGTCGGGGTCTGGGAGGCGGGCTTGGAGATAGGGCGTCGGAGGCTGGGCGGGGGCGTCGGGGTCTGGGCGGTGGGCTTGGGACGGGGGCGTCGGGGTCTGGGAGGCGTGCTTGGGGTTGGGGCGTCGGGGGCTGGGCGGGGGCGTCGGGGTCTGGGAGGCTGGCTTGGGGTTGGGGCGTCGGGGGCTGGGCGGCTGGCTTGGGTCGTGGTCTGGGCGGTTGGCTTGGGACGGGGGCGTCGGGGTTTGGGAGACGGGCTTGGGGTTGGGGCGTCGGGGGCTGGGCGGCTGGCTTGGGTCGGGGGCTGGGCGGTGGGCTTGGGGCGGCGACGTCGGGGGCTGGGCGGCTGGCTTGGGGCGGGGGCGTCGGGAGCTGGGCGGCTGGCTTGGGTTGGGGGCTGGGCGGTGGGCTTGGGGCGGCGGCGTCGGGGGCTGGGCGGCTGGCTTGGGGCGGGTGCGTCGGGGCTATTTGCAACCGACGCACACCCATAAGCACTCTTCATATATATATACAACCGAACTACTGGGCGGCGGGCTTTGGTCGGGGGCGGCGGGTGGCTTTGCTTCTCAAATTCATCTGAGTTTATATATTGGCTATATAATGTGTTATCCATATTGGGTGTTCCATTAGTTTGGTGGTGTTTGGATTTGTAAATGTGAATATATATGGGGTTTGGATTCATGGTGTATATGTTCACTGTCTCAAGGACAGTGAGAGTTCTATCAGTTGTGTGCTTCTGTATAGATGTATATATCTATACATCTAGCTGTGATATACATATGTGTATGTGACAATCTCAGTTAGCGACGGACTAGTTACCGGTTAGCGACGGATATTTCCAGCTCCATTAATTGCATTAATCTACGGTACGACATGGTGACGGATATTCCCTGCAGCCATTCGACTGGCGAGGCAGAAACTATGTTGCCGTAGATAAAGTTGCCTGTCCTCCGACCCTCATCCCTCGGCAATGATGATACGACAACCTATCACTATATCTTATATAGTAGTAGATGATGTCTTAGTATTACATTAGTGAGTTCATCTTGATTCTGTTACGTACGTCCTTCAGATACTAGATACGATAAGGTTAACATATACTACACGATATGTATACAGAATATAGATGATTCACACTAATGTATGCTAGAATGAATCTTGGGTTGTGTTTTGAGCCATCCGTTCTCACACTTAAAACACATAGGAATTTGTAGTTTGAGAGCGCCGGAGAGAGTGAGAGCGCCGGAGGGGGGAGGAGAGAGAGAGTAGTAAAATGGTACGACATGGTGAAGTAGTACTGTATTTTGGCTCAAGTTCCAGCTCCATTTGATCTACGGTATGACATGGTGATCAGGACATAGTACCTGCAGCTATTCGACTGGCGAGGCAAAAACTATGTAGCCGTAGATAAAGTTGACTGTCTTCCGACCCTCATCCCTCGGCAATGATAATACGACAACCTATCACTATATCTTATATAGTAGTAGATGATGTCTTAGTATTACATTATGTGAGTTCATCTTGATTCTGTTACGTACGTCCTTCAGATACTAGATACGATAAGAACATATACTACACCATATGTACAGAACATAGATGATTCACACTAATGTATGCTTGAATGAATCTTGGGTTGTCTTCTGAGCCATCCGTTCTCACACTTGGCAAAAAATCGAAATTTTTATACTTTATCGGCCTTTGAAAATGTACTCAAATTACATGATGGTTCCTTTAGTTAGCTTGCTTCTGTTACAATTATATTATTTGTGACTATCGATCTTACCAGATGGCACCCATGGCCCGAGGAGCGGCACGTTATTTGAGGAAAACAGTGAATGCTGAGGTGGCTCCTCCTACAGTTAAGGAGGAAGTGGCACCGGTTGCTAGTGAGACCGGGAGTTCTATTCATCCAGCACCGGTAGCTAGTGAGACCGAGAGGACTCTTCATGCAATCCTTGCAATGGACGACAGCTCTCCTCGCGCCAAAAATCTCGCTTTTTCGAGGTGGTTGTGTGAACGTATCACTGAGCGTTTGCGTGAGCAGCGTGGTTCTCATTAGCTATTAGTATTTATTTGTATTGGACTATTTGTATTGGGTTGTTTTTGTATTAGACTATTTGTATTGGACTACATATTGAATTGTTTTTGTATTAGACTATTTGTATTGGACTACATATATGAACTAGAACTGTGTCAATCTCTGGATTGTATTGGACTACGACATGATGATCAAGACATATATAGTCCCTGCAGCCATTCGACTGGCGAGGCAGAAACTATGTATCCGTAGATAAAGTTGACTGTTCTCCGACCCTCATCCCTCGGCAGTGATGATACGACAACCTATCACTAGAGGATACTCTGAGAAATCCATCTGTGTAGGACGTATACTCTGAGATATCACCTTTACAAGAATGATATCAGTAGTGGGATCGAGTGTTGGAGGAGATACTATCAGAGTATACGACCTACTCAGATGTGTCTCTCACCGTTACTATTTTTTTCTGACAGCAAGGTGGATGTGCTCCGTCAACAGATTCTTTCTTCGAGCCAAAACTTTGCCCCGGAGCTCAAGTGAACATCCTTCGTGTAGAGCTCGAGTGAGAGGTTTCTGACAGCATGGTGGCCTCCTTTGTCAAAGTATCCGTGCTCATCCAACATTGGTTGTGGGACGAACACGGATACTTTAACAAAGGAGACCACCATGCTGTCAGGAACCTCTCACTCGAGCTCTACACCAAGGATGTCCACATGAGCTCCGGGACAAAGTTTTAGCTCGGAGCAAGAATATGTGGACGGAGCACATCCACCATGCTGTCAGGAAAAAATAGTAACGGTGAGAGACCCATCTGAGTAGGACGTATACTCTGATAGTATCTCCTCCAACACTCGATCCCACTACTGATATAATTCTTGTAAAGGTGATCTCTAAGATATACGTCCTACACAGATGGATCTCTCAGAGTATTCTCTCCGGTTGGGTTGTGTTCTGAGCCATCCGTTCTCACAGAGGGTCCTATTTTGGTTTCTGTATTTTGTATTTTGGTTTCTGTATTTTGTATTTTGGTTTCTGTATTTTGTATTTTGGTTTCTGTATTTTGTATTTTGGTTTCTGTATTTTAATCTACGGTACGACATGGTGATCAGGACATTGTCCCTGCAGCCATTCGACTGGCGAGGCAGAAACTATGTAGCCGTAGATACGATAATTGGTGTGCATTAAAATCGTATGTGCATATTTGGTCTATGTGATTCTTGGATAATTGGTGTGCATTATATATTGGTTTGGTTTATGCATATTTTTGTGAACAGGGAAAGTGCTGCAATTTTTTTTTCAAAAAAATTCTCAGTTACCGACAGACTAGTGACCGGTTAGCGACGGATATTTCCAGCTCCATTTGCATTAGTCTACGGTACGCCATGGTGATCAGGACATAGTCCCTGCAGCCATTCGACTGGCGAGGCAAAAACTATGCAAGTAGCCTTAGATAAAGTTGACTGTCCTCGGACCCTCATCCCTCGGCAATGATGATACGACAACCTATCACTATATCTTATATAGTAGTAGATGATGTCTTAGTATTACATTAGTGAGTTCATCTTGATTCTGTTACGTCCTTCAGATACTAGATACGATAAGAACATATACTACACCATATGTACAGAACATAGATGATTCACACTAATGTATGCTAGAATGAATCTTGGCTTGTGTTCTGAGCCATCCGTTCTGATCAAGCATCTTCCTTCTCCTCTCCTCCACCATGGCTCTGAACAAATCTACTCCTCCCTCTACTTCCCTTCTTCTTATTTGACTCTCTCAGCAACATATGACATCCAGCTCAAGTGTAGAGTCGGGAGAGAAGAAGTGGGCAGAAAGAGGAGGGGGAAGCAGTACAGCCGGCGACATGACCCGGAGTAAGTACAGAGGTTTTCTTCAACAGCCGTAGGAGAACTATAAGGATATATCTTTTCACAATATGTCATCTTGTCAAAGACCCTTCATGTGACAATCATGTTACCGCGGTGTCGGAAGACTAACATGTCATAAGTTTTTAAGCCGTGTGTTTTGATTTAATCTTCCCAACTCTTTCCTCCTATGTAGTAATCTTGCATTATTATATAGCAGGAAAGAGTTTTGAGGATTATGTAAAAACACACGGCTTAGAAAATTATGACATGTTAGTCTTCCGACACCGCGGTAACATAATTGTCACATTAAGGGTCTTTGACAAGGTGATATGTTGTGAAAAGATATATCCTTATAGTTCTCCTACGTCTGTTGAAGAAAACCTCTGTACTTCCTCCGGGTCATGTCGCCGGCTGTGCTGCTTCCCCCTCCTCTTTCTGCCCACTTCTTCTCCCCCGACTCTACACTTGAGCTGGATGTCATATGTTGCTGAGAGAGTCAAATAAGAAGAAGGGAAGTAGAGGGAGGAGCAGATTTGTTCAGAGCCATGGTGGAGGAGAGGAGAAGGAAGATGCTTGATCAGAACGGATGGCTCAGAACACAAGCCAAGATTCATTCTAGCATACATTAGTGTGAATTATCTATATTCTATACATATGGTGTAGTATATGTTCTTATCATATCTAGTATCTGAAGGACGTAACAGAATCAAGATGAACTCACTAATGTATGCTAGAATGAATCTCGGGTTGTGTTCTGAGCCATTCGTTCCGATACTTGGCAATTAAGCCATTCGACTGGCGAGGCAGAAACTATAAGGCTACTTGCACGTTCTTCCAACTTTAAATTACAAGATTACTATATTAGGTTAAATAAATCACTAACCTCATCACGGTAAGTCTTGGTGTAACACTCAATTGTGGGGCACCTGTAATCTATGTGAGTTCATCTTGATTCTGTTACATCTTTCAGATACTAGATACGATAAGAACATATACTACACTATATGTACAGAACGTAGATGATTCACACTAATGTATGCTACAATGAATTTTAGGTTGTGTTCTGAGCCATTCGTTCCCATACTTGGCAATTAAGCATGTGAAATAGAACTGATTATGTTTAGTTTGTCTTGCGATACAGATTTTCACATCCAAATTGAAATGGATCGTTACTTCGTTGATCGTACATGGGTGTACTATAGCGGATCAACCTCCTGGACCGTAGGTACTTATAAGTATTGATCGTATCAGATTAGTATCGATCTATCATTTTGGTATGGGCCGTATCGGTTGGTATTGGTCTTAGCGAATTGGTATCGGTCATATCCGATAGGTATCGGCCGTATAGCTAGGATTCATATTGGCCTTATCGATTTGGTATCGGTCATATCCGATAGGTATCGGCCGTGTTGGATTATTATATACCATTTCGGATTAGTTTCGTGGAAGGTTTAGTAACAACTGTACTTGGATTTCTCTCTTCTAGAGCTAGATTACCATTGCAAGAGAGTCACGAGAGCGTAAATGGCCAGTTACAGAACATACATACTTTCTTTTCAATCTCGCTTTTCCTAATGGAAAAGGAAGTATGTATGTTACTGTAACTGGCCAATCACGATCTGGTGATTCTCTTGCAATGGTATTCTAGCTCGAGAAGAGAGAAATCCAAGTACAGTTGTTACTAAACCTTCCACGAAACTAATCTGAAATGGTATATAATAATCCAACACGGCCGATACCTATCGAATATGACCGATACCAAATCGATAAGGCCAATATGAATCCTAGCTATGCGGCCGATACATGTACATATCTGAAATAGGACGATACCAATTTGTTAAGGCCAATACCAATATGATACGTCCTATACCAAACCGATAGACCGATACTAATCTGATACACTAGATACTAAGTACATCTGGCCTATACCAGCGGATCCACAAATTACTGTACGATAGGCCCAACGACTCCAGTTACATCCGGTTATTGGTGAGTACATGATTACATAGTAATTCTGTTAGTCTTGTGATACAGATTTTTACTCTCTCATGCTACCAACGTCACAACTTTTCCAGTGCTGCTCCCTCTAATGATGATGAATGTAAAAAATCAACGTCACAACTTTTATAACTTGAGTAAATTTCTTTACCCTATATAAAAATTTCTGTTGTCAGAAAGATGGCTCCTAGGACTCGTCGAGGTGGTGCTGCTAGTCGAGGAAGGGGTCGAGGCAAGAAACCCTTGGAGGTTGACACGGAGGAAGTCTCCGTCGTCAAACAAAAGCCGATGACTGTTAAGGAGAAGGTGTTACCAAAGGTCGAGGTCAAGGAAGAACCGATGACCATCAGGGAAGAGATTGCCCCCAAGCTTGAAGCTAAGGAGGAGCCACCGTCAGAGAGTAGTAGCATCGGGACCGACCCTCCGGTCCCTACAGAAGACCTCAACCAGATTGAGCCTTCGTATGCAAAGTGGCTGATAGAATGGTACATGCCTCAACGCAACTATCATCCCTGGCTGTGAGAATTCATCGTCTGACTTGTGGTCATTGTTGAGGCGAAAGTCGATTTTCCTGTGTTTTGGAATATTTGTGAAAATTTTGGAATATTTGTGTTATGATCGGTCGCCAGGATTGGATATTATATTAGGTTACTGTAACTGGCCAACTCTTTCCTATGTGTTTTGGAATATTTGTGAAAATTTTGGAATATTTGTGCAATGATCGGATTATAACGATGGATATTAGGTTACTCTTCCGGATAATTGATGTCTATTTTATATTAATTTGGTTTGGTCTATATGATTCTTGGATAATTGGTGTGCATTAAATTCGTATGTGCATATTTGGTCTATGTGATTCTTGGATAATTGGTGTGCATAATATATTTGGTCTATGTGATTGTTGGATAATTGGTGTACATTATATATTGGTTGGGTTTATGCATATATTTGTGAACAGGGAAAGTGCTGCAATTTTTTTCCTAAAAAACCCAGTTAGCGACGGACTAGTGACTGTTTAGCGACGGATATTCCCAGTTACCGACAGGTTTTCGACGGATAAGCCGTCGCTACCTGGAGTTTTTAAACTGTTTCCAGGCAGCGACGGATTATCGACGGATTATCCGTTGGCAACGTTCTGGTGGTATAAGCTTCGACGGAATAGCGACGGAACGGCCGTCGCCCGAGTGACTGGTATTCAGCCGCTAATCAGTCGCTCTATATAGTGACGGCGTAGCGACGGAAAATCCGTTGACATGGTTCTGGAAATGCATGACATTTTCAGAACCATGGCGACGGATAATCAGTCAGCAATACGTCGTTGTGGCGTCGCGGTAGCGACGTGTTAGCGACTACTTTTCCGTCGCCAAGGTGCTGGAAATGCCAAGCATTTCCAGAATCTGCTCAACGGTAGTCGCAAATCCGTCGTTAATTATCGACAAATTGCGACGGATTAACGACGGAATGATACGATCTGATACGCTGTTACGACGGGTTACCGACGGAAATTTACGTCGCTATAGCCTACACAGTTCAGTACTTAAAAGCTGAAGTGGACGACCGTCCATCGGAAATGCGTCGCTAATGCTTCGTATTGTGACGTCGAATATCCGTCGCTATTCTGTCATGTGACGACAACTTAGCGACGGAAGGTTATTAGCGACGAGCTAATTGCCGACGGAAGTTTTTGGCCAATATCCGTCGGTAATCTGTCGCTAATAGTAATTACCGTCGTCTTAGCGACGGATGTGGCCGTCGCTAAAACGGTAAATTTTGGTAGTGCCCATACAGTTTCCATGTGCGGGCACAGGTGGAAGCTCGTGGCGCGGAGCTCGCTTGGATGCGTCGAGACACGGAGTTCCTTGGCAATTTGAAGCGTACGGCCGCATGAAATCGAAGACTTATACGGGACATAATGTATGGACATCACCTATCCGAAGCATCCGCTGGCTCGAGACAAGTATTGAGAGATGAGAGAGAGTGGAGTGAATTGTAATATGAGACGAGTGAATTTGAGTGATTGTAATCTCGGCCTTGCGCCCCCAATGTAACTGTTGTTTCGATATTAATAAAGAGCTTCTTTTGAATGACTTGTGTTTTGTTCTTAACTTCCGTTGCCAGTATTCAATGTCTCTGTTTGGGACTTCTGTGCGACGACCCCGTCGCAGCCGTTAAAATCGGCCGTTATGGAACCCGCCTTGCACGAGCGCAATCTAGGCTCGTGCGGCATCACGTCTTAGCGAGGACGATCGCTCCTACGGGAGCGGGGCGTGATAGTATCGGACCATTCCTATGAGTATCGGATCAGGGGTATTGGTAATATCGGTGGTTTCGGATCGGAGTATCGGATTTTTTGGTATCGAAAAACAAATAACTATTAATAAAGTTGACTGTCCTCCGACATAGTCCTTGCAACTATTCGACTGACGAGGCAGAAACTATGTAGCCGTAGATAAAGTTGACTGTCCTCCGACCATCATCCCTCGGCAATGATGGTATGACAACCTATCACTATATCTTATATAGTAGTAGATGATGTCTTAGTATTACATTATGTGAGTTCATCTTAATTCTGTTACATTCTTCAGATACTAGATATGATAAGAACATATACTACACCATATATACAGAACATAGATGATTCACTCTAATGTATGCTAGAATGAATTTTGGGTTGTGTTCTGAGCCATCCGTTCTCACACTTGGCAAAAAATCGAATATTCTGTCTTTTATCTGCTTTCGAAAATGTACTCAAACGACATAATGGTTCCTTTAGTTAGCTTGCTTATGTTATAATTATATTATTTATGAATATCGATCTTACCAGATGGCATCCATGACCCGAAGAGCGGCACATCGTTTGAGGAAAACACTGAATGCTGAGGTGGCTCCTCCTACTGTTAAGGAGGAAGTGGTACCGGTAGCTAGTGAGATCGGGAGTTCTATTCATGCAGCACTTGCAATGGACTATATCTCTTCTGTTGCCGTCAATCCCACTTATTCGAGGTGGTTGCGTGATCGTATCACTGAGCGTTTGCATGAGCTGCGTGGTTCTCATTACCTATTAGTACTTATTTGTATTAGACTATTTGTATTGGGTTGTTTTTGTATTAGACTATTTATATTGGACTACATATATGAATTAGTACTGTGTCAATCTCTGGATTACGACATGGTGATCAGGACATAGTCCCTGCAGCCATTCGACTGGCGAGGCAGAAACTATGTAGCCGTAGATAAAGTTGACTATCCTTCGACCCTCATCCCTCGGCAATGATAAAATGACAACCTATCACTATATCTTATATAGTAGTAGATAATGTCTTAGTATTACATTATGTGAGTTGATCTTGATTCTGTTACATTCTTCAGATACTAGATACGATAAGAACATATAATACACCATATGTACAGAACATAGATGATTCACACTAATGTATGCTACAATGAATTTTGGGTTGTGTTTTGAGCCATTCGTTCCCATACTTGGCAATTAAGCATGTGAAATAGAACTGATTATGTTTAGTTTGTCTTACGATACAGATTTTCACATCCAAATTGAAATAGATCGTTACTTCGTTGATCGTACATAGATGTACTAGCGGATCAACCTCCTGGACCGTAGGTACTTATAAGTATTGACCGTATCGGATTAGTATCGATCTATCGTTTTGGTATGGGCCGTATCGGTTGGTTTTGGTCTTAGCGAATTGGTATCATCCTATCCGATATGTATCGGTCGTATAGCTAGGATTCGTATTGGCCTTATCGATTTGGTATTGGTCATATCCGATAGGTATCGGCCGTGTTGGATTAGTATAGACCATTTCGGATTAGTATCGTGGAAGGTTTAGTAACAACTGTGCTTGGATTTCTCTCTTCTAGAGCTAGATTACCATTGCAAGAGAGTCAAGAGAGCGTAGCTGGCCAGTTATGGAACATACATACTTTCTTTTTAATCTCGCTTTTCCTGATGGAAAAGGAAGCATGTATGTTACTGTAACTGGCCAATCACGATCTGGTGACTCTCTTGCAATGGTATTCTAGCTCGAAAAGAGAAAAATCCAAGTACAGTTGTTACTAAACCTTTCACGATACTAATCCGAAATGGTCTATACTAATCCAACACGGCCGATACCTATCGGATATGACCGATACCAAATCGATAAGGCCAATATGAATCATAGCTATATGGTCGATACATGTACATATCGGATAGGACGATACCAATTTGTTAAGGCCAATACCAATCTGATACGTCCTATACAAAACCGATAGACTGATACTAATCTGAGATACTAGATACTAAGTACATCCGGCCTATACCAGCGGATCCACCAATTACTGCACGATAGGCCCAACGACCCCAGTTACATCCGATTATTGGTGAGTACATGATTACATAGTAATTCTATTAGTCTTGTGATACAGATTTTTACTCTCTCATGCTACCAACGTCACAACTTTTCCAGTGCTGCTCCCTCTAATGATGATGAATGCAAAAATCAAAGACCCCCCTCTCCTTTCTCACTCTTCACAGTTCTCACAACAGGAAGGTTCAGTACTTTCTAGTTCTCTTCCATCCATGCTCTGGACCCATCTGCTCCTCCCTACTTCCCTTCTTCTTATTTGACTCTCTCAGCCACATATGGCTCAAGTATAGAGTCGGGGAAGAAGAAGTGGGCAGAAAGAGGAGGGGGAAGCAGCACAGCCGACGGCATGACATGGAGGAACTACAGAGGTTTTGTTGGAGGTGTTGGCAATTTTTCCAGGATGGTGTTGAGGAGCAAGTGTAGAGTCGGCCGAAGGAGCCACAGCTTCCTTCAGCCGACTCTACACTTGCTCCTCAACACCATCCTGGGAAAATTACCAGCACCTCCAGCAAAACCTCTGTACTTCTTCCAGGTCATGCCACCGGCTGTGCTGGTTCCCCCTCCTCTTCCTGTCCACTTCTTCTCCTCCGACTCTATACTTGAGCTGGATATCATATGTGGCTGAGAGAGTCAAATAAGAAGAAGGGAAGTAGGAAGGAGCAGATGGGTCCAGAGCCATGGTGGAGGAGAGGAGAAGGCTCCCAAGACTCCCCGAGGTAGATATCATATGTGGCTGAAAATTTCGATAAACTTCTTATTTTTTTATAATTTGAGTAAATTTCTTTACCCTATATAAAAATTTTTGTTGTCAGAGAGATGGCTCCCAAGACTCCTCGAGGTGGTGCTGCTAGCCGAGGAAGGGGTCGAGGTAAGGAACCCTTGGAGGTCGACACGGAGGAAGTCCCTGTCGTCAAACAAGAGCCGGTGACTGTTAAGGAGGAGGTGTTACCAGAGGTCGAGGTCAAGGAAGAATCGATGACCATCAGGGAAGAGATTGCTCCCAAGGTTGAAGTTAAGGAGGAGCCACCGTCAGAGAGTAGTAGCATCGGGACCGACCCTCCTGTCCCTACAGAAGACCTCAACCAGATTGAGCCTTCGTATGCAAAGTGGCTGATAGAATGGTACTTGCCTCAACGCAACTATGGTCCCTGGCTGTGAGGATTCATCGTCTAACTTGCGGTCTTTGCTGAGGCCAAAGTCAATTTTTCTTTTTATTGAATATTGAATATTTGTGTTTAAATATTGAATATTTATGTGTTTTGTGTGAACAATTTGAATGCTTGGGATAGTTGTGTGTTGAAATTGTTTGTGTGTTTTGTATATTGGAATATTTGTGTGTTTTGTATATTTGTGCTTGAGATATTTGTTTTATTAAATATTGAATATTTGTGTTGTGTATATTGGAATTGCTTGGGATTATTTGTGTGTTTGGTATATTGGAATTGTGTATATTGGGAATGCCCAGCTTTATGCTATTTTTTCAAAATATTTCCAGATACCGACGGACTGGCGGCCAATTTCCGACGGACTATCCGTCGCTAACGGGGTGATTCCCAGTTAGCGACAGATGAGCGACTAAAGCCCGACGGATTATCCGTCGCCAAGATCCTGAAATTTTGAAAGATTTCCAGGAGCAGGTCGACGGAATATCCGTCGCTAACCCGCCGCTAATCCGACGAGGTTTGCGACGGATTAACGAGATATTTTGCGTATCGAAAACCCTCTGATACGCGTTTAACGACGTTTTAGCGACGTATTATCCGTCGCTAATTGTATGAATATATTAAAAATTTAAACAGTCGAAGTTGACCGGAAGCCGTCGGCTTGCCGTCGCTAAAAGTTTTTATTTTGCCAACGAAAATCCGTCGCTAATTAGTCGCAGAGCGGCGCACTAGCGACGAGCTAGTTTTAGCGACGAGGTTATTCTCGACAGATTTTTTTCAGCCCGTATCTGTCGAAAATTCGTCGATATTGTGAATTACTGACGGATTTTCGACGGATAGGGCCCTCGCCAAATCGTTGTATTTTAGTAGGCACAGTCCAGCAGCAGCAGCAGCACCCATTCCCGAGGCCCTTGTCGCCTCAGGCCCAAGCATTTCAGCAGCAAAACCCCCAACAGTATGCACAAGTCCAAGCTTAGACCCAGAACCACCAGAGAGGTTTCCAGCAGAGGGGACCAGCACCCAGAGGTCAAGGTCAGGCTATGGCCTTGACCGTGGAGAAAGAGTTAGCTTCAGGTGAGGTGGTGGCAGGTACCATTCTCGTCAACTCTTTTCCAGCATCAGTATTATTTGATTCGGGTGCATCGCATTCATTTATGTCTGCACGATTCGCGACACGGATAGGACTGGAGCCCGAGTCATTATCAGTAAGGCTCAATATACTTACTGGTAACGGTCTTGTGGGAGTAGATAGAGTATTTTTCTCGTGTCGAATCGTAGTTAGCGGTAGAGAGTTTCCCGCTAGGTTAATAGAATTTTTGATGGCCGACTATGACGTGGTCTTAGGGACAGATTGGTTGAGGGACCAGTATGCTAGAATAGATTGCCATATCGGCAAGATTATTTTTAGTATTTCTGGTGAGCCAGAGTTTTTATTCTTTCGAGGCGGAATAGAACCTTCTCCCCCAGAATTGGAGATCTTGTATAAGATGATTGAAGAACTCAGGACCAAAGAATTCATCCGTGCTAGTGGATCGCCTGGGGAGCCCCGATGCTTCTTGTAAAAAAGAAGGATGGTATGTCCAGATTATGTGTTGACTATCGTACCTTGAACTCAGTGACAATCAAGAACAGATATCCTCTCCCGAGGATAGATGACTTGTTTGATCATCAGAGGAGCAGCAGTATTCTCGAAGATTGATTTACGGTCAGGATACTACCAGATAAGAGTCAGAGAGCAGGACATCCCGAAGGCGACATTTAGATCCAGGTATGGGCATTGGGAGTTCCTTATTATGCGCTTTGGAGCAACTAATACGCCGGCTGTATTCATGGACCTCATGAATCGTATCTTCATGCCTTATTTGGATCAGTTCATGATTGTGCTCATAGACGATATCCTGGTCTACCGCAAGAATAAAGCGGAGCATGAGCAGCATCTCAGAGTTGTCCTCCAGATTCTCAGAGAGCACCAGTTGTATGCAAAGTTGAGTAAATGCGAGTTTTGGCTCGATCGTATTTCATACTTGGGTCATGTCATCACCAGAGGAGGAGTAGAAGTAGATCCCCAGAAGATCATGGCTATTGAGACGTGGCCGGTACCCAGACAGTTGCAGAAGTTTACAATTTTCTTGGCTTGGCCGGCTACTACCGACGATTTGTTTCAGACTTTTCTCGGAATTTAGCACCACTGACACAGTTGACCCGCAAGGATGTTCAGTTTGCTTGGACCACAGAATGTCAAGCTTCTTTTGAGAAGTTGAAGCGAGGTTTGATGACGACACCCATTCTCACACTTCCAGAAGGGATCGGAGGATTCTCTGTGTATTGTGATGCTTCAAACAGAGGTTGAGGATGTGTTTTGATGTAGCATGGAAAGGTAATAGCTTATGCGTCACGTTAACTTCGTGATCATGAGAGGAATTATCCAACCTATGACTTGGAGCTGGCAATAGTAGTGTTTGCACTTAAGCTTTGGAGACACTACTTGATGAAGATAGGGTAGAGATTTTTACCGACCACAAGAGCCTGAAGTATGTGTTTACTCAGAAGGATCTTAACATGCGTCAGAGGAGATGGCTAGAGCTGCTTGTGGATTAGGACATCAACCTGCAGTATCATCCTGGGAAGGCCAACCTCGTTGCAGATACATTGAGCAGAAGAGCCGGAGTTTATTTTCTAACAGCACAACCAGAGTTATTAACATATCTGCAGAAGATGGGCATAGAAGTTGTCCTTCCTACCAATGTAGCCTTGATGGCCAGTATGCAAGTTCAGTCCAGTATAGTTGAGAGGATCAAGTTAGCTCAGTCATCAGATTCTAAGCTTTAGCGACTTAGGACAGAAAGTGTAGCAGGACGAAGACTAGAGTTATGTATCCATGAGGATGGTACACTTCGGCATGGAAGACGTCTTTGTGTACCTGGTGGTGATATCAGACAAGAGATCATGGCAGAAGCTCACAATTCTCAGTATTCGATTCATCCGGACGGTACGAAGATGTATCGTGACATCCGGCAGCATTTTTGGTGTAATGGCATGAAGAGGAAGATAGCTCGGTTTGTTTTTCGGTGTTTAGTTTGCCAACAAGTTAAAGCTGAACATCAGAGACCGGCTGGACTTTTTCAACCTTTACCGATCCCAGAATGGAAATGGGAGCACATTACTATGGATTTTGTAACTGGATTGCCTAGATCCCCATCTAGGAGAGATAATATTTGGGTTATAGTTGACAGACTCACCAAGGTAGTGCATTTTCTTCCCTTCAGGACTGGTCAGTCAACGGATCAGCTTGCAGAGATGTACCACAAGCAGATAGTCAGGTTGCATGGAGTACCAGTCAGTATTGTATCCGACAGAGATTCAAGATTCACATCGCACTTTTGGCGGAGTCTTCAGAAAAGTTTGGGGACTCATCTCAAGTTCAGTTCAGCTTATCACCTGCAGACAGATGGTCAGTCAGAACGCACGATCCAGACTCTTGAAGATATGTTGCGGTCATGTACACTCGACTTCGATAGTTCGTGGAAAGATCACCTGCATCTCGTGGAGTTCTCCTATAACAACAGTTTCCATGCCAGTATCCAGATGGCCCCCTTTGAGGCCTTGTACGGCAAAAAGTGCAGATCTCCGTTAGCATGGGATGATATAGACGAGAGGCAGATGCTTGGTCCAGAGATGATCATACGGACTATTGAGGTGGTCAGACAAGTCAGAGATCATCTTCGAGTTACGCAAGATCGCCAGTGCCATTAGGCTGATTCTCATCGGCATCCCCTTGAATTTTTTGTCGGCGACCATGTATTCCTTAGGATCTCACCTACCCGTGGCGTCATTCATTTCGACGTACGAAGAAAGCTTAGTCCTAGGTATATAGGGCCATTCGGCATTCTAGAGCGAGTAGGAGATGTGTCCTATCATCTCGCTCTTCCGTCGTTTTTACGTGAGGTGCATGATGTCTTTCATGTATCCCAATTACGATGGTATATCCCGAATCCGAGACATGTTCTTGATCATTCGAAATTGGTTGTTGGTACCAACCTTTCGTATAAGGAGAGACCCGTATCCATATTGGACCGAAGAGAGAAGATACTCAAGAACAAGACTATCAAGTTAGTCCGTATTGCCTGGGGTCATCACTCTCTGGGTGAGTCAACATGGGAGCGTGAGGATGATATCCGTTCGCGATATCCACACCTATTTGACTCATAAGGTATAATGTCTTCCTTATGCCCTATGTTTTTAATTTCTTGCTTGCGTGAATGATTGCTTGGTTAACTGCTAGTCGTAGCTTGCTTATGATTAATATAGCTTGCCCCGACAACTCTAGCCTCTTGATTAAATTCTGAGGACGGAATTCTTTTAAGGTGGGTAGAGTTGTCACCTCCATTTTTTATTATACGTATTTTCAGTATACGTGTACGGAATCTCGACCCGTAGTTAAACTTGTCTTGCTTAGCTTGACCCTGGTTTACTCTTGCCTTGGTTTATTTTGGGTTCATCCTGGTTCGGCTTGGCTTGGCTTGGTATATTTGGTTGGGCTCAGTTTGTTAGGACTTGGCCCAACATGCTAACCCCCCTTTATAAGCCACCAACCCCTTTATCTCTCCTCACTCACTTTTTTATTTACTTCTTCTTCCTCCATTAACTCTCTCCACCTACCAAGAGCTTAGGCAAGTGCAACTTGCTTCATGGAGGAACTCAATTTTTGTTGTTCCATTGTCTTCCTCACGAGATTCTAAGACACATTAGTACTTAGCATTTTTAATTTCCATGGTTTATTTCATGTAGATCTAAGTTGTTGTATTTTCAGATTTTTTAGGTTTTGATCTATCAAATCATATTATTTTCAAGTTTTGATTGTTCCATGTTGTAGAGAATTTCGTTTTACCCCATTTTGACCTATGGAAGTTCGGATTTTGACTTTAAATGAAGGATTAATGGAGCTTGGAAGCCATGGCTTCTATGGTTCTTCTTCTTGGATCCTTAGAGAAGAAGAACATCCTCATGCGGCCAGCCTTTTGCGGTAACCTCATGCGGCCAGCCTTATGCGGCAACCTCATGCGGCCAGCCTTATGCGGCAACCTCATGCGGCCAGCCTTTTACGGTAACCTCATACGGCCAGTCTTATGCGGCAATCTCATGCGGCCAGCCTTTTGCGACAACCTCATGCGGCCACACTTATGTGGCAACCCCATGCGGCCAGCCTTTGCGGCAACCCTTATGCGGCCACCCCTTGCGGCAACCCTCATACGGTCAGTCTTTTGCGGCAACCCCCATGCGGCCAGTCTTTTACGGCAACCCTCATGGCAGGGTTATGTGTTGGACGTGGCATGATTTCAATATTGGCATGACTTCTACATGAACACGACATGATAAAGTAGGGATAGAACACGATAGTGACCCGTCGTGGTGCACTCTTGACAAGTAACATGACATGATAGTGGCCCGTCGTGGCGCACTCTTGATAAGTAAACCTAACATGATATACCTCGATATGCTGTTGCGATGGCTAGCATGACATGATAAGAATGAATGGCCTGGACACCGTGGGCGATTGTGTTTGTACAAATGAACCAGTATTGTCTTGCATCATGTCTAGGGCAGGGACCCCTGAGTACCACGGTCAGGGGTACCTATTGAAACTGGCTAAGGCTAATAACTAGAATAATTCAGTAGTCATGAAGAGATTTCCCAGCTACAGGCAATCCCGTTATCTGGGTGCCCCATCATGGGATTTGTAGCCTGCCGTCGAGTAGGACACATTTCTAGCACACTGTCATGTGTTGCACCCCTTCAAGCTACTTAAGGGTACATGCATTTCCTGGAAGATATATCCACATAAACTCAACCCCTAATTGCATCCGGATAACCTGGATGGTCTACAGGGCTTGTGGCTGTTGGAATAATTTTATTGCATCTTGCTAGTAACTAGGCCTGTGATAACCCTAGTTAGTTAAAGTATCAAGCCGTACTTATTGCTTGGCCGTGAATGTTGGATGGAGTCTAACCAGTCTAGTCTTGTCCTGATCCTGTACAAGATTGTTAAATGACCCGAATGCTTGTGTTACCTTATCGATAAATGGTGGGAAACCAAGTTCCGTTCAGATGAAGGGTTACAACCCCGATCCTTGTTTGGTTTATGGGTTGTAACTTGGTATCTGAATAGTCCCATGGTTATCTTATCGTATATCATCATGATTTTCCATATTTCTAGTCATTTATTATATAATTATGTTCTTGTGCTAACTGCTGGTTTTAGTTCTTAAGTGAAGCCTCCTTTGTGGCACTTGCTCTTTCTGGGATCTGATCCAGCTGGTTTTGCTTGGCCAGATACCGGAGCGGCTCCAGAGGATCTTTCTACCTTCCAGCCAGATGGTGACCACCAGGCGTAACCTTGGCAACGAATAGGTTTTATTTTTGCTCTCCCACTCTATTGTAAAAATAATCTTTTGAGGCGTTTGCCGACGAGCACGTGTTAGCTCGATTGCACTTTACTTACTGTCTGCCTACGGACTGTAGCATAATTAACAAATCCTAGGGTTGATCATATATAACTGAAACTCTTGCTAGTCTTCACATTTTGTATGACTAGCTTCATGATCATCCAAATATGTAATGTATGGGACGCCTTACTATTGTATATTTGGTGCTCTGACATCTTGTAATGGCTATTATTTGCTTGAGATTGAGACAATAGGCTTGTTCATGACCATAAACGACTGATGGCTTGTAGTTAAACCCTCATGTATCTAGACAGCCGTGACCGTATAGCAAGGTGGATTGCACTTTAATATACGTAGCTAGCTGTGTCCGCCCCCGCTCTCCAGTATCTTGGTTTGTGGGGCGTGACAAACATGATTGTTCAAAATTACCACCAAATATAGTCGTTTATAGTCGACTGCTATTAAACAATAAGAAGATTTGTTTAGCATAAAGAAAACATATTTTATATATCAACAAAAATTAAACGACAACTTTAAATTGTTTCCATTATCCCGAGCGACAAAAAAGTATGTCATGTGTAAATTGTTTGCTAGTTTCCCTCTAATACAAGCATGATCAGTTAACTATCAGCATTTGCAGGAGATGGGAGAAAGAAGATGTTACAGAAAATTCCATCAACAATGACTCTTGGCGTTGGCAGAGTAGCATCATGCATACATTTTGATACTGACAGAATTAGAGTATATAATGTTCTGATCAGCCACTGAATACATAATAATACTTGATAAACTTTTAAAACATCAGTACTCTATTACAAGAACAAAACAAAGCATTGAATGTAGTGTAGCATGCAACACTTTTTGCTCGGCTCCATATCAACTTAATTGATCAACTTGATAAACCTAAAGAAAATCAATGGAATAATGTCAGATAACACTCGAAGAAAATTAACAGTGAAATAATATTAGATACAATGCAAATTAATAGTGCTTTTATACCTTCTACAAAAAATTCCTCGTCTTCCGAGCTTGTCTCCATCATGGTGGCTTGAGAAGATCTAAACAAAAGATAAATTAAATTTATTGAATATAATTATTTAGGAATGACAAGTTTGAAAAAAATAAAAGAAATACGTACCCATTTTTAATTAGATTCGGACATTTTCTCTTGTCATGGTTTTGTCTATACAATCCACACCCATTACATTTTCGGCCTTTAGTGGTTTTTGCCTTCTTCAATGCATTCTCTTTACCACCCTTGAGCCTTTTCCTGCATTATTTAGCACGTACTTGCATTGGTTCTTTATAACAACTTATCTGCCCCGATAATGCGACACCCCCAACCGTTGGCTTGATAATCTCATCACCAACTACAACACCACTGATAATTTCTTCGATTCTATCCTTTGCACCATCCAAAGCATCAGAGTACGCTTTCATGGTTTCTTGATTTGTAAGGGCCTTATCAACCAAATTCAAGGCTTGTTGAATCAAAAGACTCCGGTTTAAAAAATAGCATTTGTCATCACTTATCTCCATGCCACCGTCGAGAATGACGTTCCCGTATTTTACAATTTTTGTCCACATCTTTAAAATGTATTGGCTAGGCAGTGATTCGAAATCATGAAACTTTTGCAAATAAGACAATACATGACGACATGGGATCCCTGAACTCTCAAACATTTTGCATGAACACGTCGCGAAATCCAATGCCTTATCATACACAATTTCTCGAGATTTATGATTATCAAAAAAAAAATTTTTGATTTTATACACAATTTTGATGCCCTCATCATTCACGAACTCAAATTTGTAATTGGAACAAACACACATCTCCTCTTAAAATTTTTGAAATATTTCATTCGTGTAGATGTCAACCATTTGGACTACCACATCATTTTGTAATTTCAATTTAGGCTTTTCCACTATATCTTTGTGATCCGAAAGCTTATCACTCTGTCGTAGGCGCTCAATACCCCTACCAAATTGAATCATAAAATCCACCAATGAATTTTTTTTTGACATAGCCTTTAAAGAATGAGTGAGCACTTTCTGCTCGTTGGCTACTAGACATGTTGGCTGAAAAGATATGGTTCACATAACAAGGTACCTATTTGTCACGCATACTAAACATACTTTCTAGCCACTCATTGGAACTCAAGTCACTCTTTTCAACAAGCTCTCTCCACTTTGTTTCAAACTCTTTCTTGGCCTCTGTTTTCCAAATGTAGTTTGAAAATTCTTTATAATATACACTATATTTAACAGCATCAATCTTCTCAGAGAACTTTTTCAAAATATGCCAACTACAGTACCTGTGGAAGGTATTGGGTAGAGTCTCCGCTATTGACTTTGTCATTGCTGGATCTTGATCAGTGATAATCATTTTAGGGGCATCTCCCGGCATAGCCTCGAGAAATCGGTGAAATAACCAATTAAAAGACTCAACTGTCTCATCTCCCAAAAATGCACTACCAAATACAATGATTTCATTGTGGTTATTTACCCCCATAAGTGGTGCAAAAATCAAACCATACCAATTAGTATTATAAGTTGTATCAAATACTACAACGTTACCATAAAACTTGTAAGCTCGTCGGGAAGTCGCATCGGCCCAAAAACAATGAGTTATCTTGCGCACTTCATCAGATTTAATCTCAAAAGTAAATGACGGGTTCTTAACTTTTTCGAGTTTTAAATGCTCATGAAACATGTCTCCATCATGGCCCTCTCTTGCTTTCTTCATATTCCTTTCATGATTGTACAAATCTTGTTGTGTACAACCAACAATTTCAAACCCACCCGCCTGTAAACCAAGCAAATTATATTGTTGATATGTTGGAATATTTACTACCCCAAGTTGTTGAGTCAAACATTTTTGGTCTTCTGTAATTTGGCTGTGGGATCTCATTAAATGTGTCTTACTTGGGGTTGACAATGAGTGACTGTGTCCCTCATCAAATACATTGATGACATACTTGCCGGTAGATGACCTAACAACAATAAGTCTGGCACCACAACCCTCTCTCACTACTCCTCGACGACGAATTGTATCGGAATTTGCTATCGTCGTCCCATTTCCTTCCTTAAAACACACATATTCTTTCCGCACAATCACATCACTCCCTCTCTCTTTTTTTGTACTCCATTTACGCACACTAAACCCACATCGTTTAGCATATGTATTGTAAAAATTGTAGACATCATCTAATGTTTCAAACTCTTGACTCAACATAGGTTTCACCTCCTCTGAGACTTGCGGATAGTATAAAATGCAATCTAATTTATTATTTGGACCAAATTGTGAATTTTCACTTTCACTATCCACTTGTATTTCCAAATTGTGTCTGCTCTCTAAATCAATATTCACGTCATTATCCCCACTAATCCCTACACTGAAATCAAAAGTCTCCATTTTTTCCTGAAAATAATATAGACAAAATAAGTACACTTCCCAAAAAACATGGAATGCAAGGAAAATATTCTCAATAAACTTATAATGCATTGCAATCTAATACAAAATCAAGGAGACATGTTCACATGAATGTTTTCACATATTTTTTATAATAATTATTTTCTAAAAAAATATGAAAATATGAACTAGATTTCATATAAATCGTTTTAATAAAATATTTGATATTCACATGAATACTGCAATCTAACCGGCAATATACTGTTAACCTTTTTTAAAATTCTTTTAATTATCCGTTTGTTCTTGATCATTTTAAGATGTGATATATAACTTTTCAGCATCTTGATCTGTACATTTTTCAGCATTTTTATTAGATTAAGTAATGAATTGCATCAATATTCAGCATCTTTAACTGCATAAACTTTTCTTGTTTAATCATTGATGTATACAAGCATGCACTGGTCAGAAACACTGAGGCAAATCTAGTACTGCTGACAAGGTTCGTTGACAGAATCTTGGAAAAGGTATCAATGTCGACAAGGGATCATCAAAAGAAGATCTAATTATAAGGTCAAGAAAAAAAAAATCAACCGAAATTGGAGTATATGAATAAGATGGATATCCTATATTGTCTAAGCCTAAAGCTTCAAATTGCAAAGTAGTAGCACAAGATATGGTGGATATCCTATAGGTCGACAATCAAGAAGTACCACAAACTAACTGCAAAGTAGCATCTTAAGCATAAAACTACCATATGATTTAACTAAAATTTTCTTGTTCTAAGCATTTTATGTATACTTCGAGAAACAACAAAAAAGTGAGACTTTGTAAACGGACATCGACAAGTTTGGGTTTTGAATGCTAAATTCTTTCGGATCCAATTCTACAAAAAATTATATTGGGAAATTAATTACAATCGAATAATTTGATGGAATTAGCAAAGATTGGAAGAAATTTGAATGAAGTAAAAATATGATCTAACTACAACAACAAATCACCAACATATAAAGTAGGAGAAGTAGTTTTGAGAGAAAATTGTACCAGCAAGTCCAAGAAGATGGAGATGAAAAAAGGAAATCAGAGTTTTTGATCTGGACAAAGAAGAAGAACAAAAAACCGTCAATTATAATTGAGGGAAAAAATTAAATCCCTAAAAATAATGGGATTTCAATGGTACCTTGATGGAGTCGGTGGAGGCTTCGGAGCTTTGCTCGGTTGAGAGAGAGGTTGTGGAGACGGTGGAGGCTTCGGAGCTTTGCTCGGTTGAGAGGGGCTGTGGAGACGGTGGAGGCTTCGGAGCTTTGCTCGGTTGAGAGAGGTGGAGGCGGTGGAGGCTTCCGTTGAGAGGGGTGGAGGCGCAGAGCTTTTGCTCGGTTGGGAGGGGAGCAGTTAAAGAATGAGGGAGGGGTTGAGAGAGAGAGAGAGAGCGCTGTTCTTTTAAAGGCTTCAGGGTTTTGATCCCGAGAGTTTCGGTTTTCTTTCTTCTCTTTTCTCTCCGTGGAGATTTGTTTCTTTTAAATTATCCCGTAAGTTAATCCCATACAGGAAGGGAACTATATATATATATATATATATATATATATATATATATATATATATATATATATATATATATATATATATATATATATATATATATATATATATGAGGAAGGATAGGCATCCCCACATTTTTTGCATCCCCATGCATCCCCATGTTCACATCCGTTGGATGTGCTTTAAGTCATCTAATCTTAACCATTGGTAAATCAACGGTTAAGATTAGATGACCTAAAGCACCATCCAACGGTGCAAATAGGGGGGATGCATGGGGATACAAAAAATGTGGGGATCTTGATCCTTCCTCTATATATATATATATATATATATATATATATATATATAGAGGAAGGATCAAGATCCCCACATTTTTTGTATCCCCATGCATCCCCCCTATTTGCACCGTTGGATGGTGCTTTAGGTCATCTAATCTTAACCGTTGATTTACCAATGGTTAAGATTAGATGACTTAAAGCACATCCAACGGATGTGAACATGGGGATGCATGGGGATGCAAAAAATGTGGGGATGCCTATCCTTCCTCATATATATATATATATATATATATATATATATATATATATATATATATATGTGTGTGTGTGTGTGTGTGTGTGTGTGTGTGTGTGTTAGCAGGCCTATAATTGGGCCTAACCGAACCTTTGGACTTGAAAAGGATAACCCAGCTCACGCCAATTGCGGAGCTAGATCGGGCCTGGACAGTAAACCCTGTCTGAAATTGGATATTCAGTGGATCGCTGGATCTACACTGGATTTCGAATCAATCATCCAGCTCAATACACATCGTGAGGTTTTAATTGGCATTTAGTGTTTAGTGTATATCCAGTCCGAAATTGGGCCTGGACAGGTACAAGTTCACAATAACATTTGATTAAATGAAATGAAAGAGGGGGCTCCGGTGTATAGAGAGGACCTGTCCGAAATTGGATATTTAGTGTATATCCAATCAAATAAAGTACTTCTATCAAAATGATTGGAACATTAGAATATTGTAGCCATGTTTCATGAAAAGCTCAACCGGTGCTTGGTAACGCTTATTGTCTTTTGTATAAATCTCTTTTTCATTTTCTTCGTTTAAATCTTTTTTTTTTAATTTGATATTTTCTTGGGCTATTATGGTTTGTCATCGACTTCTCTTAGTTCCCATAGTTGGATGGAAGGAAAGATCCGAACGTATTTGTTTCCTTCCATATTTCATCTGTTTTGACACAAATATTGTCTGAAATGCTCTGGATTGTTGGTAGTAACATATATTTTACATAAATTTTCACCAAAAGCACTAAACGTATTAAACTGGAGAAATTTCAAAGAAAGAAAATAGTTTAGGAAATTTAAAGAGAGAGAATACAAACCATCTTAACGTTTTAGCTGAACACGGGATTATGTGATGTTGACGTTTTTTATTTTTTTATTTACTTGTTACTCTGTTTTAAATTTTAAAAAAAACCCTAAAAAACAAGGGAAAAAAAATAACATGCTACAGAAAATGTCCTTATGGACGTTTCCTTTTTTCTTAAAAAAAAGAAAAAAAAATACAAAACGTACTTTTTCTGTCCCTAAAATGCCAAAAAATGCTAAGTTTACTACCAAAATTTTACAACCTCACTCACCCACCCCTTACACATGGGTCCCACCACCCCTCACACCCCCCTGCTACATGGACTCCATCCGACCCCACCACTTACTCTCCTTCTCCAATTGAAGTCCGACACGTAGCGGATTGTATGAAGGTTGTAAGACCATCTCCAATGGTGATTTCTAAAATTGAGTTCTTATCCTACTTGGCACTGTACTTTAAGGAGATTTCTATCCTAGTTGGAAGAGTTTCTACATAGAAATTGTAGACATACAAAAATGCTCTCTAATGGTTCTCTTTTTCTATCCTATGTGTCACATAGTAAAAGAATCAATTTAATGGTGTGGGGCCCAATAATAATTGTCATGAGAGAGAGGAGAATTTCTATGAGAGTTTCTACATGTAGAAACCCTCCTAGAAAGTTTCCATCCTACATCATTGCCACCTAGGATAGAAATGGTGATAGAAATCACCATTGGGAGAAGTTTTTTCTAAAATGGATTTCTTCCATAGAAATAGGGAAGATAGAAACCCCCATTGGAGATGGTCTAAGCATTGGTTGCAGGCATAGCAAAGCTCCAAAATGCCCTTAGCAAGTGTTTTTCTTTAAATATTACAAGTTTTGAATAATATTCATGTGTGTTGGTGGAAGGTAGCACGAAGAAGTAAAGAACTGAACTCAAGACAAAATAATATACATGTTTGTTGTTTTTATAATACAAACATGTATTATAACCAATTGAACTACAAAAATCGAACGAAGTGAGTCGAAGTGAGCCTCACTATCACTCGTCTCACTTCGACTCACTTCGCTCGCCTCGCTCTCCCCACTCCAATCCTCGTTAGTGATGACGAGGCACGTTAGCAATGCGCATAGCGTCGAGGAGTAGCGAGGATGTTGATAGTGCTGACGAGGATTGGAATATAATGAGGAGGACGACAGACCAAATCGACATCTCGCTCACGCCTCCCGGTCGGCCCTGTTTACGACCAGGGGAGGGGCTCACGGTGGGAATCGAAGAGCCTTTGCTATCGCTCATTACTTGTATTGTAACCCGTTGATCCAGAATAATCCGAAGAGATAGCTCCAAGTCAAAGGACAGAAACTGGGGAAGGCTTGGCATATAGGTTCATGTTGGTGATCTCTGATGTGAAATTTGAATTTACTATTTTGTTGGAGAAGAGAAGATATCGAAAAATATATCTGATATCTGTTGGAAGTTGTAACTATTCTGGTGGGAGAATTTGAAACTAATTTTGTTGATTATTTGTTGCTATCTGCTAGTTGCAGCTATCTATTGCTTATATATTGCTTGTTGCACTCCTATAAAAACACAGACATTGTACTCTCCATATATTAGAAAATTAAAGAAAAGCATCCGCTCTTCTCCAGTGCAGTAGGTTGCTACACTGGCAACTGAAGCACGCATTCCCATGCAGTAGGTTGCTACATCGGCAACCGAAGCACGTATATTTGGATTTTTTTTCCTCCCACTACTGTTGTCTTTAAGGACCGAAAGATGAAGAAGATGATTGGTGAAGGAATATACTCGAATGGTTTGTATTTGCTGAATCCTCCTACTAAGGCATATCATACCATCCGCCTAAATGAGAGTCGCATTTTGCATAAGCGATTAGGGCATCCATCAAGTTGTATTTTGTCAAGTCTTTGTCCCTCCATCCGTTATGATTCTGAAGTTTGTGCTGTTTGTCAGTTTGCTAGACAAACTCGTTTGCCTTTTTCTAATTCATTGTCTGAATCTGAAGAGTTGTTTGAGTTAGTCCACTCTGATTTGTGGGGACCTGCACCTATTGATTCTTATGATGGATATAAATATTTTGTTTTATTTATTGATGATCGTTCTCGTGCTACATGGTTGTATCTGATAAAATCCAAAGCTGAGGTTATAAGTGTCTTTAAAGATTTTCGTACTAGGGTGATGACTTAGTTTGGTGCTAAGGTCAAGATTTTTCGGTCTGACAATGGTACTGAATATACCAAAGGATCATTTCCTGAATACTTACGTAGCCAAGGGATAATTCATCAAACTAGTTGTGTGGGAACACCACAACAAAATTTGCGGGGGGAGGGGGGGCGGGGCTGAAAAGAAAAATCATCACATTCTTCAAACCACTCGAGCTCTTATGTTTCAGTCGAATGTTCCTAAGCAATACTGGTCTCATGGTGTCTTGACTGCAACATATCTCATTAACTGCCTAAAAAACCAGAAACCCGACATCTCCCATTTGCGAGTTTTTGGATGCGTATGTTATGTGCATCAACAAGCAATACATCAAGATAATTTAGACCCTCAATCTCGACGGTGCATCTTTTTGCGTACTCTTCAACACAAAAGGGATATATGTGTTATGATCCTTCCTTACGAAAAATTATTGTCTCGTGATGTTCGATTTGTTGAAACTGAGCCCTATTTTATGGATGAAAACGAACCTGGGAATAGTTCCCAGGGGGAGTCTTTATCCAATTTAGTACCACTTCCTGTTGTTTCTAATGATGCTTTAGCATAAACTACCAACAGTCCATCAATGGAGACTCTAACGAATGATGCCTCCAATATGGAGGTACCACCTATAGATGGTCCTCGAAGATCAAGTAGACAAACGCGTGCGCCTGATAGAATGAAAGATTTTTTTTTTTCACTTATCACACTGTAGCTCAACATGTGCAGGATTATTTGACTTTGCTATGCCTACAACAAAGTGTTTACAATCTCCTTACAACCGCCATGTGTCGGACTTCGATTGGAGGAGGGGGGGGGGGGGGGGGGGGGAAGTGGTGGGGTCGGGTGGAGTCCATTGTAGCAGGGGGGGTGAGAGGGGAGGTGGGACCCGGTGGGACCCATGTGTAAGGGGTGGGGGAGAGAGGTTGTACGATGGTTGTAAAATTTTGGTTGTAGACTTAGCATTATTGTTTGACATAAGGTAATACTAGTCGGTCTCACTTTCCTTTTTTGAGTTCAGTTAACAGTCATCAAGAGCCTAAATCTTATCGAGAAGCAAATCTCATTCCTGAATGGAAGAAAGCTATGCAAGAGAACCTCAAAGCTCTAGATAAAAAATGAGACGTGGAAAATTGTTAATTTGCCTCAAGGAAGAAAAATAGTTGGATGTCGTTGGGTGTACAAAAATAAATACATAAATGATGACACTTTGGAACGACACAAGGCAAGGCTTGTTTCTAGAGGTTTCACCCAAGTTTACGGAGAAGACTATAAAGAAACCTTTGTGCCAGTTGCAAAGATGAATCCTTCAAAGTTTCCCTCTCTCTAGCAGTTAATCAGGAAGGACTGGAAGTTATTTCAAATGGTTGTAAAAAATACTTTTTTAAACGACGATCTGGAAGAAGAGGTGTATATGAGCATTCCACCTGGACACAGGCAAGAAAATAAAGTGGGCTTAATTTGCAAGTTAAAAGGCAATATACGGGCTTAAGCAATCCCCAAGAGCTTGGTATGCAAAATTGAGTTCAGTTCTAGTCCAACATGGGCTACGATGTAGTTCTGCAGACCCATCTTTGTTTGTACGAAATTACACATCTGGCATAGTTATCGTTTTAATTTATGTTGATGATTTGGTTATCACAGGAAGCAATCAGGAAGAGATTTCAAAGCTCAAGCACTTACTACATACAACCTTTGCTATTAAAGACTTGCGAATTTTAAAGTATTTCCTAGGATTGTAAGTTGCCTACTCAAAAAGAGGTTTATTTCTCAATAAAAGGAAATATGTGTTGGACCTATTATAAGAAACAGGGAAGTTGGCCATAAAACCATCTGCTACGCCTATTGATAGTGGCACTAAGTTAGATGATAAGGGGCTTTTGGTATGCGGAATACTATATAGTCGAAAATTCTATATTTCCGGGAATCAAATTTCAAGGAATTAAATTCCCGAAAAATTACATTTCCATGTTTGGTGACAATATAAATATTCCCGAAAAAAATAAAAAATAATAATAACGAAAAAAATGAACAAATATAAAAAACGGATAAAAAGGACAAAAAACGGGTAAAAACGAAAAAAATAGTAAAAACGACAAAAAATCGGTAAAAACGACAAAATAACAAAAAACGACAAAAACGATGAAAAACGACGAAAAATCGGTAAAAACGACAAAAATGACCAAAAAGCGACAAAAAATGTATAAACGACAAAAAATAACAAAAAAAAACGACAAAAATAACCAAAACACGACAAAAACGACATAAAATCGGTAAAAAACGACCAAAAAAATCAAAATGCGGCAAAAACGACAAAAAACAAAAAAATTGGTTAAAACGACAAAAAATGACAAAAAATCGGTTCAAACAAATAATCGATAAAATGACAAAAAAGAACACAAAATCGGTTAAAACGATAAAAAATAACCAAAAGGCGACAAAAACGACAAAAAAGGGTAAAAGCGACAAAAATGATAAAAAACGACATAAAATAAGTAAAAATGACCAAAAGCGAAAAAACGACAAAAACGACTAAAAATCGGTAAAAACAACAAATAAATACAAAAACGACAAAAAATTGCTTAAAACGACAAAATTTGACAAAAAAGCGACAAAAAGGATAAAAGTTAGATAAAAAACGACAAAAATAATCAAAAAGTGACAAAAAAAAGAAAAAAATTTGCTTAAAACGACAAAAAATGGGTAAAAACGACAAAAAATGACAAAAAAGCGATAAAAACGACAAAAAATAATCAAAAAGTGACAAAAAGACAAAAAATGGGTAAAAATGACAAAAAATTGCTTAAAACGACAAAAAATTGGTAAAAACGAAAAAAAATGACAAAAAACGATAAAAACGACAAAAAATAATCAAAAAGTGACCAAAAAGACAAAAAATGGGTAAAAACGACAAAAAATTGCTTAAAACGACAAAAAATTGGTAAAAACGACAAAAAATGACATAAAAGCGATAAAAACGACAAAAAATAATCAAAAAGTGACAAAAAAGACAAAAAAATTGGTAAAAACGATGAAAAATTGCTTAAAACGACAAAAAAAAAGGTAAAAACGATAAAAAAAATGACAAAAAAAAACAATAAAAACGACAAAAAAAAGTTCAAAACTAATCAAAATTGATCAAAAAAGAAGAAAAAATTTAGACAATTTTTTTTTGTCCGGGCAAAAAAAAAATAAAAAAATCCACCTATTCTCAAGGGATAGAATTCCCATGTTTTGTGGGTAAACTATTTACCCGGGTATTTATAATTTTCGGGAATAAATTTTTTTTCAGCCAAACAAACGTGGTAATAGATTCTCATCTTAAATTTTCCGGGAATAAAAAAAATACCGCGTACCAAACGCCCCCTAAAGGTGAATTGCTTTCTAATGTTTTACAGTTTCAGAGGTTGGTCGGTAGACTCATCTATCTAACCATTACCCGGCCGGATATCTCTTATGCTGTTAATTTGGTTAGTCGTTTTATGCATTTTTCGAGGACACATCATATGGATGCAGTTACTCGAATATTGCCGTATTTGAAGGGTTCACCAGGAAGAGGTATATGGATGCGCAATAATGGGCATCATTCCATCACGGCTTAAATTGATGCTGATTGGGCAGGAAGTCCAATTGATCGAAGATCTACGACAGGTTATTGTACTTTCGTTGGAGGAAATTTAGTCACCTGGAAAAGTAAAAAGCAAAATGTGATTGCTTGTTCAAGTGCTGAAGAAGAATATAGGGCTATGGCCTCGACGACTTGTGAGATTGTTTGGCTTCGAGCTCTATTGGGAGACTTGGGTTTTGATTCACCTAAACCAACAATATTGTTCTATGACAATCAAGCTGCTATGCACATTGCAAAAAATCTAGTTTTTTATGAGTGTACCAAGCATATTGAAGTTGATTGTTGTCACGTCCCGATTCGGGGAATCGCTCGCTTTGCTTCGATTCACGCCGAATCGATCGTCCTCGCTAAGGCGTGATGTCGTACAAGTCTGGAGTTGCACTTGTACCTGGCTAGAACATGCACACTTATATCATTTTGAAACATTTGAAAATAAGCCACAGTTGCGGAAACATTGGGACACAATATAGGAAAAAGAAATACTTATGTTATTCATAATTGTAGTCAGAATACAACTTTTTTCGATAATATTTGAAATGCCATTTCGGCTACATTGATTCATGAAAAGAAGTACAACTGATAGGCTGCCATGAAATAACTTCCTGTTCCATACATCATGTCCCTTTAGTACTTTGAAAATATAAGCAGCTATCTTTGAAAACTCCGCAATACTTTGTGCGTCTTTTAGGAAAAACAACTTGAAAGGAAACAACAGTTCAGAAAGCTTTAGTTGTGAGGTGCGCCCGAGCCTTCTCCAGTACCTGTGGAGGAGGGGTCAGCACATTATAACAATGCGCTGGTGAGCCCCGTTGGCCCACTCAACTAAACCAACATTTTATTAATGACAAGCATTTTAAAGATATGAACTTGTTAGGGACATGCAACATTCAGAGTAAATCACAATAAATGTAACATGGAATAAACCATGTTTACTTTACCATTGGCCGAATCCAGCTTTCCTGCATAAGATACAGGATAATAATAATATACTTACCGCCCCTGCATAAAATGATCATTAGCATGCATCCTGACTACATGGCCACTGCGCTGTTAAACCATATGGACATATCTTTGCCTTATAGGACTTCAAGGTAATGCAATGACTCCAAAGTAGGTAGCTAGCCCCTAAGAATGCCTCGCAATACCCGTGCTCCCATTAGCACGCCAATGTTTCCTCCTAGGCCGAATCGGTCCCGGTGCCCCAGTACCGATTCGAGGAAACACACCACCAAACCTTGTGCACAAGTTGTCCATGACCATGCGAATGCGTGACCGACTCGATAAGCATACAGTGCATGGTAGTTTTGAAAGTAAATAGACAACTTGTTCATTTCACAGCATTTCATCATCATTCTAGGCATCAATTTAATCTCAATTCAATGTTCAGTGGACAAGCATAATCTCAATTGTTGTTAACAGTGTAATTGATTCATTCAATGTTCAAGGGACTAGCATTCATTTCAATGTTCAATGGACTAGCATTCATTTCAATGTTCAATGTTCAATCTCTAGCTTCTTAGTGGTATTGACTTGTGGCATTTAGCAACTTGGTATCGATCAACGGATGTTGCAAGATATTTAATTAATTGGCATGAAGGAATAGCGAGAGGGACAATACCACCATAGAGATCCACACTCACCAAATTAGAGAATCGCCGAGAGAGAGAGGAACACTTGCACGCTTAGCCTTCCGTCACGCGTCAGTCTGCATTGGCACCAAAAGTTTGGTTAATAATCCGTCTCGTTGTGTTCTTTTCTCTCAGAATTCTCAAGAATGAATGCTATGCAAATCGATGAAAACGGGCAAGAATTAAATCATCGAAAATTATTCAGAAAAACATCCATCAAAACCAAGCAACAAAACCAGCAGCAAAACATCCAGAGAAAACTCTTGGACGCATTTCAAGAGAAACCAATCCATTAGTTGGAAAGGTTCTTATGTACTTGTCCGTGATTGATTCGGTTCCGACGGTAAGTTTCCCCAATACTCGGTTCCGACCGAGTTAGCCAAGCCACAAGCCTTACATAGTGAACTGCTAGGAGCGGGACACTACATAATATACCACTAAGAAAAAGTTTCGTCCTCGAAACTTAAAACAAAAGTCCTACATCAAAATTATCAAACAGCGAGGGGTATTTCACCCGTATCTCCTCTTCTAATTCCCACGTCGACTCCTCGACAGCATGGTTCCGCCACAACACGTTGACTAAAGACATTGTCCGATTCCGTAAAACTTTCTCTTTCCTGTCCAAAATTTGGACAGGCTCTTCAGTGTAGGATAGGTTAGCGCTCAGCTGCAGCTGATCGAAGTTCACTACGTGACTTGGATCATGCACGTACTTCCGCAGTTGGGATACATGGAAGATATCGTGCACATCAGCCAGAGCCGGAGGTAGTGCAAGTCGATAAGCCACTGAGGCTACCTTCTCCAAAATCTCGAATGGTCCAACAAATCTCGGGCTAAGCTTTCCTTTCATCCCAAACCGCATCACACCTCGCATGGGCGTGACCTTCAAGAAGACATGATCGCCTGCTGTGAATTCCAAAGGTCGTCGATGTACGTCCGCATAACTCTTCTATCGACGGCCTGTTCCACAAGTTCTGGTCCGAGCACTTGCCGTTTACCGACTTCGTCCCAGCATATCGGTGATCGACATTTTCGTCCATACAAGGCTTCGTACGGGGCCATTTGGATACTTGCCTGATAACTGTTGTTATAGGCAAATTCTGTCAATACTAGATGCGCGTCCCAATTTGTCTTCGAGTCGAGCGCGCACAATCTCAATATATCCTCAAGAATCTGATTTACTCTCTCTGTCTGACCATCAGTCTGCGGATGGTATGTCGTACCGAAGTTCAACTTTGTGCCCATTGCTGAGTGCAGACTTATCCAAAATCGCGACAAGAATCTTCCATCTCTATCCGATACTATAGAAGCTGGCACCCCATGTAATCGGACAATTTTATTTATGTAGATCTGAGCCAACCGTTCTACTCCCCATGTATCTTTTGTTGGAATGAAATGTGCCGACTTGGTTAATCTATCCACGATAACCCAAATCGCATCATTTCCCTTCTGAGTTCTTGGCAAGCCAACTATAAAATCCATACAGATATTATCCCACTTCAACAGTGGAATAGCCAAATTTTGTAGTTCTCCGCCTGGCCGTTGGTGTTCGGCCTTCATACGCTGACAATCTAAGCATTATGACACGAATAGCGCCACATCCTTCTTCATGCCATGCCACCAAAATGTTGTGCGCGGATCCTTATGTATTTTCGTGCTTCCCGGATGCAAGGAATACTTAGCGAAATGAGCCTCGGTCAGTATTTCCTTCCTGATATTCTCATCCTTAGGGACGCACAATCTCCCCTTGACACGAATAGTGTCATCACTACACCAAAATAAGCCTTTTGGAACGGAGGAACTCCGTTCCAAATAATTTTTGGAACGCCTATATTGTGTGCCTATTTTTGGGCTGCCAAATTCCTTGGAACGGAACTAAAGCGTTCCAATAAACGCATTTTGGAACGGAATTAAAGCGTTCCAATAAACGCATATTGGAACAGAATAAAAGCGTTCCAACATATGCATATTGGAACGCTTTAGTTATGTTCCAAATTGGGAACACCACATTTGCGTGCCTAATAAAGTGTTTCATGCTGGTTTCTAATACGTTAACTGGAACGGCAAAAAAATGTTCCAATGTTGGAACACCATAAATGTGTTCCTAACAAAGCGTGTTAGAATATATATATTTCCCATTCATAGTAACAACTAAAAAGTGTTCCTGTAGCAAAGCGTTCCTAACCAAAAAATTCAAAAAAAAATTTTGCACCAATTAGTGGAATGGCTAAAAATTGTTTGATTTTTTGAAGGAAAAAAAATCTAAATAACATAGAGAGAACATATTACAATATAAGTGGTTATGCTACATTTCAAGAAAATCTAAGAAAGTTTGTAACAAAGTAACAATTGACAATTTGTTGCAATCTTAAGATTTTAATGTAACTCATTTAAACGAAAGTAAACGAACTTCCGACCACAGCACGTACAAGTACATACAAAATAGTTCATGTTAAAGCTACATTGTTAATACAACTTTACTAAACTATCATGCTAAAGTAATGTTCGAGATATGTGAAAACACTTTGAGCTGCATAGACTAATCTCTTCTCTGACGCTTGACGTTCTTGTTAGTAATCGAAGGCCTGGAACGGATATTACCGAGTAAGCAAAAATGTGATAACCTGCAAACATTTCAAATATTGTTTAAAATCATGACAAAATAATTTGACCACAAAAACTTATTCATTTAATGAGACACAAAGAAAAGAAAATAATGCCAAAATTGGGGATATTATCCCCTAGAGAGTTTAGTAAATGCCACTCTAATTAGAAGCAGTAATTAGAGCTTGACTTAGCCAGTTCTCTTTCTCAATAAATTAAGTAGTAACACTTTACCTGGATATCCGGAGGACTTCTTTGTATGTCCCAATTTCTTCTAAAGGAATCATAATTTTAATCACTAAAGGTCCTACGAAACAAAATAGCTATATTAGTAGACATTAAGGATAGTAAAAATCTAAAAATATGCCATGCAAAATGAATTCTATCTAAGAGATCATAATTGAAAATGAGAAACAAGTTGCTAGTATTGCTATTTATTAAGATATCAATTTTGTAGGAAAGAAGTCTTGTTCCATAGGCACATCATGAAATCAATCGACAAACAAACAAATAAGAAAGGTAATCAATTCATGTATTTTTAATCATTGAAAAAGTATCATAAGAAAAATACTCACAAATTAATGCTTCCATAAATTTGATGTGTGATTTGGGCCACACAAAAAATTCGCCAACTCCTACTTCTTTAACTATTTTTGCATCGGGAGTTTCTTTATAGAGCTTCGCGAAAAAAATCTTTCGGACAGACATGCTCACCTTCATTTCATATCGAGGGTCTAGTTGATAATTATGACAATTACCTCGATGTATTGGATCAATTAGTTCTTTTGCAACTGTAACACAATTCCAATTCCAATCAAACAATTCACACAACCTTGCCGTGGGAGTTGGTTCAGTGCTTGCCGAAGTCGTTGAATCCTTTTCCCTTTCGCCCAAAGATGGCCCACGTGCATTGTTTATCATCATTGGAGGCATGGGTATTGATTTCCCAATAGTTGCTTGCAGTTGTTGGAGCACGGGTGTTGATGTCCCATCTGCCTGGGACATAGGAATGGGTGATGATGACCCACCTGCATGGGGCATAGGCACGTGTGTTGATGACCCACCAGTAGACTGGGGAATAGTTGCTGGTGGCCCACCAATCTGTGACTGTGGTACAATAAAAAAAATTAAGAATATTAATTTTCATATTATGATAGGCATGTAGTTATTATCTTTTATACTTTCATATAAGAAGTTGGTTATCTCACCTTACAATAATCAAAAATAAAGTTAACCTTTGTCTGCATCTCATCAACCTTCTTTTTCAGACCCTCCCTCTCGCCTTTTTCCTCTGTGTACATGATATGAGCATGAAGGGTAGCATCATACTTTCTCTTAAAAACAAAGCTCCCAACACGTGGCAATCCTTTCACTTTCTTACCAAACACTTGAGTCAAAGGATCATTATCAATTGATAGAGGGTGAACGCTATTGTTGTCGCTTTCACTTTTTGTGGATTCAACAAGTTTCTCTTTGACTAACTTTTGTAATATCATTTGTAAGAAAAGCTAACGTTAAATTAAATGCAAGGTGATAACAAAGTTTTAGGTGACCTCACCATAAACGGTTCAGCACTAGGTAGCGTAGTTCTATCCTTTCTCGTATGAGTTTCTATCCACACTTGAGTCTGTGTAATAGGGATAGTAGGATCTTCCCGCTTTGCCTTCTGGATAAATCATGGATTAGTTTTGATGCGTAAGCTTAAAATTGGAAATACAAAAATTATAAAATGCTAATGTTGGTTCTAGAAGAAATTACCATCTCATACTCTACCATTGCACTGCTCTTACGACCCCCAGTATGGCCATACACACTATGTTTTCTACTTTCAACGGCCATAGCTCTTCTTTTTAGTTGTTTATCATCAACCTCATTGATACAAAATTGCTTCCAGTCTTCCTTTCTAATCCCATTTGGAATAGCCATCATTTTCGCCTCCAAATTTGGTTGCTTGTCCAAATGATCCATTCTCAATGTATGCTTTAGCTTTCGGAACGCATCTGGCATTGATCTTTCAACATCTTTCCCGAGATAACCTGGGATATCAAATTATGCCTGCAATTAAAATGCTTTATTAAATGTGAAATAAAGATATGTCAACTACAAACTTTCTGAAGGATGACAATGACACTAACATGCCTTCTATAGACAATGGAATTCACATTAGCCATACACCAGGTCCTGAAGAGACTAAAACAGCAGTGAAATTGTTTCAAATGTGGATTTAAGCAATAGAACAAATGGCAACTTTCCGAGACTGGAGCAAGCCAGAAGGAAGAGAAATGCACTACTATAAACAAAAGATAAAAATAATTTGATACTCCTGCATTGAGATTAAACTATATAGTCAAAAGGTCTCCTAGTCTAGGTTTTATGACACAACTCCTCTCATGTTCAGCATTCTTGGCTAAAAATTTCACCCCAACGAGGTGGCAACTGATCATACAACTCTTATCAATATTAGATGCTAGGCTGGTCTAAAATAGACATATACTAACTACTAATCGCCTATTAATAAACTCATACAAAGAAAATTAGGGACTAACAGGAAAGAAAGCCAATATATATATAGCAAATGACCTCTAGCCTAGTGGTTAAGAGAGATGCAATGTAAGGAAAGCCAATAGTAATAGGAAAGAAAGCCAATATATATATAGGTGGAGAAAATTAGCAGTAGGAATAATAGTAACAGGAAAGAAAGCCAACAATGCCATTTACTTTGAAGAAAGCCAATATATAGCAGTAGAAATTAGCAGTAGGAACAATAGTAACAGGAAAGCAGGAAGAAAGCAACATCTTGTAAAATAACAAAATATAACAGATAACAGAAGAAAGCAGCTAATTCATATTCATTCCAGGAAAAACAAAATAGAAAGCAAGAGAAATTTATAGTATGAAACTTACAACCATGCTGTTGTGCTAATTTGCGTATAAGCACAGACCTTTCATTATTAAGTGCTTTATAGGTAAGGCACATAGGATAAGTAGTAATAATTGGTTATAATTGTAAACTGAGGATTGCTGGGAAAGGAAAAAGCAACTAGGAAACAAAAATTATAACAAAAACGGATCTTGTGTCCTCCTGGTATAGTACATCAATTGGTCTGACATACAAAGAAAAGTTTTGTAAAACAGGATTCTTTGTTCTTCACCAAGTGAAATAGTTTGTTCTCAACAAGAAAGAAAGAAACATATTGTAAACTAAATTCAAGGTATTTCATAAGCATTTCAGATATTATTATATTAACAAAATATAGCAGCTAACAGAAGAAACCAGCTATGTCATGCATTTCCGAAATAATACAGAAAATATAGAAAGCAAGACAAATTTACACCATTAGGCATCACACAAATATAGTTTCTTTTAATTCAAGATCTGTAGGACCAAGCTGAGTCATTTGGTAAATGAAATTTTTCGTATTGTCTAGCAGATTGAAAGCAAGCGAAACTTTTAGACGATTTGGCATGCACATGAATCTTCTTGCTAATTGAAGCTCTTGAGCACCAAGCTCAGTATTTTGGGGATAGGAACCAGCTCTTTCATATGCAAAAGATATGTAATAGGAGATAAATGAGAACGGATTTATAGGAAAGCTAGAAGAAAGTAACATCTTGTAAACTAAATGAAGCTACTATGTCATATGCAATTCAGATATTATTACATATGAAGCTACTATTTCATATGCCAAGATTGCAGGATCAGTATCGGGCCCTCCCGAGTATCTATAACAGGTCAACAAGCCAACAGTGTAAATTAAACCACGAAAAGAGTAAAAGAATATGTAATACATATCTTAATTGTTGTATTCAAAATTCTTGAATCTTTCTATTTAACTGATTTTACCTTCACCAATAATAGGTAGTATGAATGATATAACTTCCTGACGAAAATTTTTGGGAAGTAATAAATATATAATCCCAACAAAGGATATTATAAATAATGTGTTGACAATGAATATTATCAACACAGAATAGCATGTCAGTCTTCTTCCGTGGCCACATCATTTTGTCGATACTGATGTTTCCCGTACTTATTCAATTTTGTTTAGTTGTTTTTGCTTAATTTATCTAGAAGTTCACCCAGGCTAGCTAGGCCTAGTAGTAGTATTTCTTGAGCTAATCTTCTCGGAGCACTTTACATAAGGTTGTAAAGGAGGCACCGGTGTGAATTTCTCCACAATATTGGAAGTAAAAGCCAAATAGATTGATTAGAAAGACTCCGTATCATAATAAGTTTGGGGCCAAGTGAAATTCTTGTGGAGGATTTTCTCCCTAGTTCCTACTTCAATCAATCCTAGGGAAAGTAATGTATTTGCTTGTATGACGTCTTCAGAGTTGATTTTGATGTCTTGACAATCCCACTTCATCCGGTCAAAGTCATCAAACCTGACATATTTGCTTGTGTGATTTCAAGCAATGTGAAAACGATGGGATCTTCTCTCATTTTCATTTGTAAGGAATTTTGAATCTCTGCATTTGAACCATGAATGGCTACTGTTGTTTTATGTTATCCATGTTTAATCCTCTGATTAAATTGTGATATGTGAAACCATGTTACTTGATGAGTGACTAACTTTCTAAGGTTCCCTCCCCTTAATTATGAACTTGCTTGTGCTTAAACTTTGCACATAGAAAGGTGGTAAGGGGCTTACATCTAAAGAGACTATTTAAAACTTATACACTATCCTTCTTCTTTGCTTCCATGATCAGAATTGTGATAGAATTATTTTTATTATTTCCTGAGTGGAAAGCTTTGGAAGTAGGGTCGTTATTCTTTCATACTTATTATTTCCTGAGAACGGATTTGTAGGAAATCAAGAAGAAAGCAACATCTTGTAAAATAAATTCATATGCATTCCAGGATATACCAGCTAACAAAAGAAAGCAACATCTTGTAAGATATTATTATATTAACAAAATATACCAGCTAAGAAAAGAAAGCAGCTAATTCATATGCATTCCAGGAAAAACAAAATAGAAAGCAAGAGAAATTTATACCATTAAGCATACGAATGTAGTTGCTTTTAATTCGAGCTCTGGAGAACCAAGGTCAGTAGTTTGGTGCCTGAAGTTTTTGTTATTGTCTTGCATATTGAAGGCAAGAGAGTATCACAAAAGGACTACTACTGATATGGACTGTTACAACCAAGAATCGAACTAAAAGGACTGAACTTCAAAGATGGATAAAACCAAAATCCCAAACAGTTGCCAAAGCCAAGCCATGCCACACATTGGCCTATGGCCTCTATTCATCTGCTGCCATATCCAAATTCCTTCACAAAACCCAAAATGATACACTCCCATGTGACCCAGGCCACACACCAGGTATTCTCCCTACAGTCCATGTTTTTCCTTATCTATTAGTCCATCTAGCCCTATATCTATCTATCTAACATGGAACAAACCCCCTCTTCTCCTTGTCTTGCACTCTAGGGACCAGGTCCCCTGCTCTTGGCCCAATGGCCTTGACCAAAATGGTACTGCAGAGCAGTGCTCAAGTGCAATGCACTTGTCCTGCACTGCCTCACTCGAATCCTGCCCTGGCCAAGGCCTGCACTGCCTGCTGCAGGAGTGTCCTGCTTGCCAGGGGCAACCCCTTCCTCATTTTCTGGCACTTGGCACTATTCAGTCCTGTATCTTGGTTTGTACAAGGGTCTGCTATGTTGCATTTTCTAACCCCTAAATAAATGCCAATACATATAAAAGCATATGTACCCACACTACTGCTATCAACATCATGCCCTCCTAATCATCATGATACCACATTTTTCTGCCTTGCCTGCCTCTCCACTCAACATAACACTTCATCCTCAAGATACCACTGATACCTAACTGATACTTGGTATCATTCCATCCCTCTCTCATCTAAAACCCCTCTAAATCCTTAACACATCTTCATGTGCACAGGAGGCCCACTCCCTAACTGTACTTGGCCAAAATCCCATTTTATCTACATATACCTTCCAATTCTCTGATATCCTCCTATTCCCAAGCCCCCTTTATCACTGGTGTCACGCCCCAGAACCCGAATACTGGAGAGCGGGGGCGGACATAGCCAGCTACGTATAACGGAATGGGATCCACACCGCTATACGGTCACGGCTGTCTAGATATGTGAGGGTTTCACTACAATCCATCAGTCTCTTAAGGTCATAAAATAGCCTATTGTCTCAATCTCAACCAACTAGTAATAATCTCGAGATATCAGATCTCCAAATATACAATTGTAAGGCGTCCCAAACATTGCATATCCAGATGATCATGAAGCTAGTCGTTACAAAATGTGAGGACTAGCAAGAGTTCAGTCATACATGATCAACCCCCAGGGCTTGTCAATCATGTTACAGCCCGTAGGCAGACAGTAAGTAAGTACAATCGAGCTAACACTTGCTCGTCGGCTAAACGCCTCAAAAGAATAATTTACAATATTACAGTGGGAGAACAAAAGAAACCCACTCGATGCCCTGGTTACGCCTGGTGACCACCATCGGGCTGGAAAGCAGGGAGATCCTTTGGTGCTGCTCCGGTATCTGGCCATACAAAACCAGCTGGATCAGACCCCAGAAAGAGCAAGTGCCACAAAGGAGGCTTCACTTAAGAACTAAAGCCAGCAAATTAGCACAATAATATAATTACATAATAAGAGACAGTAATTTAAGAAAAAGCATGATAGGTAATTATAAAAGACAATCTTGCATAGAATCACTAAAAGGCAGGACATATGGAAAAGCATGCCAGGATGATATACGATGAGATAACCATGGGACTATTCAGATAGCTAGGTTACAACCCGTAAACCAAACAAGGACCGGGGTTGTAACCCTTCGTCTGAACGGAACTTGGTTTCTCTCACCATTTATCGGCAAGATAAATATAAGAAATCAGGTCAAGTAACAATCTGGAGTGACAATCATTATAGTGACAATCTGGAGTGACAATCATTATAGTGACAATCTGGAGTGACAATCATTATAGTGACAATCTGGAGTGACAATCATTATAGTGACAATCTGGAGTGACAATAATTCAATCATTCTGGTACAATCTTGCAATCAATTAATTCTAGACAATACCATACTGGACTAGACTCCATCCAATCAATCACGGTCAATCATTGCCTACGGCTTTCTACATTAACTAACTAGGGTTATCACAATCCTAGTTACTAGCAAGATGCAATGAGATGCTCCAAGTAGTCACAGGCCCTGCAGCTATCCAGGTTATCCAGGCAATCATTATAGTGACAATCTAGAGGGTATAATGCATTAGAGTGACAATAGAGTTCAATTATTTAAGTGACAATGGCAGGTGCCCCACATAACAGTGGGCTGGAAATGTGCCCTACTCGCCGGCAGGCTACAAGTCCAAACATTTGCGGCCGGGATAACGGGATCGCCTGTAACTGGAGAACATCTCTTCATGTCTAATAAATTATACTAGTCATTAACCTTAGTCCATTTCAGTAGGTACTTCTGACCGTGGTACTCAGGAGTCCCCTCCTAGACATGATGCAAGACAGGACTGGATTATTTGTACAAGCACAATCGCCCACGGTGTCAGGATTAATTAAACAGATCATGTCATGTCAGGTAGCCGTCGCAACAGCTATTCAAGATATATCAGGTCAGGTTATCATGCCAAGTGTACTTTGTCAAGAGTGCGCCACGGCGGGCCACTATCATGTCATGCCAGGTTACTCAAGCCAGGAGTGCACCACTACAGGTCACTATCGTGTCAGGTTCAGTTATCAATTCCAAGCATATCAAGTAAATTCAGGGATTATCAAGTTCAGGTCAAAAGACGTAAGGATATAAAATGGACGTAAAATATCTAAATAAATATCAATATACAGGGCTATAGAAGATCCAGGATAAGGAAAATAAAACCAAACTGACATGCTGATATAAGATCAAGTCTGCCAAGGGCCATACGCTCAGGCAAGCATACGCTCAGGTAAGCATACGCTCCCAAAAGGCAGCGTATGGGGGTCACAAGGCTCTCGGGTTGAACCAGGGTGACAAGATAGGCAAGCGTACGCTCAAGCCAGCGTACCAAAGGATCCATACACTTCCAATGGAAAGCGTACGCAAGGGTCAGCGTACACAAAGGCACGCTCGAACTACAGGTCAGCGTACGCTCAAGCTAGCGTACGCTCAAGACAGCGCACGTTTGAGCTAGCGTACGAAAAGATATGCTGCCCACAGGCAGCGTATCAAGGTGAGCGTACGCTCACTAAAGAGCAGCGTACGAAGGCTAGCGTACGCTCGCTAAAGAGCAGCGTACGAAGGCTAGCGTACGCTCGCTAAAGAGCAGCGTACGAAGGCTAGCATACGCTCGCTAAAGAGCAGCGTACGACTCAGAGGCATAAGCTAAAAAGCTAGCTCACTGTTCACTGTCTTCTCCAAATGGCAAGAACGGCAAGAACTCCAAGGATGGAACCCAAAACTCCAAATGCTCATAACTTGGTCGAAACAAGTCCGAATCCAACTTTCCAAAGGTCAAAATTTGGGTAGAACAAAATTATCTACAACATGGAACCATAAAAACTTGAAAACAAAGGAGTTCGATAGATCAAAACTACCAAAATCCGAAAATACTAAATTATAGATCTACAAGAATCAAAGCCTCAAAATGGAAAATGACAAGTTCTAATGTGTCTTAGAATCATGAGAAGAAGCTAATGGAACCATAAAAATGAGTTCTCTTGTGGAAGCAAGTTGCACTTGCCTATGGTTGGGGAGTTGTGGAGAGGAAGGAAGAAGAAGAAGAAGAAATAAATGAGAGTTATGGAGGAGAGAGAAGGTTGGTGGGGAAATAAATATCATGGGTGGTGGTAGGTAGGGGGTTCACCTTGGTCCATGATTGGACCAAGCAACCAGCCGGCCAAACCAAGCCAACCCAACCCGAGAGTAAACAAGCCAAGTCAAACCAAGGAAATATGCAAATACAAGATAAAAATACGTATACGTATTCCAAATACGTAATACGAACCACAGGCATTACAACTCCTCCCACCTTAAAAGAATTCCGTCCTCGGAATTTAATTAAGAGGCTAGAGGGACAAGAACAAGCTATACTAATCTCAGGCAAGCTATACTAAGCAATCAATCATGCAATCATGTATGTAAGCAAGGAAATCGAAGGCACGAGAAAGAGGGAAGATATCCTGCTAGGAACCTCTCTGCCGGTTCTGAATCTGAGCTTGGACCAGGGCATACTGTTGGGGTCCTTGCTGCTGGAATACTTGGGTCTGAGGCGGCAATGGCCTCGGAGGCTGGTACTGCTGTTGTACTGGTGCTGGTGCTGGTGCTGGTCCCCTAACCGAGGGACTAGATACTGTCGATGTTGAATCAACTCTGAATGGACAGGACCCCACCCTATGGTCCGGTGCTCCACACAATAAACACAATCCCAACGCCTTGCGATACTCTGCTACCACGTGTCCAGGCTTCCCACAATAAGAACAGCCTACGGCGGAAGACTGTGCTTGCTTCTGTTTCTGCTGAGGGTACGTCAGGGTTGAGTGCTGAACCGACGTAACTGAGGTTGCTTGCCTCGGAGCTCCAATAGTCAAAGCCCTGGCTGCCGGGGCTGGTGTTGAAGACTGATTCATCTGGCCGTGAGATCTCTTCCGACCTCCGACCCTATCCACAATCCTCTGGGAGGTATACTCATGCCTCCGGGCTGCTCTTATGACTGCATCAAAAGTCTGATGCTCAAACTGCTCAACTGCCAACATAATCTCCAGGTGAAGTCCCTGTTGGAACCTCTGCGCTCTGTCAAACTCGGTTGCCACCAAGGTGGGAGCAAACCGACTGAGTCTGGAAAACTCGGCCGCATATCCGTCGACCGTCCTCCCCATCTGCTTAAGATTACTGAACCTGGTCTGCAAGTCATATCGAGCCACTGCATCATAATATTTGGTCTGGAACTTCTCGCTGAACACTGCCCAGGAGACAGGTGTTGTCAATCCCACTGCTTGTGCGGCCCACCAACTGCGGGCAAGATCCAATAATTGTAGGCGTACCACAGCCACCTTCTCATCTTCTGGAGTCTTCGCGGCTTCGAGAATCACCTCTATATCTTGTAGCCAAGCATCGGCAGCAATGGCATCCTCGCTGCCATCGAAGAAAGGAGGGTTCAGGCGCTTGAAACTGTTGACCGTACTGTTCCCTCGAGGACCACTTCTATTCAGAGCATCTTCTACTGCCTGGTGCAAGGCATCGCCTCTACGATCTTGGGAAGCTAACAATGATCTGATGAGACCCACTAAAGTGCCATCATCAGGATCTGCAGGCTGGACTGGCTGAACTGGCAGCTCTCCTCCAGTAGGTACGACTCGGGAGGCTGCTCCTGAGTGCTGGGCCTGATCTTCTGGTTGCTGCTGGTCCACGGGAGGTGATCCGCCTTGCTGATCGGCAGGTCCAGGTTCAATGTCGCAGAAGAAGACGACATAGGAACAATAAGGAAGGACCAGGACAGATCAACGATTACAAGCATGTGATCAGGACAAGAATTTCAGGAATCAAGAGGATACGAGCAGAGATCAAGAGCGAGTACCGATTGAGACATCTATTCGGTAAACCCTCACACATCTTGATTAACAAGACCTGCATGGGCCACCACTTAAACCATGTCACGCCCCAGAACCAGAATACTGGAGAGCGGGGGCGGACATAGCCAGCTACGTATAACGGAATGGGATCCACACCGCTATATGGTCACGGCTGTCTAGATATGTGAGGGTTTCACTACAATCTATCAGTCTCTTAAGGTCATAAAATAGCCTATTGTCTCAATCTCAACCAACTAGTAATAATCTCGAGATATCAGATCTCCAAATATACAATTGTAAGGCGTCCCAAACATTACATATCCAGATGATCATGAAGCTAGTCGTTACAAAATGTGAGGACTAGCAAGAGTTCAGTCATACATGATCAACTCCCGGGGCTTGTCAATCATGTTACAGCCCGTAGGCAGACAGTAAGTAAGTACAATCGAGCTAACACTTGCTCGTCGGCTAAACGCCTCAAAAGAATAATTTACAATATTACAGTGGGAGAATAAAAGAAACCCACTCGATGCCCTGGTTACGCCTGGTGACCACCATCGGGCTGGAAAGCAGGGAGATCCTTTGGTGCTGCTCCGATATCTGGCCATACAAAACCAGCTGGGTCAGACCCCAGAAAGAGCAAGTGCCACAAAGGAGGCTTCACTTAAGAACTAAAGCCAGCAAATTAGCACAATAATATAATTACATAATAAGAGACAGTAATTTAAGAAAAAGCATGATAGGTAATTATAAAAGACAATCTTGCATAGAATCACTAAAAGGCAGGACATATGAAAAAGCATGCCAGGATGATATACGATGAGATAACCATGGGACTATTCAGATAGCTAGGTTACAACCCGTAAACCAAACATGGACCGGGGTTGTAACCCTTCGTCTGAACGGAACTTGGTTTCTCTCACCATTTATCGGCAAGATAAATATAAGAAATCAGGTCAAGTAACAATCTGGAGTGACAATCATTATAGTGACAATCTGGAGTGACAATCATTATAGTGACAATCTGGAGTGACAATCATTATAGTGACAATCTGGAGTGACAATCATTATAGTGACAATCTGGAGTGACAATAATTCAATCATTCTGGTACAATCTTGCAATCAATCAATTCTAGACAATACCATACTGGACTAGACTCCATCCAATCAATCACGGCCAATCATTGCCTACGGCTTTCTACATTAACTAACTAGGGTTATCACAATCCTAGTTACTAGCAAGATGCAATGAGATGCTCCAAGTAGTCACAGGCCCTGCAGCTATCCAGGTTATCCAGGCAATCATTATAGTGACAATCTAGAGGGTATAATGCATTAGAGTGACAATAGAGTTCAATCATTTAAGTGAAAATGGCAGGTGCCCCACATAACAGTGGGCTGGAAATGTGCCCTACTCGCCGGCAGGCTACAAGTCCAAACATTTGCGGCCGGGATAACGGGATCGCCTGTAACTGGAGAACATCTCTTCATGTCTAATGAATTATACTAGTCATTAACCTTAGTCCATTTCAGTAGGTACTCCTGACCGTGGTACTCAGGAGTCCCCTCCTAGACATGATGCAAGACAGGACTGGATTATTTGTACAAGCACAATCGCCCACGGTGTCAGGATTAATTAAACAGATCATGTCATGTCAGGTAGCCGTCGCAACAGCTATTCAAGATATATCAGGTCAGGTTATCATGCCAAGTGTACTTTGTCAAGAGTGTGCCACGGCGGGCCACTATCATGTCATGCCAGGTTACTCAAGCCAGGAGTGCACCACTACGGGTCACTATCGTGTCAGGTTCAGTTATCAATTCCAAGCATATCAAGTAAATTCAGGGATTATCAAGTTCAGGTTAAAAGGCGTAAGGATATAAAATGGACGTAAAATATCTAAATAAATATCAATATACAGGGCTATAGAAGATCCAGGATAAGGAAAATAAAATCAAACTGACATGCTGATATAAGATCAAGTCTGCCAAGGGCCATACGCTCAGGCAAGCATACGCTCAGGTAAGCATACGCTCCCAAAAGGCAGCGTATGGGGGTCACAAGGCTCTCGGGTTGAACCAGGGTGACAAGATAGGCAAGCGTACGCTCAAGCCAGCGTACCAAAGGGTCCATACACTTCCAATGGAAAGCGTACGCAAGGGTCAGCGTACACAAAGGCACGCTCGAACTACAGGTCAGCGTACGCTCAAGCTAGCGTACGCTAAAGACAGCGCACGTTTGAGCTAGCGTACGAAAAGACATGCTGCCTACAGGCAGCGTATCAAGGTGAGCGTACGCTCACTAAAGAGCAGCGTACGAAGGCTAGCGTACGCTCGCTAAAGAGCAGCGTACGAAGGCTAGCGTACGCTCGCTAAAGAGCAGCGTACGACTCAGAGGCATAAGCTAAAAAGCTAGCTCACTGTTCACTGTCTTCTCCAAATGGCAAGAACGGCAAGAACTCCAAGGATGGAACCCAAAACTCCAAATGCTCATAACTTGGTCGAAACAAGTCCGAATCCAACTTTCCAAAGGTCAAAATTTGGGTAGAATAAAATTATCTACAACATGGAACCATAAAAACTTGAAAACAAAGGAGTTCGATAGATCAAAACCACCAAAATCCGAAAATACTAAATTGTAGATCTACAAGAATCAAAGCCTCAAAATGAAAAATGACAAGTTCTAATGTGTCTTAGAATCATGAGAAGAAGCTAATGGAACCATAAAAATGAGTTCTCTTGTGGAAGCAAGTTGCACTTGCCTATGGTTGGGGAGTTGTGGAGAGGAAGGAAGAAGAAGAAGAAGAAATAAATGAGAGTTATGGAGGAGAGAGAAGGTTGGTGGGGAAATAAATATCATGGGTGGTGGTAGGTAGGGGGTTCACCTTGGTCCATGATTGGACCAAGCAACCAGCCGGCCAAACCAAGCCAACCCAACCCGAGAGTAAACAAGCCAAGTCAAACCAAGGAGATATGCAAATACAAGATAAAAATACATATACGTATTCCAAATACGTAATACGAACCACAGGCATTACACACTGGTACTCACATACACTATGACACTACTCACATACTCCTACTGTCACACAAGCTATATCCTATACAACTGGCACTGTTCACTGAGAAGCCTATGGCCTTAGAGCCTACTGCTCACTGCCACATATTTGATGTACTGCTGCTACTCTCCAACTATCGATGTCAAGGCACTGGCCCTATTTTACCTCTCGAGTTCCTGAATCAAAAAGGCAATGGCAAATGTGGCCCATGCCTAAGCCTCTCTAACATAACCCTCCACACATATATGAACATGCCCTATTTTCAACAGGGCAGAACAATTTAGGAGGGGGCTGATTGTATCATAGTGCAATGGACTGATTTTATCAAAGACTCACTTACACATCCACAGGGGACACCCTCACTTTACACATCCACAGGGGTTTGGACACCCAAGACACCCCTCATCCTCACTCTCCTCTAACAGATTCTAACAGTGAACACAATCCATAACCTTACATATATACTTATAAATATATCTATATACACATATCCTATTCCACATGTTAGTCTTGCCTTGTTAACTCCAGTATTTGGTGAATCAAGTTGTACTTGTTTTTACTTAATTGGTCTGGATGGAAGGTTGCCCAAATGATAGAAAGCTGTTGATAAGCACAGATTTTTCATTATTAAGTGGTTTATAGGTAAAGGATAAGAAGTAATAATTTGTTATAATTGTAACCTGAGGATTGCTGGGGAAAAAAGCAACTAGGAAAACTACAACTCACAACTTAATTGTTTAAAACTTGCTAATAACCTCAGATGTTGTGGGCCAGGATGATAGTTAGGCACAAAAGGCATGCAATATAAGTTGAAAACTGCAACTGACATCACGTTGTACCAATTTGTTTATAACAATCAAATTATGTAGATAAAAACTGTGCAGGCATGTATCAATAGGAGATACCAGTGTGTATCTTGAGGGATTTATGTGCAGTCAAGGGCAGTGTGGTGTGGGTGTGTGTATGAGAGCATAAGTATAAATTCTAGATATTGAACTGAAAAACTGAACATCAAGATTTTACTGAAAACATAAACAATATAACAGTAATAGAAAAGCAATAGAATGTTCGTTATTCTCACCACTATCTCATTCCAAATATCATCCTTGTAGGTCTTAGGTACCTGTAGCCAACTTATATACCTGATAGGCACATATGTCTTCACGTATTTACCAACTTGACTCTTAAAGTGAGTTGCGTTGGGTCAAACTGCTTGTCCAAGATGATTAAATTCAATGCTCTTCTTAGATGTTGACTTTTTACTTCCATTGATATGGGATCTTCTTCCTGCTGGTTAGATGTGTCGGCAACACTCGAAGACATCGTGTAATGAAAGAAAGTCTGTTTATTCATTCAAGGACAACTTTGTATCATGTTTATTCATAGAAGCATTAAAATAAAAAAATTACTATGATGATACCAAATAATGCATATAAAAGAATCACGCTATCAAAGTCATTACGAATGTATACAAAAAAACATCGAAGATATGTAAGTAATTTGGATATCCGGGTCATTACCATAACAAAAAGTTATCCTTGTCATTGAAAGTTGCATATATAAAATAAAGTCAGAGTACATTAGATTGTTGAAAACAAGAAAATTATAATTTGACCACAAAAAAGTCTGGAGTACAAAAGATTGACGTATGATTTAGTTCAATCATCGAACATCAACAAATTCCTTAAGTTGGGATTGTCGTTCAAACAAGATTGGTATCAGTTGGAATGTCTACTACATCAACTTGTTTATTTAACCTTTTTGGAGTATTTATAACCACATACCACCCATCATTCTTTTGATCTTCGGAATAAAAAACTGATGTTGCTTCTTGAGCTAAAATGAATGGATCCTCCTCAACTCTTTCCTTATTCCTGAGCTTCTTCAAGTTTACCATCACTTGATTCTAAATTGGATCACACTTACAACCATTTTTAGAATCCTCCACTTTAACCCAATCACAATATAACACAGTTTCTTTGAAATCGATATAGTCCAGCTCCAGTATGTCTCTACGATTCCATAAAAGGTCATCTTTCCTTCCTTTGGGTTTTTGTCTTTTCTACTTGAAACAAAATTTGAATATGCTTCCATAGACACCCCACTATCTTGCGTTACCAAGCATTCATTGGAAGAACTTGGTGCAAATACAAAACCATTGACACGATATTTTTTGAATCGCATAGCTTTATGTTGTGGACCATTGGCTAATCTCCATAATGTTGTATTGGTTTGCCCTGCATCCAATAACTGCATAGAAAAAAAAAACTTAATTTGTGCACAAATACATATGAGATATTACCTCATCACACAACCAAGGAATGAATTCCTTAGTTTTTGTTTTTTCTTTTGTTGAACCACCTTTTCGATTCTGAGTGGAAATGGATTGCTCATACCGGTTGTACTTTCTACATGAATTACCAGACGTATGTCATGCAGATATCCATATTATGGTATTATTGTAATACTTATTATTTATGTCATGCACATTATTATGATTAAAAAAACTTATTTAGCTTGTAGGAAAAGGCACACATACTCTTCCCATTCACTCAAGTCTGCAAGTCGATTGAGAACCCATATATGCACTTGCTCAAACTGAACATGGTTGAGCTCCACAACTTCCCCTATTTCCAAGGGTTTCTCATCTGTGAAGTCAACACTCTCATCCAGCCAGTCTTCTCGACTGGACTTATGACCAAAAGCGCTCGAGTTTGGCATATACTCCATGCAATATATTACAGATTCGTCTACAAGGTAAGCTTCAGCTATCGAACCTTCAATATATCGCTTATTAAGGACATATTCTTTGTAACACTTCATCAATCTGTTGGAAAAAAAGAATATATAATCTATATCACCTATAAATTAAAACTGAAAGTTAAATATAGAAGAAAACAATAAGAGTGTACCTTTCAAATGGATACATCCATCGAAATCCAACCGTTCCGCATGACAGGGCCTCATCAGCTAGATGAACCATTAAGTGCACACTTATAACAAAGAAGGAAGGCGGAAATTCTTTTTCAAGAATACACATTGCCTCAACCAATGCCTTCTTTGCTTGCCTAAGCTCTTCTTTATTGATCACCTTGGCATATAAAATTTTAAAAAATAAGCTAATCCTCTGAATTGCAATCCTTATGTCCCTGTCTTTATGAAAAGTATGTCTCAACAATACTGGAAGCAAGTGTTGCATAATCACATGATAGTCATGTGATTTGAGCCCCCTTAGTTCGGGAGGCTGGGTGGTGACACAATTACTCAAGTTAGAGGAAAATCCTGTAGGAAGTTTTAAATCTTTTAATGTCCGACAAAACTCTTCTTTTTCCTTCTTTGTCAAGGCATAAGATGCCTTTGGCATTGATGTTTTCCCCGTTTCTTCATCTTCAACTACCCACAACTTCTTATTTACCCCTAATTTTTTCAATTCTTTCCGACCTTGTATCCCATCCTTTGTTTTCTTTTTCACATCCATCAACATGTTCAATAAGTGGTCTGTGACATTCTTTTCAGTGTGCATAACGTCAATGTTGTGTCTCACTTCAAGAAACTTCCAGTAAGGCAAATCAAACAAAATAGACCTTCTGGACCATGGTGCTGCTTTAGTAGATGCCTCTTCTTCATTGTCATCTTCATATATCTTGCTTTCATGATTCCGGTTTTGCCTCTTACGCTTTCCACGAGTAGCTTGCTTCAATCTTGTCCTTTTATTATTTTCAAGAATTTTGGCTATCTTTTGTTCAACTTCTTCTCCAGACAATCTTTGTGGAGGAGGTCGTTGTTCGAGTATTTTGTTGAATCTTTTGTCACTCCTAAACTTGTGATCGGAGTTCAAGAATCGTCGATAGCCGTGATAATATACTTTCTCCAGACATCTTCATAAATTTTGTTGAATCTTTTGTCACGTCCCGATTCGGGGAATCGCTCGCTTTGCTTCGATTCACGCCGAATCGATCGTCCTCGCTAAGGCGTGATGCCGTACAAGTCTGGAGTTGCACTTGTACTAGGCTAGAATATGCACACTTATATCATTTTGAAACATTTGAAAATAATCCACAGTTGCGAAAACATTGGGACACAATATAGGAAGAAGAAATACTCATTTTATTCATAATTGTAGTCAGAATACAACTTTTCTCGATAATATTTGAAATATCATTTCGGCTACATTGATTCATGAAAAGAAGCACAACTGATAGGCTGCCATGAAATAACTTCCCGTTCCATACATCATGCCCCTTTAGTACATTGAAAATATAAGCAGCTATCTTTGAAAACTCCACAATACTTTGTGCGTCTTTTAGGGAAAACAACTTGAAAGGAAATAACAGTTCAGAAAGCTTTAGTTGTGAGGTGCGCCCGAGCCTTCTCCAGTACCTGTGGAGGAGGGGTCTGCACATTATAACAATGCGCTGGTGAGCCCCGTTGGCCCACTCAGCTAAACCAACATTTTATTATTGACAAGCATTTTAAAGATATGAACTTGTTAGGGACAGACAAAATTCAGAGTAAATCACAATAAATGTAACATGGAATAAACCATGTTTACTTTACCATTGGCTGAATCCAGCTTTCCTACATAAGATACAGGATAATAATAATATACTTACCGCCCCTGCATAAAATGATCATTAGCATGCATCCTGACTACATGGCCACTGGCGCTGTTAAACCATATGGACATCTCTTTGCCTTATAGGACTTCAAGGTAATGCAATGACTCCAAAGTAGATAGCTAGCCCCTAAGGATGCCTCGTAATACCCGTGCTCCCATTAGCACGCCAATGTTTTCTCCTAGGCCGAATCGGTCCCGGTGCCCCAGTACCGATTCGAGAAAACACACCACCAAACCTTGTGCACAAGTTGTCCATGATCATGCGAATGCGTGACCGACTCGATAAGCATACAGTGCATGGTAGTTTTGAAAGTAAATAGACAACTTGTTCATTTCGCAGCATTTCATCATCATTCTAGGCATCAATTCAATATCAATTCAATGTTCAGCGGACAAGCATAATCTCAATTGTTGTTAACAGTGTAATCGATTCATTCAATGTTCAAGGGACTAGCATTCATTTCAATGTTCAATGGACTAGCATTCATTTCAATGTTCAATGTTCAATCTCTAGCTTTTTAGTGGTATTGACTTGTGGCATTTAGCAACTTGGTATCGATCAACGGATGTTGCAAGATATTTATTTAATTGGCATGAAGGAATAGCGAGAGGGACAATACCACCACAGAGATCCACACTCACCAAATTAGAGAATCGTCGAGAGAGAGAGGAACACTTGCACGCTTAGCCTTCCGTCACGCGTCAGTCTGCATTGGCACCAAAAGTTTGGTTAATAATCCGTCTCGTTGTGTTCTTTTCTCTCAGAATTTTCAAGAATGAATGCTATGCAAATCGATGAAAACGGACAAGAATCAAATCATCGAAGATCATTCAGAAAAACATCCATTAAAACCAAGCAGCAAAACCAGCAGCAAAACATCCAGAGAAAACTCTTGGACGCATTTCAAGAGAAACTAATCTATTAGTTGGAAAGGTTCTTATGCACTTGTCCGTGATCGATTCGGTTCCGACGGTAAGTTTTCCCAATACTCGGTTCCGACCGAGTTAGCCAAGCCACAAGCCTTACATAGTGAACCGCTAGGAGCGGGACACTACAATTGCCATTATGTACGAAAAAAGGTGCAAGGCAATATTGTTTGTACTTCCGAAGTCCGAAATGCTGATCAGTTGGCTGACTTTTTACAAAGGGCCTTCCTACTCCCAAATTTACCGAGATACTCTTCAAGTTGGGCTCGATTTATATCTTCGCTCCAACTTGAGGGGGAATGTTGTTGGAGAAGAGAAGATATCAAAATATATATCCGATATCTGTTGGGAGTGGTAATTGTATGGTGGGGGAATTTGAAACTAATTCTGTTGATGATTTGTTGCTATCTGCTTGTTGTTGCAGCTATCTATTGCTTATTTATTGCTTGTTGCACTCCTATAAAAACACAAACATTGTACTCTCCATATATTAAAAAATAAAGAAAAGCATCCTCTCTTCTCCCGTGCAGTAGGTTGCTACACCGGCAACCGAAGCACGTATATTTGTGTTCTTTTGTGTTTGTTCTACTTGTTTGCTTTTCCAACAACTATAAATTTAATAAACATATAGAAACATTAAAATAAAGAAAAACTACTTTACTAAAGACGTTTTCGGGACTGAAAACGTGTTTACTAAGGACTTTTGGTTGTTTTTAATTAAAAAAAGATGGGAGACGCTAAGGGCCTGTTTGGTTACGTTTTGGACATCCGTTTTTGGAGTTTAAACATCAATTTTTTCCAAAAGCTTGTTTGGCAGCCAAACTTGGAACTTTGTTTTTCCAATTTTCCTTTTTGAACTTCGGTGTTTAAACACACATCTCAGAAAACAAGTTTGAACTGTTTTCTCAAAAAAAATTCCAAATATTGATGTGGGCCCCACCCCCACCAACCCCCCACCAACCCCCTAAACCCCCTAACTCTCTCTCTCTCCCGTCATTTTCTTCCTCCAGAAGAAAAGCTGCTTTCTCCTTATGACACATCATCCTCCTCGGCGGCGATGGCTGTCCTCGTGCTCCTCGGCGATGGTGGCGGACTCCTCGGCGATGGTGGCGGACGAAGTCCTCGCGCTCCTCGACCGCTCCTCGACGGTGGCGGCCGAAAATGGCCAGAGAGAATTTGGGCGATGATGGTGATGATTATCGGCGGACGAGGCCGAAAAATGGCCGAAAATGGTAGCTCCTCGGCGATGGCGGCGGAGGAGGACAAGGTCCTCGTGCTCCTTGCGGCTCATCGTCGGCGGCGGCCGGAAATGGCCGAAAAGAATTTGGGTGATGATGGTGATGATAATCGGCGGACGAGGCCGAAAAATGGCCGGAAATGGCCGCTCCTTGACGGACGAGGCCGAGGGTACGGTGGTCACCGTGGAGGAGGACATGGCTTCTACTTATGCCCATGGAAGAAATTAGGGTTAGGGTTTTGGAGGACTGCAAAAATTTGTCTCGGCGGAGGACATGGCTGCTACCGAGGGTGCGGTGGTCGCCACGGAGGAGGACATGGCGGTGGTGGTTTAGGACACAAAAAAGATGTGGAGACACAAATTGGACACAATCAAATTAATTTTTATATAAATATTTTATAAAATTTTAATAACAATTATTTTTACAAGATATTTTACCAAACAGAATTTGTAACTTTTATTTCATAAAATTATTTTTCAGATGAAAGTGACCAAACGCAAACTCAGAATTTTTACACTCAGAAAATAATTTTATAACTTACATTCAAAAAATTGTTTTCGGAAAGAAATTTCAGAAAGTATATCCAAACGGACCCTAAGACTTTTTGGTTGTTTTTAATAAAAAAAAAAAAAAGGAGACGCTCATAGCAACGATATTTTTTGTACATGAATCATCACATAAATTTGTATTCAACTAAACGTTCTTAATAAGGACGTTTGTATTCTCTTTGTAGAAATTTTCTAAACTATTTTTTCCATGTGGAATTTCTCAAAACTTAAATACTTTAGGTGAAAATTTCTGTATACTTCATATATCAATCCTTTCCATAAATGTTGCTCATAAAGTGATATATTTGGAGAGCTTCCTTATTTGCAGGAGTTTTACAATAATGTACTACCGAACAGAGAGGAACCGCGTGAGCAAGACCGTACAGATGTGATGGTCTCCTATTGACTTTATCCGATGCTAGCAAAGAAGTACTGGAGTCAATGAAAGACCGTCACGTTAGTACTGTTTGACACACGCAGTTTTTCTATCGATTCGGCCGTCAATTGTTTACAATATCCACATCTTTTAATTCTCAGAAGAATATGCAAAGAGATTGGTCATCACTCATCAATCTGCTTTTGTATGTCCATATCCAGGAGCTTCTGGAATTAAGCATCAGCTTCTAGGGTTTTCTCTTTATCAATCGTAAAGAAATTAAGCAGACGTAGAAAATTAGAAACTCTGGTTCACTAATGTCCTTTTGAAGGTGTGAATATAGTGCGATCATATCTAAGATATTTTGATTATATAACTAGTTTATCAATGTCCACTAATGTTTTATGATTTTGATGCCAGAAAACTATATATATTAGAATTTTGTTAACATATGTCATGTTACTTAACACATATAAATGTGTATTGACGTAATACATGTACATATCAACATGTTTGCTTAATTGATAATTATAATTTAATTAAGGGGATAACAAACAAAGTTGACTAAATGTATTTAAAAGCATAATAAAATCTCAAATCAATTAAAAAAAAACCCACATGAAGAGGCTTACTTAGCAACCAAGACAACTTGTTCATTGACGTGCCATTGTCGGCAAGTAATCCGTCACTAAGTAAATTAATTACACACATGAGAGACAATTAATGGCGAGGTATTTGCAAGGTCAAAAGAATAAATCAAATAAAGGTCAAACTAATGGAGCTCGGACCCGGTCAAGCTATGCGGACGGGCTAGCCAGGTACCCGACCTGCGACGGCGACGCCAGCGCCGCCGGCGCCTCGAGCCGGTCGAGCCCCATCGCCCGCGCTTGAGTCACGCAGAGCTTCTTCAAGTTCGGCCGCTGCAGCTCGAAGAGCCGGACCAGGCTCCTCTTCGCGTCCGACCGGAACGGGCAGTCGCGGTCGACGAACCCGTCGACCAGATGCAAGTACGACTCGAGGTCGTGGCAGCAATTCGGATCGGCGTCGGGCTTGAGGTACGGAGAGGACCGGCTGTCCACTCTGAGCTCGGCGCCGAAGTGCGCGTAGCCGTCCATCGGGCGCCCGATCCTCCGGCCGAGCTCCTCCCTGGGAAGAACCCCCGGGACTCGCGGCACGACGTCGTTGGAGTTGACCACCCTGAGGGCCTTGACCCCCTTCTTGTCGAGCCGGTCGGCGAAGGCCCTGTTGCCGACCTTGGGGCCTCCGAAGGAGAAGACCGCGATGGGCGGCGCCTGCGGGAGCCGCGTGGTGAGCTCGTCGGCGACGAGCAGTGCTATAGCCCCGCCCAAGCTGTGTCCGGTGATCGTTATGCTGAGCTCCTCTCCTTTGTACAGTTCGGTCAGCCGACGGACCTCTTCGACGACCATAGCCGACAGGCTCGGCACTCCAGGACGGGAAGTCTTGTACAGGCTCAGGAAGCCGTTGGCCACCTTGGAGTCGTCCTCCTCTTCGCCGGAGGACTCGAGAGGAACCAGGCCTGCGCGGAAGTTCTCCGCCCACTCGAGACAAGTCGCTGTGCCGCGGAGCGCGATGACGATGTCCCTCCGCCCCATGCGGGCGATCTCCCGCTCGTTGTCGCACACGGCGACGTAGCCGAACCAGCTGGAGCGCTGCGTCATCCAGGGGGCGACGGCGCCGGCGACCCACCTGGGGAGGTCGACGGAGGAGGTGGCGTAGAGCGGCTTGGTGACGCGGTAGCTGCGGTCGGGGAGGATGACGTCGCGGCGGTGGTGGGGCGCGGCGGCAGGGTTGGAGTGGAAGGCGTGGTAGGCGGCCTGGACGAGGTCCCCGTAGCGGGTGAGCTCGCGGCGGAGGTTCTCGTCGAGGGGGTCGAGGAGGCCGTCCCAGTCGGAGGCGCCGTGGAGGAGGCGCCAGCGGGAGGCGATGGGGTTCTTGGGGGAGAGGCGCGGGGAGGAGAGGAGGCGCTGGAGCTGGGCGAGGCTGCGGGGGGACATGGCCTCGGTGGAGGCCTTCCGGAGCGAAGGGATGATGGTGTTGAGGTTGAGAGCGTGGAATATGCCTCCTCCCGGTTCTCCGTATCCGTGCTCTTCGTTTTCATTTCCGACGGGCTCTTTGGCCGGCCTGCGGTCCTGCCTTGACTCCGGCGGCGGCGGAGGCGGGGACTTCTTGAGGAGGAGGCGGTCGAGGTTGGAGAGGTGGGTGCGGGGGTCTGTGCGGAGGGAGCGGGGCGTGGGGGTGGAGCGAGGGAGGGCCTGGGGGTTGAGAGGGGAGCCGCGGGGCGGGGCGAAGCCGGGCTTGGCCGGGGCCACAATGGTTGACATTAAGAGGAGGGATCAGTGTTGTGCAAATTATGTATGGAACAGCTCATGCAACAAGAAGAAGAAGCAGTCAGTTGTCGTGGAGATTGGATTGGCACTATGCAAATATACACGCACACACATATATATATGTATAGGGAGAGCAGGAATTGGTCATGTTTAGCTCGTTGGCGCTGGTAAAAAAATAAAATAAGAGAGAAATGAAATGGGACACGGCTGTTACTTTCGTTTTCGTAGACGGGACAAGTTTTGTTCGTTGAACGGACTTTCTCTCTCTTTCCCTCTCTTTGCCATATATGGATGGATGCGGGTCGTAGAATGATTATTCCCGCTGTTTCTTTGAAACGGACCATTTTTGTTTCTTAGCTAAATTCTATGAGTATTCTATTACGGAATTTCTTTTTGGCACACAGAGGTGATCGTGCGTGATCGCGCGCAGACGTTTCTCCTCTCTCCTTCCATTGGCTCCTCCTATATCACACCGGTCCCAACCCGTCCCTCCTCTAATGAGCATGCAACACGTGGCCCGCAGATCAGAACTGCGGTCCAAATCCGCAGATAATGTAGCACTGCCCATTCTATTATAGGACCTAGCTTCATTGGTTTATTATATGGAAAATACTAACTCTACAACCAAATACTTACAACCTCTCTCCTACTCTTTACACATGGGTCTCATCGGATTCCACATTCTCTCTCACCCTCTTCTACATGGACTCCACCCGACTCCACAACTTTTTCCTCCTCCAATCAAAGTCTGACACGTGGCGGTTGTAAGGAGATTGTAAACATTTGGTTGTAGGCATAGCAAAGCGCTTATTATATATATTTTTTGTTACTTTTTTTTCTCCAATAATATATGGGAACATACTTTTTTGACACTCTATAGCCACACTGATGTGGCAGTATATTATTGGATGTCATGAAAAGTCTTAAAAGTAGGTTAATAATGATATCCAATAATTGATAAAATCCTCAACCGCATTGATTCTTTATCCGTGGATGGATATTGATAGATTCCTAGTAGCGACCTCACTTCAGGACAGTATTTTAAGAACCAGAACGGACCGACTAGCTCAACCGGTTCACTTGTAAACCGGTAGTTTTTTTGGTCCGATTCAGTGAATTTATATTTCTAGTAGCAAGTTTAGGTGAATTTATATTTCATATATCATCTATGGAGTCCCAAAATTCTATTGATATTTTGGATGATGACTACCATATGTCCTACTAACTATCCGTCCCTTATGTGCATGGTACCATGCCATAGACACAAGATAGCACATAACAAAGACTATAAAAGATAGCTCTAACCAAACAAAATGAAAATCCAAGACGCAAACTCTAAGACCATGATTGGGTCGTAGATCAAGATCTTGGAAAAGAAAAGTCATTTATTTTCGATATTTGGATGCCAAAGAAAAGGAGCATGAAAGAAAAATGATTTCAATTGAAAAAAAAAAATCGGAAGAAATTGTTTTCCTCCACCAATCCCAAGGATTCACTTTTTTCTTCAATTTTTTGGCCTTTTCAAATGTCGAACATTTTTTTTTTATGGAAATTACGATTTTCCAAATAAAAAGAAAAACAAAGAATTGATTTCATTTTATTTTGTCAATCGAATTCATGATCATATCTTGATCTTTCTCAAATCTTTGGATGCAACAAACTTGTTCGATCAAAATCCAACAACAAGATACGCTATCGAATATTGCAAAATAAATGTACGACTCCCACAAAATATTCGTCTTTTTTCTAACATTGGCTCGTACCATTAGAAATGAGCATGTCTTACCAAAAAATAATTCAGTGATTTGATCCCTCGTCCACAAAATACTTTTGATCCCTTAGTTGCTTCTTAGTAAGAGTACTCAACTTCCCATGAGTAATTGGTGTTGGTGATGAGCGCGGTTGAAAATATTTAATAGTTGATGGTATTACATGGTTGAATAAAAATGTTTAAGGTATCAAATTAAAAAACATAGACAATTGATGGTATCAAGCTGCAAATAAACATATAAATAGTTACCAACTATTTAATTACAAGATAATTATTTAAAACCTAAATTATTTTACTTAGAGGTAGTAGTAGTATCATATAGAAATAGGGATAATATAGTTAAATTAAATAATTTAAATTGTAATAAATGTATGTTAAATCATAGTCTTTTTGGTAGGCTCTTGACCAGAACATGTATCTACGGTCTTAGCAAACTTTGGGCACAAGTAGAGGCAAGTATACCTTGCTTATGTACACTATTTGCATGTCTTTCTTTTCTGTTGTTATTTATTTTCTGTCGTATAGTTGTTTTTTTTTTTTTTTTTTGCTTATGTCATAATTTGGACTTATCATCTATCTGCTTTTGTTTACTTTCTCATTTTACGTGCACGTACACTCAGGGCCGGTCCGGAGTATTTTAATGTCCAGGACAAAATCTAAAATGATGCCCTTGTTGGGATATATTGAAAACTAAGTGTTAATTTTTTTTTTTGGAGAAGATTCATTATTTCATTATCATGAGCGCATTTTACATTTAGGATATCGTTAAAATATCATTTCTCTTAAAAAAATGGTACCGTATAAATTTAAGTAGAAGCGTCTTGATCACGATTAAAAACAATATCATAAAATATTCTACAAAATCAATAAAAACTCCTAGACACAAACTCTTGCACCATTTTTCATATAATTGAATAATCAAACTACATAATTCATTCCAACTCAAGTTCGACTAAACAATATCTAAAAACTAGATCAATCTAAATATCAAATTGGCTTTTCCGTAATGGTTAATTAGAACAATGAAAATGACATCTTTGTACTGAACATTTCGTTTCCGCACATTATCCAAATCCAAATATCAAATCCAACAATCCTCAAATCAATCCAAATACCAAATTCAACAATCCCCAAATCATCTTATCACTAATATTTATTAAAATCCACTGCGTAATACAACATTTCAAAGTTTGTTATGCAAAAAATCGAAAATAATTTACTCAAAATTCAATAATTCATCAGTGCAACTCAAGGTTGTTAAAGCTATTGTCGTTATTAGCATCACCAACAATCAAGTTCATCATTAGAACTCGAATTTCAGACCTCAAGATCATTATCTGGAGTATGTTCAACGGAACTTGCATCATCGTTTCAGTGAGTAGTTGTTGTCTTAGCTGTAACTCATGTCAATTCAACGATTGTAAAATCCTAATTCTTAACTTTAAATTCCTAAGTAGATTTTAAAATTATGAACAGAAGAAGAGGTCATGAAGGATAGATTGAAAGAAAAATAGGAGTTTGTGATTCAATTATAAGTACAAGAAAGAAGAAGCGAGAATTAAAATTAACAATTTCCAGGAACACTTATCGTTGACCATCAATTCACCTATGAAATTGGAAGACAATAAGTTCTTCTTCTCTGGAATCGGAAGGGACAAACTTTTACTAATGTAAAATTAATTGCCATTTTTTTCCTTTTACCAACTCTTTTATTATATATTAATAATATAATATATATTACTAACTCTTAAAATTATTTGGGGCCCTTGGGTTTTGGGGCCATGGACCCACGCCCCGTTTGTCCATCCCCTGGATCGCCCCTGCGTACACTTCTTGTTTTTCATAGCACTAGTTTTTATATATATATATATATATATATATATATATATATATATATATATATATATATATATATATATTCTTTGCATATATGTCTTGTGAAAATGTTTGCATAGTCATATGCCATATTTTCTTGAGCTTGACTTGACCCGTAGTTCCTAGGCGAGGAGAATGTTATTAGGCGTTGGCTATCGTGATCACTCTCGATTGTGAATATTCATTATGGTGCGATAAAAATTTGTTCACTAGCCATACCATTACCCCATTTGATGCAATGGAAGTGGTCCACAACTTGTAGATCCATTTACAAAAACATTTCATCACATAAGAATTCGACTAAAAAGAAAGAAAAATAGATTGTGTTGAAACTTTCAGGCCTTTGGTCAGAAAGGAAAGAAAATCAATTCTTTTCTTCTTCTTTTGTCTTTGAAAAATTATAATTTTATACAATTTTTCTTTTCGGTCTTTGAGAATACTGTTGGTGTTTTTGCTTTTTGTTGTTGGTGTTTTGCTTTAAAAACTAGATAGATAGTCTGATAATGGAAAAACTAAATGGATGGCATCTATACATAATGTTTTGCTTGTGTTAAGAGATCACATGAAGTGTGCAGAGGCACATGGGTGCCATGTGGGAACATTTTTCTAGTGGAACGAAGGCTAAACCAATAAAGAAGCAATAATACTTTTTGTCACGCTCATAGGATAATTTTCTTATGGAGCTAAGTCCCTTAGCGACTCGGACTCGGACTCGCATGCGCAGGGGCCGCGTCTTCTGCGTGAGTCGCACGCACATGAGCTGCGCTGGGGCCGCGCAGGAGTCGCGGGGCAGTTGCGCGCTTGTGGTGCTGTGCTGCGTATACGTGCTTGCGGTGCTGCGCTGCGCGTCTGCGTGCTTGCTGTGCTGTGCTGCGCGCCTGCGCACTTGTGGTGTTGCCGCGTTGCTATTCTGCTACGCGGTTGCACGCAGGCTGATGGGCTAAGTGGGCTAAGGGGTGCAGGTGGCGCACGATGTGGCCAATTGGAAAGTCTGAGCGGTTATGGAAAGATTGAGTCAATTATTCATATCCATATTTTGTGGGATTTGAATTTAATTCATTCATATCTTTTCATTATTCGCTCCTATCTTTTCGTAACCAGGTCAGGATTAAGATTAGGGTTTCGGCCCTTCTCTATAAATACTCTCTTCGTGCCTTCATTGAGGACTTACGCTAAAATAAAGAGACGAAGAGAGTTGTGCTGCCGCTGCCATTGGAGTTCTTCGAGTTCGTGAAAGGAGGTGACAACGAGTATTCCAGAAGTTCTTTCGAACTTGCTGGTTCCTGGAAGCAGATCACAATAGGACGAATCTTGTTTTGAGCAACGGTGATCTTTATCACCCCAGCAAAGTCGTTGCATCAACTTCGGTTGAGAACGAATATTCATCTTCGTTGCATCAATTTCGGTTGAGAACGAATATTCATCTTCGTTGCATCAACTTCGATTGGGAACGAGTTATTATCTCTCTTTTAGGAGAATGAATTTTTTGTCTCTTTGGAAGTAAGAGATCGAGATTTTCTTCTAATGATCTATTTCGGGAATAACAAAAACCAAACAAATAGGAGAGAAAAAAAAAGAATCATTTGATGAGTAAGTGAATCTTTAGGATAGATATTTTCTCTCATTTAAGAATTTTTTTAACTTTTTAACTTTGACATTCAAACAATTTTGATGTCCAAACACAAAAAAATAAATAACTTTTCTTTCCAAAGTCCTCTAACCAAATTTGTCCAAGGATAACTTAGTAATGAATTAGTTTCAAAAGATGGTTCTAAAGAAAAGAAAATCTCTTCTTACATGGAAAAAGTCCTATATCCGTAGTTAGAGTTGGCGGTCGTCCCGGTGAACGTGGCTCGCGCTGACTGGAAATCATCTCGCTAAGTTTTTGCGGCTTGCACATGCATACTAAGTTTTTTTTTAGTGTTCATACATGGAAATTAAATAGATATATAATTAATTAGTTAGTAAAATTGTATGCTCGTACGACCAACCCGTGCTCTCACGAGCGCCTCTTTTGACATCTTGAAAGTCAGCTCGTACTTGTATTGGTCTTGTTCAATTCCTTAACGAAAATTCTATTTGATATCCGTGCATGCACAGTCGGTGCAAGCATGGAACCGAGGACGGTGGAATTGCCGCCGTCAGTCCCCTTATACTCCGTCACCGTCTTCATTTTCTCGCTCCGTTGCCGCCATCTCTCCTACTACGACGATGACCTCCAACTGGTATTTCTATCTCCTTCGAGGTCGGCGACAACGCTGCCGACGCCTTCTCGTCCTCAGTCAAACTCTCTTTCTTTACCGTTTCGCTCTCCCCTTTTGTTGCTCCGCCGTCGGCTGTCACTTGAGCAGGATTCATTCGTCAATGCAACAGAGAGCTCAGAGAGGGAGCACACCTCTCTCTCTCTCTCTCTCTCTCTCTCTCTATATATATATATATATATATATATATATATATATAATTGGGAGGGTCGAATCTTGTCGGCTCATCCGAATGTTCGTTCCAATATAATTAGACTAGAGAATTCGGACACATAGAGTGTCAATTTGAAAATGATTCTAAAAAGTGGTGGTTTCGTTGGCAAACAATCTAAGTTCAGGAAATTGTTTTTCTTTACTTTGTTAAGAAAGTCGAGATTGATAGGAGAGATGATAGTCAATTCGCAACTCGGTTGTTCATTCAAATGTTAGTAAAATTACAAGGGTATCGTAGACTATATTCATGGGTTTGAAATTCGCTTATGAAATTATACGCTCTCCTTTCGTGGAAAACGCTGTGCAGCTCGTCATAGTGTGACGAGGTTATAGATAAGATATTCATTACCATGACTTATAATAATAATAATAATTATACATGTACCTGCATTGTAAGTATTTATACTATATTTTTGCGATATCAGGCATAACACACGAGATCTAGTACATGTTGTATTACATGTCATTTGGATTTACTGTTTCCAATTTTTACACTCACATCCTCATCTCTCCCGTGGTTCGATCTCGAGACCACCCACCTAACAAGGTAAATAGCAAGGTGCCACACCCCTGCAAAAGGCTGGCAATCTTCAAGAAGGTAATTTTTTCAAGATCTAAAGACTGCGTCAGATAGTCCACGGAGTAAGGCAGAGTTGATAGCACTTTTTCGAGCCTCCACCGTCACCCCTAGAATCAAAACTAAACAATTGTACTTAGATTGTTTTCTAGGATTTCTTTCTAGGTTTTTTTTGTTACAAGCGATTTTGCAATCAATTTCAGTATTCTGTAATACCTGTCTTTGATTTTTTATGGCAAACACGATGGGGACGGCCTTCTCTTCTGGTGAGAAGCTGGTGACGTCATCTGACGCATCCAAGATCGGCACTACACAACAAATGCTTGTGGTTCATTTCGACCAACAAGCATTTGAAGAAATGCTCTTTGAAGGGAGCGCCAGCCCGTCTCAGAAGCGAGCCAACCCGAAGAGGACTCGCAAAACTTCGGTGCGCAAAACTGTTTCCCCCGACCAAGTTCTCGAAGAAGCTCCTTCTACAGCCCAAGACGGTGTCCAGAACTCTCCTGCGGCTTTGTTTTCGACCGCAGAGGACCCCACTGTCCCCAAATCTAACAGAGGAAAATACTACGATGCTGAGTTTTTAGGGGCACAAGGGAAATCCATGCGGACAAAGAAGAAGCCGCATAGAGGAGATCGACAGTTTGTCCATGCGGTAGTCGACTCTGGTCGCAGACAGACAACTCATGCGGCAGCCAATTCTGGCCGCAAGAAGATGGTCCATGCGGCAGCCAACTCTGGCCGCAGGAAGATGGTCCATGCGGCAGCCAGCTCTAGCATTAAGAAGGTAGCCAATGCGACAGCCAATCCTGGCCTCAGACAGGATGTCTCATGCGGCTCTGTCAGAAGCTCTGTGTTCGACCGCCTCTCATGCGGGCCCGACGCTATGCGGCCCACTGAGGATGTAGAATTTATCAATCTGGACCCTTTTTACTATGCGCCTTCGGCCGTAAAGTTAAAAACGTGTCATGACCCGTACCCTGTGTAGGGGCACGAGAAGTGGGTACGTCCAGCCTACACCGCAAGCTGTCCTAGGTTACTATCTAATCAACAACTCACACAATTATATAATGTACTTGTCAAATCTCAACTCCGAACAGAGGACAAGTATTGATATAATGAAATCTCAATCACAGTCTAAGCACGATAAGATAACACAGAAGTTTATAACTAAAAACTAAATAACAACATTTATAAACTACTAAATAATAATATCTCAAACAAACTCAAATACAAACTCGTATCTCAAGTTATTACAATTCAAGTTCTAAAACATGAAAACTAAACCAAGTCTACTAGCTAGTCTCCCGATCACTCCTGAGTGTCGGGGCCATAGGTAGCTAAGCCATCTCCTGCTCCAAGGCAAGTAGGGCAAATGTCCTCAGGACAATCATCTGTAATATTTTCAACAGGTCCAGTCAGGACAGGAACGAGTACAATTCATCAAGAAATCCCAAGTAAATGACAGAGAACTATAAAGCAGTTATAGACAGTTGTATTGATGAATATGGCAGTTTATATTCAGGTGATGGTGAGAAAGACAGATAAAGTGTAAGGAAAGAAAATAACTAAACAAGAGAAGAATCATAGCAATGAAGACTGTAAAATAAGATCTAGCTGAACTAGAGTAACATAATGAGTTCAGATGGTACAATATAAGTCGAGTGTAATCCCAATGTGAGTCTAATATAAGATGAGTCGAATGTGATCCCAGTACAGTATGTAATGCCCCGCTCCGCACGAGGCATTTGGTTGGCTTGTTGGATGGGATCAGAAAGTTGGACCATGACTTATGTTGAGAACCAAGAGAGTTGAGACTGATGTAGTCTTTCTTAGCTGGCTAGACGGAATGGATATTGGAATGTGGCTCGCTAGTGGAGCTACGCTTAGTAGGATTGGAGCAGTAAGACCGTTATATAAGACAAGTGGAACTGTCCTCCTTCCTCCTTATTCCCGCATGCTTAATAAATGGAATAATGTGATGCTATGAATATGTCCCGAATGTCTCTTACCTTGAATGTTGAATAATTGTGATGCGATGCTTTAGTTGCTAAATTGATAGAGATTCATATGCTGGAAATCATTGAATGAATTATACATGAACTTTGAATTGCTGAATGAATCACACTCGAACTGCTAATGTAACATGATGCCTGAGATTGAATTGATAATGTCCCTTATGCTTAAGATCGATGAAATGAATGAATCACTTGAATAATGAGATGCTGCATAAATAATACATGAGAAAAGAATTGAATATGCTATTGTCCCTATGAAATGAATGAAATGCTACAGGTCCCTTTGAAATGAATGAATACTGTTGTTCCTCCTTAGAAGGAACAAATGAGAAATGTTGCAATGAAGCAATGAATGAGAATTGATGAGGCTTGGGATCGTTGAGATCACCAAATGAAATGATGGTAATGTTGGGAATGAATAAGTCATTGAACATGACTTGAATGAGATAAATGATGATGCACTGTTGTCTTTACTTCAATATTTTACCATGCATTTTATGTTCACGATTGAGATGGACACGCATTCGCATGGTCATAGGACAACTTATGCATAAGTGATGGGGATATGTTTTCTCGGACGGTACCCCGGGACGTTAGGGCGACCGATCCGGCCTAGGAGAAAACATTGGCGTGCCAGTAGGGGCACGGGTTTTGTGAGGCATCCTTTGGGGCTAGCTACCTTCTCTGGAGTCATCGCATTACCAATGAAGACCTATATGGCAACGTCCGTATGGTTAAACACCAGTGACCATGTAGTCAGGATGCATGCTAATGAATGTCTTTTGCAGGTAGAGTAAGTATATCTGCTAACCTGTATCTGATACAGGTATGAAGGAGTCGACTATCAGTAAGAAATCACTTAAATGTGATAATTCAATATATGTGTTGGTTTAACTTGCATGCTTACGTTCCAAATAAGTTTGATGATGCCGTATGTAGCCTTTCAGTATGAGATCCTGCTTAACATGTTAAGTTCAGTATGTGATATGTCCACATGAATGCTACAAAGAATATGTTTACATGCTTCACTCTGATTATTGCCCATGAACTGTAAACTGATGCTAGGCCCCAAGTAGAAAGACCATTCTAATAAATGTTTGCTTAAATGATCACTTTAAATGTTGGTTTATGCGAGTGGGTTGGATTCTACTCGCCAGTACATAGATGATGTGTTGACCCACGTTTTGTGGGCAGGTGCTCTTGCTTGGAATATTCTACACACGAAGATTGGCTTGATTGGTTCCGCGGCATCGAAGATTTGTTGGGCATACAGAAGCTCTCCTTGTACAAGATGATGTCTTCTGTTTATAAAGGGCATAATGTATGGAACATTGTAATCAGTTGTACCAGTGAGATTGTGAGCCAAGTCGGTATATCGAGTTGTCATCCATTGTATCCAAATATCAAATGTAAGCTGTATAGCATTGTTCAGTTGATTCCAATGTAAAGAGAGATGTGCTGTAATCATTGTACTTCAATACAAGTCTTGTACTCTTCTTCAACTATCAATAAAGAGAATAAAGTTCTATATATCTCTGTGTAGCTTTAAGTTACTCTTTTTCTCCGCTGCTATAAAGAAGTGATGTACTTCTATTCAATGAGAAAGATTGTCCTCACTAAATTTAATTTATCTGCTTCTGCCGCTGCGATGTGTTCCTATTTAAAGAATAATCGAGTATGTACCATCTTTGCCTTGTACAAGTGCAATACCAGACTTGTACGGCATCACGCCCAAGCGAGGACGATCGATTCCAAGAGATAAAATATGTGAATAAATGACTCTATGAATCGGGGCGTGACACAGTATGAGTCGAATGTGATTTTAATTATTGTTCTAATAAGGTGAATCGAATAAGGTGATACGAATAAGGTGATATGAATAGTGATTCACAATGTTCTAACAACGATTCGAATAAATTCTCCAAGTGTGTTTTAAAATACTTAGTTAGACATGTAAACGGCTAAGGGTAAATCCGGCACATCACACACCTGGCCGGGTATGGAATGGCTATCGTTCGAATATTATTCACAGGGGGTGGTTCGAATAGTGGAAATGTTCACATGTCTAATCAAGTATTTCTCCGCCCATCTAATACAAATGAATCCATAATCCAACACATAAGACAAATACAAGTCCAACCAGCAAATGAAGATACGAATAGGTGGTTCGAATAGTGATTCGTATGGTGATTCGAATAATAGAGGTAAGATGAGTAAGTATGTGTGTCGTATACATGGATTCAGAAATAAAAATACGTGTTTGTAACAGAAAATCACATACAGCTAACTAGAACTGAAGTATAGTAATTGACAAATAAATGAGAGAACTATCATAGAATGTACTCGCCTGCTACTGTGAAAAGAATAGTGTAATATCAGATGTCTGCAACAGAGTCACAATGTCCTAAACAGAGGAATACGGGTTATAATATGTTTAAAATAAGACAAATGAAGTTTATGATACAATCTACATGATTCTAAGTCAAATCTAGGTCAAAGTCAACTCTAAGTCAACCCAAGTCAACTGTCTAGGTCAAACTAGGTCCAAGTCAAACTTGGTCAACTCTGGGTCAACCCAAGTCAACATTTAGGGTTTGGGCTTCTATCTAGTCAACATAGTCAAGGTAAACTATCTAGTCAACTCTACATTAAAACTAATCTCCTAAATTCTAACCCGTACCATATCATACCCTAAGATATATCACATCATATATTGTATATAACCCTAACCTTATCCCATATACCTCACACATATACCCAATAGCTATAACCTGATATATATACACATAGATAGATATTTAGGTAAATATATACAAAATTATATATATAAATAGATAGATAGGCAAACAAATGGATATATAGATATATAGACATTCATAGAGTGGTATAGAGAGAGAGAGGGGTAATGGCATGTGTGTGATAGGAATTTCAGTGTGTAATATGACAGTTTAGGAGATGTGTCAAACAAAATTCAGGAAAACAGAACATCACTTGATACAGGGAAACAAATCATTTATGTATGCATAACTAAACATTAAGATGGGGTAGGACTGATTTGATGTCCTGTGGCAGTGAGTTATCAGGAACAATTTAGCACAAAACAGTTCAATTGTAAAGAGGGTCGACACCTAAAGTTCAAGGCTAATGCAGGGGACATACATAAATGCATTGCAGGTAAAAGGTTTACACTAACTAAATGTATAGCTGATCATCAAAAAGTGGACTGAATCCAAAGCACACAATGGGACTGTGCTCTGAACTCAGTCTGGACAGAAGAAAAAATAAGACTGAACAGTGCAAATGGTAAGGAAAATATGCATAATAAGGATATGGACTGAAACTCATGACAGTGCACAGTTAACATACTAAGTTCCAACTCCAATTCGAAATCCCAACAATCCAGTTTCTTCCCATCAGTTCAGTCTAAAACTAAAATCAAATATCCCCCTTTCAGTCCAAGATTGATACATTAAACACTCATTCCTGCATTCAGTCCAAGACTGAAGCTTAACACCCCTTTCTTCTAGTTTATGCCACTGACTGATGCTATCCAAACTCCTTTTGTTCACCATGATATGTCCATATACCCCCAACTGCCTTCACTTAACTGATACTGATACAGTTCACTAAACCCCCTCCCCCATTCTCCTCTTCTATTTACCTGTTAACTAATTCCCTTCATCACCTATACACTTGGTAACTTAGTGCTTGTACTTAGTTCGAGCCAGGGGGGAAACCCCCAATGTTCTTGAGCAGTCCCAAGGTTCTTATACCAGGACCTTTTTCTCTATCTGTAACCAAAGCTTTAAGGGTCACACAACCCTTCTCCAAAGCCTACCCTCAATAATTCAGTGAGTAAGTGTCAAGACAGTGTGTGTGCACTGTGTGTTCAGAATTTTGGTAGAGTGTCACATGTGTTTTTGTCAACCATGTGTCAAGGAGTGTGTCCAGTGAATAGTATACCTGTTCTCAGGAATTCAGAAAAAGAAATAGTGAATGTGTGTGTGGATGTGTGAGTTCTCAGTGTCAATGAGTGGTGTGACAAAAATTCTCAGGTTGACAGTGTATGTAACAGATTTCGGTTCAATAGTCAAATGAAAACTTCGAAACCTAAATCCCATGCCAACATGAAAACTCCACATGTAGTTAATCTCAGTTATGTATTTAGTCTAGATAATTACATACAAACTAAAATTCAGTTAATGGTTTGATATTGAGTATCACAACATTTATCACAACCAAAGCCCATGCTCGAATCCCATACAACAACTTAACCAACATTACAAGTAACCCAGAGGCAAAAACTTAGTATAACACACATGCTAGTATATTAACATCATTAAATTTAATCATGAATTAACCATTTAACTTAATTAAACTTGATTAACCATGAATCAGGAAAAAGAGGTATCAGGAAAACCTATTCAAACATCAATTGAATCAATTAGCAAAGTGTAACCCTAAAGTAGTGTGTGCAGACACTAGGTATACACGTACTCGTGTCTAGGAAGTGGTTCGTGTCCACAAAAGTGGACACGAAGTGTCAATTAAAGTGTCAAACCCAAAACAGTGGACAGTGCATGCACTGCCTCGTACACGTGTTCACCTAGGTCTAGGACACGACACAGGTGTCCAAGTGTCTCGTGGTCGTGCCCCTAGGTTCGCCTAGGGTTGGTCTAGGTGTCTAGGTTCCTGCACCATGTCCACGTGTCCTCAGGATATAGCACAAACACCGTATCAGTCGAGAAAAACTCGACTGATACACGTGCACAGTGCTGCGTCGTGCAGTGATGCAAGTGTCTCATGGACACGACACGAGCCACGTGGGACCTCGTGGTCATGTCCACGTGTAGCCCACGTGTTGGGCTACACACTCGTGTCAACACGAGGTGTCCACAACATGTCCAGAGTCGACACGACTCGCGTATCAGTGCACATTTCTCGTACGTGCACAGTGTGTGCGTGATCCGTGCGAGATCGAGAACTCCCTCGATACTCGATCATATCACGTAAAACTTTGTGGGTGGTATGTCAGTCATTGCCCCTAGGCACTAACAAAAAATGGTGGTGTCTCGTGTCTAGTGATAACTGGACACGAGGTAGCAGGACAGTGTGTGTGGATGTGTATAGCGTGTTCGTATCCAATTTGGACACGGATACGACACAGTTTCGTGCTCAGTCAACTAGGGTTGTAACCTACAAGTCTAGGGCTACCCAAAAATGTAATTTGTTTTGAAAACAAATAATATTGAATTCACTCAAGCATTTCATAAAATACCTAGGATACACTACGACACGTGTCCGATACGGGCACCAAACGGGCACGAAATCTACCCAAATTCGAGGTACTGCTAGGGAACTCCTAGATCTAGCCCTAAATGCAAGGAAAACGAAATATTAATGCAATTTAAAGGGTTTTACCTATATGTGCAAAAAGCTTGGAAAAGCTTCAAATGGGAAATTCCTCCTTGCTATCCAAAAGCTCCCAAATTGATTCAAACCTGAGATTTCTCTCCATGAACATAAAGTAGGGATCAATTAGAACTCCATGCAAAAGATTTGAGCCAAAAAGGAATTGAAATGAGGAAGTTATGGATTGGGGAAGAAGGCTCTTTACCTCTTTCTTCAAACTTGTAAAAATTTAATAAAAGAGGCAAGAACAAGGAGGAGATTATTTATAGGGAAGGGGGAGCCCTAGTGGCTGGTCATAAAGTGGAAAATTAGGGTTAGGGTTTAGTATAATGGCTATGGGCCAAGTTGCACTAGTCATGGAACCCATTTCTAAGTCTCAAGTCTATGGACCAATACACCAATCCTCCTACTCCAAACTTGATCCTAAGTGTCCTAACTTGAGTTGACTTAAGTTAAACTAGGGTCCATACCATGTTAACAAGGTCACCAAGTCAAAGTCAAAATCTAGGACAGTTCCTTAAGTCACAGCTAGTCAAAAGTAAAAATCAATAATCACCAGTGCAATAAATCATGAAATAATTCAAGGAGGCCAAATGACCAAAATACCCTCATACTCAAAAGTAGAAATAAATTATCCTAATGACATGATCAGGCTCTAGTTCAGACAGTCTCTCTGGTTACACTAGCAAGACATCAAAATCATAAGCCATGACTTGAAACAGTTTTAAATTGATTTTAAAAATAATTAAAAATCACCAAAAAATCATAATGTGAAATAAATACAATTAAATAATATTTATAAACACAAAATTTCAAAAATACTCTCATTCCAGAAACTGGGTGTTACAAAAAGTCTAGGGCAGTGTGGGCCCAACCAGCCCAGCCAACTGTCCAAGTTGCTGACTGTCAGCGGGTCCCGTTGACTGTTACACGGGCTCCTGACAGAAAGTTGTACAGAACCACCCGCGTCCAGTCCCCCAGGGCTAACGGACAGGGTGGGTCTTTAATGTCTCCCTCTAAAGATCCAGAGCAAGTGCTTTTACTAGCCACAGATCAGGAAGCAAACATGATGCCTAAGCAACCGTGCGCTCGGGATACCCGAGTTTACAAATTTGGTACAAAGGTAGAGCAGCTTCCAACCGACTTACGTGACGTGATTACTCACAAATGCAAGACGGCAGCATTGGCATGCAATGAGTTCCTCTCGGGGCGTCGTTGCACCCAAGTCATCATCAACTGCTGCTGCGACAAATCAGCAGCACCTGATGATCGGCAGTTAGTTTTTCAGCGACTGCAGCAGCCAGCACCTATCCGACAACAACTCAAGAAATAGGTGCAAATTCCAGGGGACGAGGAGCTTCCTTTCGCCTCCTGTAATTCAACTCAAAAGGTTCCTCCTGGCAAGGGAGAAAAGAAGATAGTCTCTTCCAGCCTGGCCATCTCGGCCAGTATTGCAAGAAGACCCTCATCTGGGGGGGTTTCTATCGACAACCATGTAGAAGCATGGAATTTTAGAACCAGAAAGTCTATGTGCCAGAATACATGTGCCAAAGCTGGGACAAAGTGCTTCACAGCAAAAAGCAACAAATATAGACATTGAAAGAGAAACTTTTATTTCACATATAAAAGTCTATTACATGTCTAAGGAAGATTGTACAAAGGAGAATTTCTACAAAGAAAGGATCCTAAGTCTACAGCCAGCAACCACCATGCGCCTCCAGTCAGGCGCAGCAACCACCATGCGCCTCCAGTCAGGTGCAGCAATCACCATACGCCCTCAACCAGGCATATTCCACCAAGCGCACTCAGCAGGGCGCATCCTTTCAGCAGCTCAGTTATGTGCATCCCCAGTTATGTGTATCCCTTCAGCAGCCCAGTTATGTGCCGCTCTTCCAGCCAGGCTCACCTGACAAATGCTTCGACTAATGAAGCATTTAACCCTCTGGCTGGAACCGAGGAAGAGAAGAGCACCGTAAATCTGTGGCCAGGGGAGGCTTCGAAAGAGCCTCCAAAGGCGAAGGAAGACCGTGATCGAAACCACGACTAAAGGAGCAGCTTTCAACACAACCAGAGTGGGCAACGCCCACTTTGAAGGAAGAAAGAGCCTAGCACCGCCATTCCGATCTACGGCTCTTCCAGAATAACGGAAACGAGGCCCGTACATCCCTATCTTTGGATGCAACAGGCACCTTCCGCCTGCCTCAGAAGCCCTCGACTCCGTCTTTTGGATGTAACAGTCACCTTCAAGTGCATCAACGAAGACACTGCGTCGCATCTTCACCCTCGGGAGCCTCTCGTCAATAGAAGGCATTCGAGCACACAAGTTCATGTCGAAAAGACGTGAGAGAACGAGAGGCCAACCCTCTCTCCATACCACTATTTATAGGCCGGACAAATCAAACCCATGCGCTAAGTGGATGGCTCTCCGAATTTCGTGCAATAAATTTGCATTAAATGGATGAACCAGACGCTTCGAATTCAGCCAAGTCAAAACGGCTATTTAAAGCACTCGAAGAACGTAACAGTTGCACCATCAAAGACGTGTCACGAAGCAGATGCGCCGGCCAGACCGCGCATCACACAGACGCACCCTTCAACATCAAGCACATCAAACAGACGCGCCCTTCAGCACCAAGTACATCACAGGGATGCGCCCCCCATGCGTCTCCATACGCCTAGTGGAACGCCAACTGACGTGCCCATTCAGCTGTCCATCGAATGTCACAAACATTAAATGCTGAACTGACAGAATTGGCAGCACGCCTCCCAAAGTCTGAGTAGTCGGCAGCTTTTTCAGAAGACGAAGCATCGCCAACGTCAGCATCATTATTACTCCTCTCCGACGGCTACTGCCACGTGGCCACCCAACCAGCTCGTATGCGCCTCCACGGCCATGCGTCCAAATCTGCATACGCCTCAAAAGTTGTACGCCTCAGACTTTTCACTGATCCCTAAAGACAGAAGGAAAGTCACTGTTACAACTCTGCATGCGCCTCAAAAGCCATGCGCCCCAGACTTCTCCCTGATCCCAAAAAATAGGAGTAAAGTCACTACTGAAGCTCTGCATGCGCCTCAAAAGCCATGCGCCCAGAATGGTTCGTGACTCCTAAAGGTTACGAGCCAAAGTCTCCTCATGCGCCCAATCCTAGGCGCATCCTACCAGATCATTCCCTCCATTAAATTCGAGATCTCCGAGCCATGGGTCGATGACACATGTCCTTTGACTCAATTCATCCAAGATCTCAGCAACAGAAAGATCTTCTTCTCCACTACGTGCCGGTTCACAACAGCGACATGAAGAAGTCAACCCCCTCGATCAGGGCGCATCGTCCATGCGCCTCTATCAGCAATCAACACGTGGCGTCCCTGCATACAGGCGTATCCTATATATACACGCATGAGCAGCCAGCCTGCAAAACTATAAATAGAGGGATCATTTTCTTCTTTTACACACACACGGATCAATCTACGTGCATACATATCAACCTCCACAGCGAACAGACAGAGATTTTGCACCACAAGAGAGGCAGATACAGACACTCAACGTCTTCCTCCTCTCAGCAAGCTCCAGCACCCAGAGCAATCCAGACCTTCAGAAAATTGATAACCGTCGTCAGATCGTCAACGGAGTCAACGCATTACCACTCACTCCATCGGCACAAGGGACCCAGATTAAACAAAAGTGTACTCCTAGGACTACGTCTAAGTCCTATATTATAACACTGTTCTGTTTGTATTGAAATTTACAATCAAGGAATTTTAATGGCAAACAAGCTGACGACTCTGCTGGGGACCTCTTTCTCCTCCACCGAGAAAGCTGTGTCGCAGTCCGACGATGTGAAGGTGGGCTCCTCCCACAAGACGCTGGTCGTACGCCTCAATCAACAGGCGTATGAGGAGTTCATATCTGAAGACAGTGCGAGTCCTTCGAAGCGGCTGCCGAAGCCGAAGAAGACCCGCCGAGTCTGGGTGCACAAGGTCGACGCCTCGGGCACCACCACCGAAGGGGATGCACCAATCTAGTCTTTCCTTCCTGCTGACGTCCTCAGCAACCAAGATGCGCCCGCTGGTACAGCGCATCTCTCGGGGAAACGTACGGCTAACCACATTCCCCAGCCATCTTCCTCTTAGGCGAGGAAGATGCGTCGACGGAGCAGGGGCGCAGCCAATGCCCCGCGCATCACCTCTGATGCGCCACAGAAGATCTCTGTCTTTGACAGACTCACTCGCTGTAGTGGCGAGGAGAATTTAGATTCTGAGTACTACGCGCCCCAGCGGCCTGGTACGAAGAAGTCCAAGGCAGCACGGGCCATGCGTCCCAAACGTGCTATGCCAGCAACAAGCCAGAAGCATGCGCTCACAATCATGCGCGTTGCTGATGGTAAATTGTACAAGGTCGACTCGAGTGCTGTGGCGCCGAGAACGAGCCGACCTTCAAAGCTCTTGTCTCACTTGGGCGTATCTACTGCGTGCACAACCAAGTCGAGCAAGGCAAATCCAGTAGTCTTGAACTCTCGTGCCTCCTCCGGTGGTACATTCGAGGTCCATTCAAGTTACTCCAAATGCTGTGGTTTGCCCACTACTGATCGGGATGCCTGTTTGGTATTAGATCAGGGGGCGCAGCACTCACTTGACCACCCCGGCGCTTGGCCTTGCCATACGCTTGAAGGGGGTGCGAAGGTGGCACTCTCCTCCAACGATCTACGCAACGTGATTACTCACAAGCGTCGATCAGGAGAGTTAACTGACAAGCACGATGCGCCTCTTACGGGGCATACTTGTGCTGTGGTCACCATCAACTGCTGTTGCAAAGCGGCAGTCCCACCAAGGCAGTCGGTGTTCCAGCGGCTGCAATCATCGACACCCATCCGACGTCGCCTCGGAAAGAAGGTGTCAACAGAAGAGGAACCAATGATTGCTTCATGCAACGTGATCTCCAACCCCTCGTCAGTTCGAAAGACGACTGACAGCCTCTCTTCCTCGTCCAAGAGCCAGTCGAGGAAAACCAAGACAACTATCTCATCCTCCGGAGTGTTCGAAGGCACTCGAGCGAGGAAGAAGTTCTTGGAGGAAACTGGGGGTAGTCAGACCCTTGTCGAGCCTCCTTTCGAAGATGAGTGTGTCCAAAGCACACTTGGGGCAGATCCTCGAGGCGAAGTTAGCCTCCCAGAAGCTCCTGAAGACGAGGATATCCCCCAGAACATAGCTGGGGGTAGCCTAGCATCTGCAGACCCGAGTTCTGGTGACGAAGGGGCCCTTCAAGACGGAGCTGAGGGTAATCAGGCCCTTGCAGATGCGCCTGTGGTGAATGTTCTTTCGAACATAGCTGGGGGTAGCCCAGACGAAGATTCAGGGGAGGCAACTCCCCTACAAGGGAGTGAGGCCGAGAGTGAGGCCTCAACTCATCCATCCACTCCCGGTCGCGTCATGACAGTGAACGTGACCGAGGCTGATATCGAGTCTGATGTGCCGCCAACATGACATCTGCACAATCTCAAGAAGAAGAAGGCGAAGACCAAGCACCGGAATTCTTCGAAGAAGAACCCTGGGCTCAACGCCTGGGACAACAATGGGAGTCTCGTTTTGAATTACGTGAACCTCTCACCGAAGACGAAGTCGAGCAGATCGACCTTGGGGATGGATCTTCTTCCAAACCCATCTTCGTCAGCAAAAGCCTCAAAGGAGAAGACCGAGAATCTTTAATCCAGCTGGCTAAAGAATATATCGACGTCTTCGCCTGGAGCTACGAAGATATGTCGGGACTTGATCCCCAGATTGCGATGCATAGGTTGAACATCTTGCCTGATGCCAAGCCTATCAAGCAATAACAGCGGCGCTTCCGTCCGGACATCATGAATGCCATCGATCAGGAGGTGGACAAACTCTTGACTAGCGGCTTCATCCGTGAAGAGCAACACCCAGATTGGGTAGCCAACGTCGTCCCCATCACCAAGAAGAATGGGAAGATACCGGGACTGACAATATTACAATGTCGGGTGTACTGGTGTTCAGTTTACGGCGCCCGTTCGCAACCCTCGGCCACAGATCCTGTATTCGGCCGCTAAGCTGTATTGCACAATGAATGCTGCGTCTCCAGGTTATGACAGAGAGACTAGTTTCATCATTGGAACTCAGCTGGAGGCCACGGCGAATATGTTGATGGTGGCTCGGTCATATCGCCCACCAGAGCCGGCGGGGTATTGGGCTGCTGCTGCGACATCAGTGAGTGATCCTCTTGTTAGAAAGAGGCGGGCTGACGCGGAAGCCGGCTTATCTCAGAAGTCACTTCCGCAGGTCTCAGCCCTTGCGGAGTCGTAAACCGGATCCTCGAGGGATCTGCCAAATCCTGCTTGAAAATATAATCCCTCCAAGCAGTCACATGAGGCTGAGTCTTGACTTTGTCCTTCCGATGCATCAAATAATGATGGCTCGCCACATCCTTGAAGACGGCCATCATCTCCGAGTTCTTATTTTCCAGAACCTGGATCTCTTCATTTGATGGGAAATATTCCTGGTACGGCTCTGAGCCCCACGGAAGCTTGGACACTTCGTACATCTTGTGGAGAGCCAACCCCAACTCTCCCACGGGAGTGTAGAAGGTACCAGTCTGGGTATTGAACAACTCCAAAAGTACAAGGAATATAGGCTTATTGAGATCCACGCCAGCCTGCATGGCACGGATAGCGGCTGTCAGCCCAATCTCCTTAAGCTCAGCCTTGAACTTCGAAAGCACCCAAGTGGTCAACTCGTCCCACCTCGAGATATGATGACACCAACCTTCGACCCTAAAGCTACCTTTCGGATACACGACCTTCGATGTCAGCATCCGGCTCGCGAAGGTTGAAGCATTGAAGGCAAAAGTGTCAGTTGGGACTTCACTGTAGAGGCTCCCGGGATGCAAAGTTCGGCAACTGAACGAGGGACCGGTTCGTAAAGCAGATAGGATATCCCTTTGATTCGAGGTAGCATCAATTGAAAGAGCACCTCCTAGGGCCCCTTCCTGAGAAGGAGTAAGATCCCAGGACATCCTTCTCTTCGAAGCTAGACGATAGAAGGCTGTCAGCGACAACTGGCGGTCGAGTTGTCGCATGTACAACACCATGCCTTTTGCTGAAAAGAACCAGTCTTCTTTGACCTTCAGTATCTTCGCTTCCGTGGAGATCAGGCGGTCACCGAACAAAAATACGGGTTTCAAGAAGGTCACATCTTCGGATTCAGCAGATTTCAGTTTTCCGCTCTCCATCATACTCTGGAGGAAAGTCGACAACTGGTTCTGGATCTGCAGCACCCTCTCAGGAGGTTGATCCTGTAAGATAACACCCTTGGCAGGATTGACAACCGCCTCGTCAAAATCAACTCCCATTTGACAAAGGGAGGCATCCAGAAGGACCTCATTCAGCAGCAGAATCGTCATCGATACTGGCACAACAAAAATCAAAGGTCAGGCAAAAAGACAAAGTGTGTCAAAGCAACCTGGCGCATCATCAGGGTGTAAACCCATGCGCCTCAGTGAAAGGCTTCGGCGCATCATCAGGGCATAAACCCATGCGCATCAGCAAAGGCTTCGGCGCATTTAGGGTATGAACCCATGCACGTCCGCAGTTAATCCTCGGTGCATGATAAAGGCCTAAACCTATGCACGTTGGCAGGGTGAAACCTCGGCGAGGACAGTGGTCCATGCGCGTCGGCAGAAGAGAGTTAGGGCACGTCAACTCAGTCACATGATCCAAAGACCGCCTGAACAAAGAAAGTAGTGGAAAAGACGACACCCACCCGCCACAGCAGGGCGAACGTCGGCCGGACAATGGTGATAGGGGCATCCCCCTCGGCATACTCCATCGGCTCCTTTCCCATGCCAGTACCGCCGCGAGGAGTCTTGGGAGCCATTTCTTTGAGAGAAGAAAAGTTAGGATTTTTGAAGAAGAACTCTAAAGAAAGCAAAAGCAAGGAGAAGAAGAACTCTCTCTCTCCATCTCTTGCCTATTTATAGGGCTTGGTCGCACGCGTGACCCGATGATGTGTGATCTCAGCCGTCGCCTCGGGTTCTGTGAAGGATAACCACAAATAAAACCAAAAAAGATCATCATTAATCTTTTTTTTGGTTACCGAGGCATCATCATTTGCCCTAACTGAGTGGAGCATGAGCCCAGCACTGACGTACGGAGTATCTATGCGCCCGGACGATCATGCGCCTCCACTACCATGCTTCTTATTCAAAGTATTCCAAAACTTATCCAAAAGTTTTGAAAACTTTGAAGGGGGTCTTGTAGAAGCATGGAATTTCAGAACCAGAAAGTCTATATGCCAGACTACATGTGCCAAAGCTTGGACAAAGTGCTTCACAGCAAAAAGCAAGAAATATAGACATTGAAAGAGAACTTTTTATTTCACATATAAAAGTCTATTACATGTCTAAAGAAGATTGTACAAAGAAGAATTTCTACAAAGAAAGGATCCTAAGTCTACAGCCAGCAACCACCATGCGCCTCCAGTCAGGCGCAGCAACCACCATGCGCCTCCAGTCAGGCGCAGCAATCACCATACGCCCTCAACCAGGCACATCCCACCAAGCGCACTCAGCAGGGCGCATCCTTTCAGCAGCTCAGTTATGTGCATCCCTAGTTATGTGCATCCCTTCAGCAGCCCAGTTATGTGCCGCTCTTTCAGCTAGGCTCACCTGATAAATGCTTCGACTAATGAAGCATTTAACCCTCTGGCTGGAACCGAGGAAGAGAAGAGCACCACAAATCTGTGGCCAGGGAAGGCTTCGAAAGAGCCTCCAAAGGCGAAGGAAGACCGTGATCGAAACCACGGCTATAGGAGCAGCTTTCAACACAACCAGAGTGGGCAACGCCCACTTTGAAGGAAGAAAGAGCCTAGTACCGCCATTCCGATCTACGGCTCTTCCAGAATAACGGAAACGAGGCCCATACATCCCTATCTTTGGATGCAACAGGTACCTTCCGCCTGCCTCGGAAGCCCTCGACTCCGTCTTTTGGATGTAACAGTCACCTTCAAGTGCATCAACGAAGACACTGCGTCACATCTTTACCCTCGGGAGCCTCTCGTCAACAGAAGGCATTCGAGCACACAAGTTCATGTCGGAAAGACGTGAGAGAACGAGAGGCCAACCCTCTCTCCATACTACTATTTATAGGCCGGGCAAATCAAACCCATGCGCCAAGTGGATGTATCTCCGAATTCCGTACAATGAATTTGCATTAAATGGATGAACCAGACGCTTCGAATTCAGCCAAGTCAAAACGGCTATTTAAAGCACTCGAAGAACGTAACAGTTGCACCATCAAAGACGTGTCACGAAGCAGATACGCCGGCCAGACCACGCTTCACATAGACGCGCCCTTCAACATCAAGCGCATCACACAGACGCACCCTTCAGCACCAAGTACATCACAGGGATGCGCCCCCCATGCGTCCCCATACGCCTAGTGGAACGCCAACTGACGTGCCCACTCAGCTGTCCATCGAATGTCACAAACATTAAATGCTGAACTGACAGAGTTGGCAGCACGCCTCCCAAAGTCTGAGCAGTCGGCAGCTTTTTCAGAAGACGAAGCATCGCCAACGTCAGCATCATTATTACTCCTTTCCGATGGCTTCTGCCATGTGGCCACCCAACCAGCTCGCCTCCGCGGCCATGCGCCCAAATCTGCATACGCCTCAAAAGCTGTGCACCTCAGACTTTTTACTGATCCCTAAAGACAGAAGGAAAGTCACTGTTACAACTCTATATGTGCCTCAAAAGCCATGCGCCCCAGACTTCTTCCTGATCCCAAAAGACAGGAGTAAAGTCACTACTGAAGCTCTGTATGCGCCTCAAAAGCCATGCGTCCAGAATGGTTCGTGACTCCTAAAGGTTACGAGCCAAAGTCTCCTCATGCGCCCAATCTTAGGCGCATCCTACCAGATCATTCCCCCCATCAAATCCGAGATCTCCAAGCCATGGGTCGATGACACGTGTCCTTTGACTCAACTCATCTAAGATCTCAGCAACAGAAAGATCTTCTTCTCCACTACGTGCCGGTTCACAACAGCGACATGAAGAAGTCAACCCCCTCGATCAGGGCACATCGTCCATGCGCCTCCATCAGCAATCAACACGTGGCGTCCCCGTGTACAGGCACATCCTATATATACGCGCATGAGTAGCCAGCCTGCAAAACTATAAATAGAGGGATCATTTCCTTCTTTTACACACACACGGATCAATCTACGTACATACATATCAACCTCCACAGCGAACAGACAGAGACTTCGCACCACCAGAGAGGCAGATACAGACACTCAACGTCTTCCTCCTCTCAGCAAGATCTAGCACCCAGAGCAATCCAGACCTTCAGAAAACCGATAACCGTCGTCAGATCGTCAACGGAGTCAATACATTACCACTCACTCCATCGGCACAAGGGACCCAGATTAAACAAAAGTGTACTCCTAGGACTACGTCTAAGTCCTATATTGTAACATTGTTTTGTTTGTATTGAAATTTACAATCAAGGAATTTTAATGGCAAACAAACCACATGGGGTGTCTATTTAGGCACTCGATCCAAAAAGAAGCTTCCGACACCCGGGGGTGCGCCTTCGGCTTCCTTGATAGTAGATCAAGCTGGGGGTGGCAGTCCCCTCAATGTATGCGACAATCCGGTATACCAATTTCACCAATAGAGGGTAGAGGTCCCCCAGAACTGTGCAACGGACTTAGATTTCCCTGAGGGCTACCACCCTCACCAAGGCGATGCGACTTCTTGCACAGGGGGTAGCACCCCTTCCGATTCAGAGGAAGATGATATTATGACATTCGCTGATGATTTCTCTATATAAGGGTACGACACAGAGAGTACCTCTACCACAATCCCTTCCACCTTCACTCACGTGAGGACAGTCTTTATGGTTGACGATGATCATGAAGCGCCTTTTGACCGATAACGGCTAAAAGTGCTGGAAGCTATGCTCCTGTCCTTGGTCAAATCCGTGGACGAGATCAAAGTCACCTTGCCAACTCAACCAGCGAGGACGCCCGGACAAACAAGCCTGGGATCCGCAGTCAACGCAGACTCCAACACGACTGCCCCTCCTTTGGGTGATGATCCCTTAGCAACATCCGTTACTTCAGCTGCAGATGAAGCCAAGGAGGAAAGTCCAGGAGCTTAGAGCGATGTTCAATGTTCGAGATTCCTCTCGGAACCTTAGAATATGGCAGCCATATCCCGTTGCATGGAGAGACGTGCCTTTTCCTCCATGGTACAAGGTATTTCATATCGATTCTTGTGACGGGAAGACCTCTGCTAGTCGGTACATGACTTACTTTCAAGTCACGACTGACCACTTGCCGTATAGTGATGCCATCCTTACACAATTATTCATCGAAGCATAGAAAGGATTTGCGTTCGACTGGTACCACAACCTTTCCGACAACTGCATTTATTCTTTTGACGGCTTCAAACACATGTTTCTGGAAAGATTTTACGAAGTGGGGCATAATGTAACGATGTCGTCTCTTATGGACGTTATTCAGGGAGAAAGGGAGCTTACAAGGAACTACATCGAGCGGTTCCGCCAAACCGCAATGAGATTGTCCAAAGGCAATCACGAGAGCTCCTTGATTGAAATCTGCCAAAAGAAGATGCTCTCTACAATTAGCCTCTGGTTGGATGATGATCAATTCAGGGATTGGATGACCTTAATCATAAGTGCTACCAACGCAGAAGCAAAAATGAAGAAGGCACGCCAGCTGGGATTACACATCCCAGATGGAGAAGATAAGGGCAGACGTCCTGGTTCCACCTCCAGTAACAACAACAGTGGCGCCACCACCAACCAAGAAAATAAGGGCAAACATGCCAAGGTCACTGATGCCACTCCGAAGCCCGAACAAAAACAGGAAGAAGGTCCGTGGCCCAAGGTTAATTACTCATTTGAAGATAGTCATGTCAAACCTATCTTCGATATGCTCTTGCAAGGGGGTAGGATCCAGCTCCCTCCACCGAGGCGGAAACCCCGAGCGGCAGAAATGGAGGACCCAAAGTATTGTCACTTCCACCGCTATGTCCATCATGCCACTCATGATTGCTTCCAATTGAAGCGGTACATTCAGAGTCTTCTCGAATCCAAAGCTCTGTCGATAGACTTTGAAGAGGTTACCGTAGCGGTGAATATGGTATCTATTCAGTTTGGCAATTTCCCTTCAATAAGCACTCCAGAAGGGGTCATACCTGTCCCTCGGGCAAAGATGGAGGTTACTAATCTTCTACCCGTTCGGAGCCAGACATCTGGATTGGTGTCCCTCACCACATCGCGAGGAGAGATCATGTGGGTGCATCCAGACTTGGTGCCCGAAGTTACTCAGGGGTGTCATCTCCTACCAGCAAGGAAAAGGGCAAGAAGTCTAAAGCCTGCTACACAATTTCAACCGAAGCCAAAGAAGCAACATCCGTTGTTACCCGGTCTGGAGCACAAGTCCAGCATGTACAGGATAGTTCAGCCGAAGATCCTCGCCGGCAACGTTGCCTCCCTTTGATATTCCAAGGCCATCTCAGCCTCCACTGGCGGATAAGTCCAAAACAAAAGAAACCCGCTTCGACAGGCCACTCCGCAATGATGTACCTCAGGGACTGGAGAGACCTTACAACTTTGACATATTAGCATAATTGGCTAATATGCCAGCAAAGTTGTCTTTATACGAGCTCCTAATGTAACGCCCCAGTCCCAAAATATGTAGGACTAAGTACGTAGACATGCCAGCTGTACTTATACGATGAATACACCAATATATGGTAATCCCCGTATTGGTACATAAGCTGTAATAATGATACATGATAAGCCACAATAATTTAACTAAATCTCATCCACAGCTCAACACAGAATATAACAAAGTCCACTAAATAAGATAAATGATGACGTCAAAATATAGCCGGGTGGACATTTCCAATCCAAATAGCTGTGAAAAAATAGTCTCAACTAAATGGAGTCCAACCTCCTCAAACAGCAAGAAAGATGATAAAAGATGTCTAATACATGGTCTCAGATAATAAAGAATAAAAACTAAGTATGAGCAGGAGATGCCTCGTCACTGATGTATGATGGATCTAATGCTGTATCGTACTCCTCGGGATAGTCTTACTCGTCTAGTCCTGGAGAGATCACCAGGTTCTCAGAGGGATGTAACAAGATACAAAAAATATGCCAAAGTAACCGAATGTGTAAAATATGCAACTATGACTCTACAGGATCTCCTAACCGTCTATTGTAGGTAATAAAAAATCAAGTTGCACCCATCAACAAGTCATGAAAATCAAGAAAAACAGCTTTCAAATAAACTGCGCAGACATCAAATTGCGCATCATCCAGATGGCGCAGACTGGACTGCGCACACTTTCAAGTGCGCAAGCTGACGTGGCCATATCATCATTACCTGACACAATCAAATCCTCTGACAGCTGACAGCACAAAGAACGAGGAGACTATTCGTTTATTGCACCGTACAGCGCTCGAGGACAGCTGTACATGCAGCACAATCAGTTTGCTGTGCAATCCATCCTAGCGTAACCCAAAGTCAGCGCAATTCATGTGGCATACTTCATCATGACAACTAACAAATGTACACGTAGAATTCATGCCATCAATTGCTCACTACGTGGCAACCGTCTGCACACGATCATGCACATTTCAATCAAATGATGCCATGTGTCCAAGACAGTTGGCCCATGACCAGACAACTGCCTGCGCAGTCTGATGCTGCGCAATCCAGTTCCTGCGCAATCCAACTTGCGCCATTCAGAATAACTAAAAGTTAGTTATTTCCAGAACTCTATAAATAGAGTTTCAAGTCTTCATTCAAGGGGATCAGACAAAAAAGTTCAGAAATATCAGAGAGTTCAGGAGTTCTTGCCCAAATGCTGCTGCATTCTTCTGAGGCTTTTTCCTTCAACTTCAGAGGCTACCGTCTTCAAAGTTCACATCGTCCAAGGGATAAAGCAATCATCTTCTAGATTGGATTCCTACAGTTGTAATTTCCCAGAATTCTTGTAATCTTTACAAAGTTTGTATCAATAAAGTTTATACTTTTGTTTTTGCAAATAAAATGGCGACTCTACTGGGGACAACTTTCTCCTCCGACGAGGAAGTGACAACTCAATGTGACGTTGCGTCTATCGGGAAGATGCAGAAGACTCTAGTTGTGAAGGTCAACCAGACGGCCTACGAAGCCATGATCAACTCCAGGACCACTCCTCGCACTGCAACAAATTCTGCCACGAGCAAAGTACGTCCAGTGTGGATCCCCAAGACTAATGCGCAGTCTGTTGATTCTGTCCCTAAGACTGCTGCGCAGTCTAAGGTCTTTGCCACCAAGACTGTTGCACAGTCTAAAGTCTCTGCTGTTGCATAATCTGTCTCTGCCACTCATGCGTAGTCTGCTGTGGCCAATGTATAACCTACATCATATGCTGCTCTGTCAAAATACAAGACTCCTGTTCCTCTGGCGCAGTTGACTACTACTTTGCCTGCGCAATCTACCACTCCAGCAACCAGAGTACAACTCAAGCACTCTGGAAACAAGGCTCCTGCTGCGCAAACTACTGTGGTTCAGGCCAGAGCTCTTCCTGCACAATCTGCCAGTGCACCATCAACCCATGCACAAACTGTGTCTACGCAATCCAAGAGAGACAGACCTTTGGCTAATCTCTCTTTTTCTCACAACAAGGGGAAGAGTGCTGCTCCTCTCCAACACTCTGCTGCTCCTGCGCAATCTATTGGGGGTAGTCTTTTGGCTATTCCTCCTCCTCTCCAGAACAAAGGAAAAGGCCCTTTGGTCTTTTCTCAAACTTCCTCGTCCTATGACTTGGAAGACAACAGAGGAAAACGCTCTTTAGCTAACCCTTCCTCCAAAAACAAAAGAAAAGGCCCTTTGGTATTTTCTCAGTCTTCTTCGATTTTTACTGTTGAAGATCAATCTGAATGTGCTCCGGCACTAGTCAGTACAAGGACCCTTTCTCACAAGGATTCTTCTTCTTTCCTTGTCAAAGGGAAGTGTACTGATCAGAGAGGTATTCTGCCTACTCCGGTAGCAGAGTTCCAAGATCCCCCAACCCTCAAGATCTTCCGTTCAAGACAAGGAAAATTGCTGGTGTCTTAAACAGAAACTCCTGGGGGTGAGTTTGCTGATCTAAGAACTTATCTCAACAAACCAACTTCGGTAGAACGTAAACAGCCAATGCCGAAGACCAATCAGTATCAGAAGCAAACTTCCAGAATCAAGAATCCGGATACCTATGCCAATGAAATAAGCACTTCCCTATACACTCAGGGAACAAAACATTTAAAGAATCGGAACCATGTTCCGAATGTTATCAAAGAACACATCCCTCGAACTTTTGCTCGTCCCGTTGTTGTTCTCGATCTCCGAGAACACCTCAAGCAAAAATAGGACAACACCTCAACATTCCCAATACAACCACTTGGACACCATTGCAATCACAAAGTGGTCATCAAGTGTTGTTGTCAAACAACGAGACGATCTGTCTTCGATCGTCTGAACTTTCCTAACTCTGAACCTATGTCGGAAGATGAAGATGAGATTTTGTACGCTTCCGTCAACATGACTTCCAGAGACACTGGGGGTAGGAAGTGCTCCAAGCACGACAAGCCTCGCAAGCCAAGCCAACGGTATTTGGATTTACTCCAAGAATCCTCTGAAGGAGTATTCCAACATACCCGATCCCGAAGTCGAGACACAATCGGTCAAAGGAATCTTCAAGATCCTTCCGAACGTCTCCTTCATTCTCACTCAGGAGATGATTCTTTCTTCGACTATGATGCATACAGTGAAAGCTCAGAACAAACAGTATCCTCCACTGTACCCAGAGAAGTGACAGCTTATGTTGTCAATGAAGATCCCGATGCTTCTAGTTCAGCTAGTCAAGAACAGAGAATAACTGCACTAGAAGATAAGCTGAAGACAATGGCTGAAATGATCGCAAGTATGCATTCCATCATTGTGGCCCAGCATACAGTCCCACCGACCGTACCTCCTGCAAATCCTGAAATTATAGCATCGTCGGTGCCTGTTAATACAGGGCTGGGGGTAGCATCTCTTCCTGTACCTCCTGTACAAATCTAACCTACACCCAATCAATCTGGTGCTAGGGGTAGTGCTTATCATGCTGTTCCTCCCCCTAACACCGTGGTTCAGCTGCTCTTTCTACATCAGTGGAAGATGCCAATGAAGCTGTGAAGATCCTTCAGACTCAGTTCGAAGCTTTCAAGGGAAAGGACAACTTGCAGAGATTGGGGATCAAGCAACCGTACCCAGTTGAATGGAAGGAAGTCCCGTTTCCTCCGAAGTATAAAATCCCAACCATTTCGCTGTTTGATGCCAGCACATCTCCCAGTCAGTTCATTAACCATTTTGAAGTTATGACTGTCCAACTTCAACCAAATGACGCTCTTCTTACCAGAGTATTCGTTGGATGTTTAGCCGGCATAGCATACAATTGGTATAGAAGCTTGTCCGATGGTTGTATCACCTCCTTCTCTGGCTTAAAGCAAATCTTTTTGGAACGATTTTACGAGGGGATCAACGACATGACTATGTCAGCCCTCAATAAAATCAAATAAAGGCACAATAAAACTGCTGAGAGCTTCATTGAAAGGTTTCGTCGGGAAGCTTTAAAAATGTCTTTTGGAACTCCGACTGCTGTCACCATAGACACCTGCAAGGCAAATCTATTGCCTATCATCAGCATGTGGACAGGATCAACTCAGTTCCAAGATTGGCCATCCTTCATTGTCAACGCTAAAGCAGCTGAAGTTAGAGCCGACAAATTCAAGCAGTTAGGGGTACAAATGTCTAACCCCGACCAGAATGAACATCAAACATCAGGTGGTGGCAATCGCCAGAATAACCGCAAAGCAAAAGAAACTTTGAACATCAATTTGAAGAAGAATTAAAAATCTCTGGCGGTCAACGTGACTCCTCCTACGTCTACTTTTACTCCTTCAGTACCTCCACCGAGAGAACCTCGTCCTAAAGTAGAATATTCCTTTGACGAGAATGACACAGCGAGCATCTTTGATTGCTTAATCAAAAGCAATAAAATCTAACTTCCAGATCCAAAGAAGCCCGATAAAGTCGGTAAGACTGATCATCCCAAGTATTGTGTCTATTACAGGTTAATCGGACATCCCACTCGAGCATGTTATGTGCTCAAAGGCAAAATCCAGGAGCTGGTCAACGCTGGCGTTGTCACTCTGCAACAAGACGAGAAGACTGTTACTGCAAATATGGTATCAGTTCAATTTGATGACTTCCTGCCCCAGATGGTACAGCATGGTGTCATTGCTATCCCCAAAGCTACTCTTGAGATTGAAAATCTCCCTCCTCCATGAAGTAAAGGTCTCATCCCCTTGTCTCTTGACAATGGCGAGATTATGTGGATTCATCCGGATCTTGCTTCAGAATTTGAACTTCCCTCTTCCTCCAAGAAGAAAAACCGCTCTAAGGGTAAGACAAAGACTTGCAATATGGTGTCTTTTGACCCCATAGTTGATGAAAAAATCCTGCTAGGCACCAGATCAGGGAAAGCCTATCTAAAGGATTACCCGGAAGCTCAAGAGAATCCTACTTCTTCCTCTGAGCCTGTCCCAGTACAGCCAACTTCCACTGAGGATATTCCTACTATATCCTTACCGGTTGTAGAGTCTACTCTTCCCAAGCCGACGGCAACTGACAAAGGCAAACTACAAGTCCGCTTTGACAAACCTTTGAAGAAGACATCTCCTTCTGGACTTGAAAAACCCTACAACTTTGATATTCTGGCTCAGTTAGCCAACACACCAGCCCGGCTATCAATTTTCGAGCTCTTGTGCCTCTCCAAAGAGACTCGGAAAACTCTGAGCGAGGCTCTTATGCAAGCCAAAACCTGTTTAGCTCTTATGAAGAAGCCAAAAGCAGAGCCAGTCTCTTCCCTTCATTGTCATAGTGTGCTGGAGTTAATTCCAAACATAACTTTCACACAGGATGATATGCTGATGGAAGACGACAGACACGACCGTCCTTTGTACTATACAGGATATGTCGACTCGATGAAAGTCGATCATATTCTGATAGATCCTGGATCTGCTCTCAGCATTATGCCGAAGATAATATTGGATGCGCTAAAAATCCCAGTGCATAGTCTCTCTAGTACAATCACCACCATCCTTGGGTTCAATCAGGGAAGGAGTGAACCTCTGGACAAGATTCGCCTAAAACTCCAAATAGGCCATCTTCGTACAAATGTGACCTTCTACATCATTGACAATCATGGTTGTTCCTACAATGCTTTGCTAGGAAGACCATTTCTACACGAACATAACATTGTTCCTTCAACTCTCCATCAATGTTTCAAATATGTTGATAAAAATGGAGAGGTGCGAAAGGAGGTTGCTGATCTCTATCCTTTTAAAGGTGTCAAAGCATACTGCAACGATGCTCGTATGTACAAGGATGAATTCATGAAGGTAGTGCCGTCTCTGGATACTGAAGAAGAACAAGAAGCAGTGCCTAATGACACCCTCATCATTCCTGTCAAAGGACGTATTTTTTGTCCTCAATCCTCCAAGCCATTGGCTATTCACTTGCCAGTTCAGAAGCTACCAAGTGATGATGATCAGGATCAATGGGAGCTCACCTCTTCTGAGCCACTTGTTATTGACTTACGTCGTAACAAGGAAAAAAGGGAGCTCACCTCCTCTGAGCCGCTTATTATCGACCTCCGTCGTAACAAAGCCAATCCTCCTCCACGTTCTTCTTCTCCCCCTCTTGTAATCAATCTGACCAAGCCTGCTAAGGCTAAAGATCCTGATGTAAATATAAATGTAGAAATCAATAAAAAAGCATCTACTTTCCAGTATACTAATGTTATTTATCATGCTAAGTGCTATTTGGATATGTTAGATAGCTTTCAGTCATTTATAATGGGAGTTGTACAATCTCTTCAAACAGAAGTCTCATTCGAACACCCAAAAGATTCATATCGTATTGTTCCTGCTCGTAAGAAAGGCAAAAGTCCAATACTTTTTAGTAAAGGATCGGAACAACAATTTAGCTATACGGATGATAGCAAAAGTAATGATACAGGGCACCTTCAACTCCGTCGTTACAGTCAACAATCAAAAGACATCATTTAAAAGATGGGTTACGACTTCAAGAGTGGCCTTAACTACGGTAAGGGTAGAAGAACTCCTATCCGTACGGCTGTGCCGAAGGAAAAGTCAGAGATGTACTACAGCAGGACCAAAAGAGGTCTCGGATATGCTTCACCTCCAGTATTATCCCCAGCAGGTTCTGAATCTGATAGTGAGGAGCGCTCTAACTCTTCTGATTCCAGATCGTGGGATTCTGACACCAGTATCGGTCAAGTTCATCGATTGACTGTATCTTCTAAATGGTCTCTGTCGAACTTCCAGAAGGATATGACGAGGATATTGAAGAAAATCCTGAAACAGATCATTGGGCTCAATGAATGGATACCCAATAGGAACTCCGATTCGAACAAAGGAAACCTCCTACCGAAGATCAATTAGTTCAAGTTGATGTAGGAGAGAATGGATCACCTCGTCAAATATTCATCAGCAAGAACCTTCCAGAGGCAGATAAACAAGAATTAATTCTTCCGATTAAAGAATACATTAATGTCTTTGCCTGGAGTTATGAAGACATGCCAGGACTAGATCCTAAAGTTGCTACTCACAAATTGAACATTCTGCAGAATGCAAAACCGGTCAAACAACAACAACGGCATTTCAAGCCAGAAATGATGGACACAATCGAAGATGAAGTCAAGAAGCTCATCGCTTGTGGCTTTATTCGAGAAGAACAATATCCTGATTGGGTAGCCAATGTCGTTCCAGTCCTAAAGAAAACCGGTAAAGTTCGAGTCTGCATCGACTTCCGAGATCTTAATGAAGCATGTCCAAAAGATAAATTTCCTCTCCCTATCACGGATGTCATGATCGACAACACTTGTGGATTCGAAAGAATATCTTTCATGGACGGATTCTCCGGATATAATCAGATTTGAATGAATCCTGAGGATGAGAAGCATACTTCTTTCCGCACTTCTCGTGGAGTTTACTGCTATACTGTAATGCCGTTTAGTCTCAAGAACGCTGGTGTAACATACCAACGAGCAATGAGTACCATCTTTCGAGATCATCTGCGCAAGACTATCGAATGCTACGTTGACGATATTGCTGTCAAAAGTCGTCTAAAGGAAGATCACATCCAAGACTTGAGAACTATCTTTAACCTCATGCGCTAACATCAACTCAAAATGAATCCCACCAAGTCATTCTTAGGTGTCTCTAGTGGCAAATTTCTCGGCTTCATCATTACCTCTAAGGGTATACACGTGGATCCCGAGAAGATCAAAGCCATTCAAGAGATGTGTCCTCCACGCAACCTAAAAGAGCTACGAGGATTCCAAGGTCGACTTGCGTACATCAGGTGATTCATTTCGAATCTGTCTGGACGCTGTAGACCATTCACTCAACTCATAAAGAAGGGTGTATCTTTCGTTTGGACTGAAGAATGTCAACGAGCATTTGATGACATCAAGCGGTATCTCATGAATCCACCAGTCTTGGTGCCACCGATCTCTGGCATACCATTTTTAATGTATGTCCGTGCTATGGACCATTCATTGGATGCTTTACTTGCCCAAAAGAACAAAGAAGGCCACAAACAAGCTATCTACTATCTCAGTCGTACTATGATTGGTGCTGAACACCGTTATAATTCGGTCGAAAAAGAATGCCTTGCTCTTATGTTTGCTGTTCAAAAGACTCGGCATTACATCATTGGCCAAACTATTCATGTCATATCCCGAGTTAATCCTCTTCGGATATTGATGAAGAAGCCTAGCACGCTTAATTCTCTGTTGGCTACATCGGCCATTCTGCTAGCCTAATATGACATGGTATATGTTCCACAAAAATCTGTCAAAGGTCAAGCACTTGCGGATTTCTTAGCGGCTCATCCTGTTCCAGAGACGTCCAAGTTCTACGATGAAATTCCAGACGAGACTTTGGAATTGTCACGACCCGCACCCACTGTGAGGGTACGAGAGCGTAACAACGCCCAGCCTACGCCACAGTGTCGGCGGTAGAACGCTGTTCTAGGTCATGAACTATAACTAACATAATATGAATGCTCTCCATAAGGAGGCCAACGCAGAGGTACAACTCAATCACAATCTAGAGATGGAATATGGCACGATAAAATAGATAAGAGAATCCTCAACCGAGGTACAACAGAAATGAAATACAAGTCTCAACATCTCTACAATATACAAACTCTGAATCAAGAACAACAACTAAACATAAAAGGAAAACAGTCTAAACTATCTATACTAAGCAAGGTATCGTCCTCAGCAGCTGCCTGAACCTCCCCTGGGGTCCAGGTCGCGAGTGTCAACTAGGCAAACTCCAAGTAAGGGTGCAGGGTTCCTCATCCTCTGTAAAATTTTCAACAGGTCCAGTCAGGACGGAAGCGAGCACAAAACACCTCACGCAGTTCATATCATGTTAGGAAATATAAAGCATGCAATAGAGTAAGGTACATGAAATGCTGAAAGTAAGAAGTATATGAAAAACAGTAGAGATTTGATAACAGGAAATATCTAAATATGATAAATAAGAATTGTAAGCCTACTGTGATTTAGAGTACAATATGGTTATGTAAACGGTCTAAGAAAATGCAATGGTAACTCCATTATACGTGGGTGTACAATAGACATATACAATAGTTATACAATGTTGTACAATAGGATTTGATTATATAACCAATTCTACTCCCCCTCCCCAAATCAATACACAAGGATCTACTCCGGTTACGTTATCTTGCACAATAGTGTACAATATTATACAATAGATGTACAATATTATACAATAGATGTACAATGTTATATAATGGATGTACAATGTTATACAATAGATGTACAATATTATACAATAGATGTACAATATTATACAATAGTTGTACAATGGTCTATCCCTGGGACTCATGTGATACTGAGAGTACAATATGCACAAGGAGTATACAAGGATATGGGTATTCAATAAATACAATATGTAAGTGAAACGCACATCACAATATGTATTTAGTGAATACAAGGAGATAACATCTCAGAAGAAGATCCGTATAGTACCAATTCGTGATAATGATCGTGTCAGCATCAAGTACAGTAATCTAGAGCAAGAATATAAATCCAGACAAGTATGAAACGGTCAGAGAATGTACTCGCCTCGTATCTGAATGTCTGAAGTAAATGTACTGTCCGAGATGAGGTACCTGACTCCTAGTTAGAGCAACACAAGTCAAGATGTACACAGGGAATGATAAATATAATCTACAATGCATCTGCATGCTGTCTAGGTCAAACTAGACTAAAGTCAACACTTGGTCAACTCCAGTCAACTAGACTAGTCAAACTAGGTCAACTAGGTCAAATCCTAGCCCAACAAGTCTAATAAGTCTCACTTGGCCTAACCAAGCCTAGTCTAGCAATCACACACCAATCACAAGGCTATACAAGCCAAACACAAGCCATCACATTCAATATTATACCTAAGAGAAAGGAAGCTAACATGTAAAGCTTTGTGTGTGTGTGAACATGGAGGTGTACATGAAAAAAGAATTCAACACTAGGCCCTATATCACATATATGTATATATAACTATAGGAAAACTCTATTTACCACATTAACACATTTAGCTATATATAGTATATATATATATATATATAGAGAGAGAGAGAGAGAAGAGCATGTGTATGTGTTCATGGGTGTGTGTGTGTCATGAAAGTGCACAAGAACATGTGTGTGTTATCATGGAATGAGTGTTAGGCAATGTGTGAGTGAGATGGTCAATGAGTGAGGGTGTGAGGGTTATATAGTATAGTGTGCATTGTGTGTGGAGTGATAGTGAGGCATGACAGTTGTGTAGCAAAGTGTCAATAGGAAGTTAACATTCACATATATAAGTTCTCATGTATCTCTTATTTAGTGAAACAAAACTAAATTCCAGTTTTATTCCTAACAAGGCTACATATATTACATCTATTATTACATTACATTCATGCTTGCATTCATTCATCATTCATTTATTCTCTTGCACCACTATATGCACCATACATTACATACTATGGAACCTACATATTCATTACAAGCCATACTTATACATGCTTACATTAGATAGGATACTTACACCTCATACATCATTTATTTAAACATTTACTCATGCTTGCATTCTCTATTTAATTACATAATGTATATACATTAACATGGGTTAAAATCAAATAGAACATTATATTACACACAAGGGTGCACAAAATGTATATACCGAATAGTAACTCCTACTAATAATCAATACTGTACCATCTCAGATTGAATTAAAATCTAGGATTAAAGTATGTTATAGATCTATGTGTTAGCTTTCCGAAACTTCAAACGGATCGCGTTTTCGTTTCCGAAAACTTCCGGAATCGCGAAAACACCGAGAACGCGTTTGTCTTTCGTACAGCTGACACTCAAATAATTCTCCAGAAAGTTACAGAAATAATTAGGCCTATTAATATATGTTTTTGGAAAGCTAACTTCAATACACTTTTTCTAAAAAAAATGGGAGATTAAACCAAGCTTTGAGCTAGAAGTTATGATATTTCTAACTTAGGGCTGAAATTAAAAACGTGGATAAAAATCATGACGGATTTGGGTAGTTTGAGACAAAAGAACACAAGTATATAACATAATATATCAAGAACTCACTCTCTACACTAATATATATATATATATGAGACACTATAGAACACATCTCCAATACAAAAATATGAGATTAAACATGTAATAATTTATTCATACATAACAACAACACATAGTATGTCCAAATTTGGGATTTTCCCACATGGACACAACCACAACACAAAGGACACTCCTATGACCTCCAAATAGACACGAAATGGACACAAATGGAGATACAACCATGGGGGTCATTCCTATGGGTTCAAAATAGACCTATATGCATGAGGAAATGGAAAGGAGAAGGGATTTATACCTCCCGGTAGATCGAATCGAAGAAAAGCCTTCCCGGAGCGACACCGACACGTAGAGATTCCAAAAGGACACGAACGAGCTCCGAATCCTCCCAAACTTGGGTAGCTTCCTCCTTGGCTAGAATGGAGAAGAAAAGAAGAAGATTTGGTGGCGAAATGGGAGGATTTGGTGGAGAAATTGCTAGGGATTGCTCTCTAGGAATTTGGGGAAGACCAAGAGAGAGAGTGTGGATGAGAATAATGAAATGAACTTGAGCCTATCCTCTCCCAAAGTGGCTGGCCATATGGAGCTATTTGTCCTATTATGGTAAGGTCCAAAATGCCCCCACTAACCTATTCTATGATTATTAGGAAAGGGCTAATTGGTTGGGGCTAAATTAGTCATTCTAAAGTCTCTAATCACACTAACCTTATCCATAATAATTAGTCTAACCTCTAACTAAAATATTTCTATCATATGGACTAAATTTAAAATCATGTGGGCCATGCCTAAATAGTGTGTGGGTCCCACTAGAGTCAAACTACCCCCGGGTCCCCGTTTCAAGTCGAATTGAGTTGAAATTCGAACCCGACTTAAATAACCCCAAAATAATGTCATAAATAATAAAATGATATCAAAATAATTCAAAGAGGTCAAATACAAAAATATCCTTAGGCCAAAAATGACATTAAAATATCATAATCACATGGTTAGGCTCTAGGTCAAACAGTCTCTAGGGTTTCACTAGCAAAACGTCAAAACCACAAGTCATGAATTTAAATAGTTTAAAATAATTTAAAAATCACTAAAAATCATAATATGAAATAAATATCATTAAATAATAATTATAATTATAAAATTTTAAAATTACCCTCATCTGAAAAACTGGGTGTTACAATCCTACCCACCTTATAAAATTTTGTCCTCGAAATTAAGATGATCGCACCCTTTTCTAGGCCGAACATAGACAAGGGTCAATCACTAGTCAATTTCCTCCACATCCTAGTACTTGGTCATCAGCTGGTCAACTTCTTAGGACTTTTACCTATGCTAGCTACCTAGTGTTGGCAACTAGGAATTAGCAAAGAAAACTCTATAATAGACTAGCTCTTAACTTCCAAATCCTATCAAGTCACCCATAACTAATTATCCACAAGCTAAGCACACCAATCCCAAATACCACATATATATATGCTCAAGAACAACAACCCATCACATATATCCTAAGTATATCATCTATATATAGACCTCTTAGTCCTAGGTGAAACTACAACTATGCTCAAGGGCAGGCTCTGGTTTCTGGGTGCCTTACTGGAAGGGTAAAGGAAAACAATAAATAATCATCAAGGTTGTATGGCATACTAACATCCTATACGTAACTGGTTGGTATCATAATAACAGGGAATTATCTGCAATAGGTTACTATTCTAGCACCAATGCTAACTATCACCTCTAGGGTACAGACACTCTACAAGTCACCATATCTATATACTATGAAGGAACTACCTATGAACAAGCTCTACAATCTAAATATCCCTACTCCTAAGTCATTTATAACAACAAAATGGGTATGATGTTTTAAACCTTCTCAAGATACAATCTGCTAATCATATGCGTCTGTCCAAAATCATGTTGTCTAGAGTCTTCATCATGCTAGTGAGCAAGGCTACGATAATCACAGAGTCCTTGACTAAGGTACGTACCTCTAGGTTCATGGTATTTAAAATTTTCGTATAGTCGCATGCGACGGCGAAAACCTTAAATTCCCATACCCAAGAAATACATCTGAAATCTGACTACATGTCCTCACTATACCAACTAACATGACTATCGTGGATTCTAGATCCCATGATTTAGGCGACCTAGCCCATATGATTTTCTCAGAAGAAAAAAAACAAATACAACAAAAGAGTAACATGACAAAATTAATCAATCAACAAGGAACAGATGGAATCGGATTTCAAGGTAATTATAAAAGATAATTGCGGAAATGGAATTGAGAAAACCGGAACTTGCTGCAAGATCTCCAACGATCTGTGCATCCTCGACTGGCCTGACGATAGCTCGCCCTGCTGGTTTCCCCTGGTCTGCTGCTGATGCTGCATGAATCACCGCTGCTGAGAGAAATCAGAAATAACGGGAGAAAATCTCTGTACAGATAGAGGTGCACCTCCAATGTAGCAGATACGCCAACCTGAGTCGGCACAACATGAGCTGCGGTCTCGAGGCCCTGATGAACATGACGAGAGGTGGCCAGCCTCTCGATAGTATCCCCCGAACCAAAGTGATGAGATCCTGTCTTCATAACCATCATGAAAATAGATCAAAACAAGGAGCAATTTCTGAGAATGAAGCAAAAATTCAAAGGAGGACAGTTTATATTCAATGGAAGTCAATAAGCAACAATTTTAGACAAAGGAATCTGATTAAGAGTTTTTTCTAATGTGATTGAGTACCTCTAAAAATAATCTTAATCCTGCTACAGGCTGTAGTGATACTCTAGTTCGAATACTACTACATAAACTCGACCTGCATGGGCCACCACTAAAAATGTGTCACGACCCGCACCCACTGTGAGGGTACGAGAGCGTAACAACGCCCAGCCTACGCCGCAGTATCGGCGGTAGAACGCTGTTCTAGGTCATGAACTATAACTAACATAATATGAATGCTCTCCATAAGGAGGCCAACACAGAGGTACAACTCAATCACAATCTAGAGATAGAATATGGCACGATAAAATAGATAAGAGAATCCTCAACCGAGGTACAACAGAAATGAAATACAAGTCTCAACATCTCTACAATATACAAACTCTGAATCAAGAACAACAACTAAACATAAAAGAAAAACAGTCTAAACTATCTATACTAAGCAAGGTATCGTCCTCAGCAGTTGCCTGAACCTCCCCTGGGGTCCAGGTCGCGAGTGTCAACTAGGCAAACTCCAAGCAAGGGTGCAGGGTTCCTCATCATCCTCTGTAAAATTTTCAACAGGTCCAGTCAGGACGGGAGCGAGCACAAAATATCTCACGCAGTTCATATCATGTTAGGAAATATAAAACATGCAATAGAGTAATGTACATGAAACGCTGAAAGTAAGAAGTATATGAAAAACAGTAGAGATTTGATAACAGGAAATATCTAAATATGATAAATAAGAACTGTAAGCCTACTGTGATTTAGAGTACAATATGGTTATGTAAACGGTCTAGGAAAATGCAATGGTAACTCCATTGTACGTGGGTGTATAATAGACATATACAATAGTTATACAATGTTGTACAATAGGATTTGATTATATAACCAATTCTACTCTCCCTCCCCAAATCAATACACAAGGATCTACTCCGGTTACGTTATCTTGCACAATAGTGTACAATATTATACAATAGATGTACAATATTATACACTAGATGTACAATGTTATACAATGGATGTACAATATTATACAATAGATGTATAATATTATACAATAGATGTACAATGTTATACAATAGTTGTACAATGGTCTATCCCTGGGACTCATGTGATACTGAGAGTATAATATGCACAAGGAGTATACAAGGATATGGGTATTCAATAAATACAATATGTAAGTGAAACGCACATCACAATATATATTTAGTGAATACAAGGAGATAACATCTCAGAAGAAGATCCGTATAGTACCAATTCGTGATAATGATCGTGTCAGCATCAAGTACAGTAATCTAGAGCAAGAATATAAATCCAGACAAGTATGAAACGGTCAGAGAATGTACTCGCCTCGTATCTGAATGTCTGAAGTAAATGTACTGTCCGAGATGAGGTACCTGACTCCTAGTTAGAGCAACACAAGTCAAGATGTACACAGGGAATGATAAATATAATCTACAATGCATCTGCATGCTGTCTAGGTCAAACTAGACTAAAGTCAACACTTGGTCAACTCCAGTCAACTAGACTAGTCAAACTAGGTCAACTAGGTCAAATCCTAGCCCAACAAGTCTAATAAGTCTCACTTGGCCTAACCAAGCCTGGTCTAGCAATCACACACCAATCATAAGGCTATACAAGTCAAACACAAGCCATCACATTCAATATTATACCTAAGAGAAAGGAAGCTAACATGTAAAGCTATGTGTGTGTATGAACATGGAGGTGTATATGAAAAGAGAATTCAACACTAGGCCCTATATCACATATATGTATATATAACTATAGGAAAACTCTATTTACCACATTAACACATTTAGCCATGTACAGTATATATATATATATATATATATATATATATATATATATAGAGAGAGAGAGAGAGAGAGAGAGAGAAGAGCATGTGTATGTGTTCATGGGTGTGTGTGTGTGTCATGAAAGTGCACAAGAACATGTGTGTGTTATCATGGAATGAGTGTTAGGCAATGTGTGAGTGAGAGTGTCAATGAGTGAGGGTGTGAGGGTTATATAGTGTAGTGTGCATTGTGTGTGGAGTGATAGTGAGGCATGACAGTTGTGTAGCAAAGTGTCAATAGGAAGTTAACATTCACATATATAAGTTCTCATGTATCTCTTATTTAGTGAAACAAAACTAAATTCCAGTTTTATTCCTAACAAGGCTACATATATTACATCTATTATTACATTACATTCATGCTTGCATTCATTCATCATTCATTTATTCTCTTGTACCACTATATGTACCATACATTACATACTATGGAACCTACATATTCATTACAAGCCATACTTATACATGCTTACATTAGATAGGATACTTACACCTCATACATTATTTATTTAAACATTTACTCATGCTTGCATTCTCTATTTAATTACATAATGTATATACATTAACATGGGTTAAAATCAAATAGAACATTATATTACACACAAGGGTGCACAAAATGCATATGCCGAATAGTAACTCCTACTAATAATCAATACTGTATCATCTCAGCATGAATTAAAATCTAGGATTAAAGTATATTATAGATCTATGTGTTAGCTTTCCGAAACTTCAAACGGACCGCGTTTTCGTTTCCGAAAACTCCCGGAATCGCGAAAACACCGAGAACGCGTTTGTCTTTCGTATAGCTGACACTCAAATAATTCTTTAAAAAGTTACAGAAAGAATTAGGCCTATTAATATATGTTTTTGAAAAGCTAACTTCAATACGCTTCTTTTAAAAAAAAATAGGAGATTAAACCGAGCTTTGAGCTAAAAGTTATGATATTTCTAAGTTAGGGCTGAAATTAAAAACGTGGATAAAAATCATGACGGATTTGGGTAGTTTGAGACAAAAGAACACAAGTATATAACATAATATATCAAGAACTCACTCTCTACACTAATATATATATATATATAAGACACTATAGAACACATCTCCAATACAAAAATATGAGATTAAACATGTAATAATTTATTCATACATAACAACAACACATAGTGTGTCCAAATTTGGGATTTTCCCACATGGACACAACCACAACACAAAGGACACTCCTATGACCTCCAAATAGACACGAAATGGACACAAATGGAGATACAACCATGGGGGTCATTCCTATGGGTTCAAAATAGACCTATATGCATGAGGAAATGGAAAGGAGAAGGGATTTATACCTGGTAGATCGAATCGAAGAAAAGCCTTTCCGGAGCGACACCGACACGTAGAGATTCCAAAAGGACACGAACGAGCTCCGAATCCTCCCAAACTTGGGTAGCTTCCTCCTTGGCTAGAATGGAGAAGGAAAGAAGAAGATTTGGTGGCGAAATGGGAGGATTTGGTGGAGAAATTGCTAGGGATTGCTCTCTAGGAATTTGGGGAAGACCAAGAGAGAGAGTGTGGATGAGAATAATGAAATGAACTTGAGCCTATCCTCTCCCAAAGTGGCTGGCCATATGGGGCTATTTGTCCTATTATGGTAAGGTCCAAAATGCCCCCACTAACCTATTTTATGAGTATTAGGAAAGGGCTAATTGGTTGGGGCTAAATTAGTCATTCTAAAGTCTTTAATCACACTAACCTTATCCATAATAATTAGTCTAACCTCTAACTAAAATATTTCTATCATGTGGACTAAATTTAATATTATGTGGGCCATGCCTAACTAGTGTGTGGGTCCCACTAGAGTCAAACTACCCCCGGGTCCCCGTTTCAAGTCGGATTGAGTTGAAATTCGAACCCGACTCAAATAACCCCAAAACAATATCATAAATAATAAAATGATATCAAAATAATTCAAAGAGGTCAAATACAAAAATATCCTTAGGCCAAAAATGACATTAAAATATCATAATCACGTGGTTAGGCTCTAGGTCAAACAGTCTCTAGGGTTTCACTAGCAAAACGTCAAAACCACAAGTCATGAATTTAAATAGTTTAAAATAATTTAAAAATCACTAAAAATCATAATATGAAATAAATATCATTAAATAATAATTATAATTATAAAATTTTAAAATTACCCTCATCTGAAAAACTGGGTGTTACAGAAATCTAATACAATCTCTGAAGAATTTTCTACTTGGCATCTATTCTTTAACGGTGCATCCAGAATTGGATCCAATGGTGCCATTATCGCAGGAGTTGGAGTTGTCCTTATTTCTCCAGACGGGTCAGCTATTCAAAGAGCATATTCCCTAGATGAGCCTTGCTCCAACAATGTAGCAGAGTACAATGCTCTACTGATTGGCCTTCAGCTAGCCAAGCAACTTGACGTCGAGTATCTTGAAGTCTATGGTGACTCCAAGCTGGTTGTTAACCAGGTTAGAGGGACCTATGAAGTTCTCCATCAAGATCTAGTGCCTTACTTTGAAGCGGCAATCAATATGGCTACATCATTCAAAGCCTTCTTCATTGAATATGTATGCCGAGCTTGCAATACTGAAGCAGATGCTTTGGCCAATCTTGCAGCAGTTTTAGCCATCCCTATCAAAAGACAACAAGTAGTGGTTGTTTCTAATCGTGAATTATTCTACATTGAAAACAATCGTAATATTGAGTTCAGTAATCTTACTGAAGCCAATGTTATCAGTGAAGATTGGAGAGTTCCCTTCATAGACTTCGTAGTTCATGACATACTCCCTGAAGATCCCAAAGAAGCTACGAGTATTCGTCGGCGGTCTCTGCGATTCTACTACAATCAGACCACTAAGACTCTCTACCGGCGGACATATGATGGTCTTCTTTTACGCTGCCTTGCTGGTGATGAAGCAAAACAAGTATTGCGTGAGGCTCATGACGATGTTTGTGGAGCACATCAACCTAGTCCTAAATTACAAGATCGTATTCGACGAATGGGTTACTATTGGCCTTCTATGGTATCAGATGCCATTGAATATGCAAGGAAATGTCGAGCTTGTCAAATCCATACAAATTTCATTCATCAACCTTCAGAATTTTTGCATCCGACGGCTGCTTCATGGCCTTTTGAAGCTTGGGGCATAGACATCATAGGTCCCATCAATCCTCCTTCTTCTAGAGGACATCGGTTCATATTGGCAATAACCGACTACTTCTCTAAATGGGCTGAAGCTATACCTCTGGCTGAAGTCAAGACCAGCAGTGTCATTAACTTCGTCAAACACCATGTCATCTATCGATTTGGTGTACCTCGAAGAATTATCCATGACAATGGACCTCAATTTATCAGACATAAGTTTACAAGATTCTGCGATGATCATCGAATTGATAATGTTGCTTCTACAGCCTACAATCCTGCTGCTAATGGCTTAGCTGAAGCTTTTAACAAAACTATTATCAACCTCCTCAAGAAGTTTGTATCTACTTACAAACGAAATTGGAGTAAAAAGCTTGGTGAATGTCTTTGGGCCTATCGAACTACGGTCCGCAATCCCACAGGCTTTACACCTTTGTCTTTGGTGTACGGTTGTGAAGCAGTTCTTCCTCTAGAACTTCAAATTCCTTCTTTAAGGATTGCCATTGCTAGTGAACTTGCTACAGAGAACAACGATCTTCTTCGACTTCAAGAATTAGAAGCGCTCGATAAAAAGCGGCTATTGGCTCAACAGCATATTGAGTTATATCAAGCCCGTATCTCGAAGACTTTCAACCGCAAAGTTAAAGTCAGAGTCTTTCAGCAAGGAGAACTTGTTCTAACAGTAAGACGTCCTATGACTATGATTCGCTCGAGCAAAGGCAAGTTTGATGCAAAATGGAAAGGGCCTTATATTGTCAGCAAAGTCTTTTCAAACGGAGCCTATCAACTTTCAGAGTTAGATGGTCGAGTTACAATGATGCCTATTAATGGCAAATTCCTTAAAAAATACTATGTATAAATATAACAGAGATTTTATATAAATAAGATCATACAGTTCATAAATAAAGTTTGATTTTTATTTCATCATAAACGATGTTACATGATATCAAGGAAGGTCACTATCATCCTTTTCGACATTGGGACGTGGACCACTGCCGTCTTTATCAAAGACATAATCAGCAAAAGAGCTGAGAACATCCTTGCTCGAGCCTACCAGAAACTTGCAAGCAGCCATTCTCATGGCCTCTTCCTCTTCAGTCTTTCCTGGTTCAAGCAGAAAGTCCAAGATATCTCGCGGTGGTTTGGGTGCAGACGAACCTTCGCCTACTTCTGCCTGCTTTGGCTGGACTGGATCGGCAGGACGTTCTTCAGTGCCCACTTCAATCTTCGGAACAATTTCAGCCTTCTTGGATGCATCTCCGGATGACATCTTTATGTTGAAAAGTGTAAATGATCATTCCTTCCAGATTTCTGTTCTACTTATAGGCAGAGATTCTCAAAATAAACGACACATTCATCCGACGGTTCACCTGTTCATTATCATCATCTAACGGTTCGTCCGTTCATCATCATCTGATGGTTTATCCGTTAATCATCATTTGACGGTTCATCCGTTTATCATCATCTGACGGTTCATCCGTTCATCATCATCTAACGGTTCATCCGTTCATTATCATCTGACGGTTTATCCGTTCATCATCATCTGACGGTTCGTCCGTTCATCATCATCCGACGGTTCATCCGTTCATTTTTGACGATTTATTTCGTTCACACCTTTTTGACGATTCATTTTTGTTCGTTTAATCATCCACATCAGCAACTTGTCATCCTCGATTAAGTTGTCTATTGAAATAATAATATTCGACAATTTATATTCTGCCACGTTCACCTTATCTCTGAGCAGATATAATAAATATGATTATTTTCTATAATCGAAAAATATATCATGTCCTGTACCACTGAATATATTTTCTATTGCTATTATTTGTATCTGAACAAGATATGCAATAAATAATAGAGCCACAACCAAATGTCTTTTTATTTGATCAAAATTCAAGACATTACAAAAACATACATATTGTAAAAAAATAAGAAGATACAAGGAATCTTTCTATTAAACTGGTGGTGTCATCAAGCCGGTAATTTGTTGCTTTAGAGTCTGCAGACGTTCTTCGCGGGATTCCATCACTCTCTTCCTGGCCTCTTCCATCCCAGATTTCTCGTTGAAAGTTGGCATGGTTACCATTCTGCGAGTGATTTCATCATTATGAGCTGCAACATATTCGTCTTTTTCTTGGGTTAGAGCACCGAGTTGTTGGATTGCAGTTTGATGCTCGGTAACCTCATCTTCCAGTTCTTCTTGAAGACGAACAATCTTCGCTCTCAGTTCAGCAATTCTTCTCTCTTTTCTTTCAGCAGTAGATGTCACCGATTCTACCTTGGAATTGTATTCAGCAGATTTAGTAGCAAAAGCATCCAAAAGAATCTGAAAATTTACTCTCTCAATTGCAGCTTCTTGAGCCATCCGTTCAAATTCTGCTTGAACTAAGGGTTCTATCTCCCCCTTATTGAGCTCTTTGTAGTTCTTTATTGAAGTCTCTAGCTCATTTAATATGTGTTCAAGAAAAGTGGCCTGAGGCTCATCACCTTGCTCGCAGATAGTATGAACTAAGAAAGAGGTTGGACCTCTAACTGTGTAAAAATCAGCATCCTCTTTTTCCATCACCCTATTGATCAATGGCCCCAATGAATCAAAGAAGAATTTGGTAAATGATTGGATGACGAATTGATTGGTTGCCAGAGCACCAGGAGTCGCAGCAACTCCTGTTGATGATGAGGCAGCAGGACGTTCAGTTTCTCGTATTTGAACGGAAGGCTCTTTGAATAAAGAAGCTAGAGTGGAGCTGGTCACTCCTCCTGGTTGTTCCTCTGCAAAATTAAGTATTGTCATTTTGCCTATTATTTGCTATTGTCAAAGAGAATAAAAAATGAAAACAGTCTTACCATGGTTCGATCCGGCAACTGGCCTATCATCTGTTGGTACAGATTCTAGTTGAGCAGAAGTAGCCTCAGACACTATGGCCTGACTACTTCCTGCTTCAGAGCCATAGGATAAATGGCGACTGCTACTAGCAATTATCGTCGCAAGTACTATGTCCATGCATACTGGAGGAGCTGGAGAAGATCCAAGTTCTGTAGGGATAAGAATAAAGATGTTAGCTGTCAATCTATTAAAAAAAATTGCTAATTTCATTCTATACCTTGGGGATCAACAGCAGGAGTTTCCTCCAGGGCCGCTTCTTCATCTGCTATCTTTTCTGGAGATGCCTGTACCTCAACATCCTTTTCAGGATCCAAGGTATCATCAGCAGCTTCAGAAGATATTTGTACCTCAACATCTAAGGTGTCATCAGCAGCCATATGAGACACATGCTCTTCATCATCCCCTTCAGGATCATGTGTATCCTCAATGTCCTCAGATGATGAACTCTCCTCATTTTCATCTTTCTCCGGTACCTCTCCACAGGCAGTTGCAGTGGTTTGATCAATATAATCCTGTGAGCCGAAGTCACAGTCATATAAAGCCTCGATCACCAAATGATACTCTTCCTCGCGGATTGCTCCTGGTGTAGCAGGAGGTTGAGTAGTATCCATCATCGGTAAAGGGGATTGCAAAGCTTCATGCTCTGTCTCAGCAATATTTTCTCTGGGCTCTACGGCCTCATTTCTCTCTTCCCTCTGCTCGATCTCTTCCCTCCGTTCTGGACTAGAAGTTTTATGCTCAGACTCAGAAACAGGGGTAGAAGATGGCATGGTGATTCCAGCCGCAGCGTTCATCACTACCGAAGACAAAATTTGCCTTGGAGGAGAAACTGTTCTCTTCTTTCTTCTGTGAGCTAGCTTCTTCCTTCTATATAGAGGCCTGTCAGGACTCTCTACGTTTACTACCTCGACCTGTTTCTGAACAGAGGTACAGAGGTCGGTGTAGCTGCTTCATCTCGAGTGGACTCGGCCAATTGTCTGGATTACGATCTGGTGGTAACCTTCTCTGAAGAATGTTCCAAGATCAATTTCTTCTTCACAGCTGGAGAAGAAGGCTCTTCTCTCATTCTCTTCTTTTCCTTGACCGGAGATTTAACAACCTTTAGAGAAATTCTTAAAGGTTGGTTGACTTCCTCAGGAAAATTGGCTTCCCTGGAAGCTTCCAATGGATCATCAACTGGCTCATGTTCTTCATCGTTATTGGGAGCTAATGTGTCTGTCGCTCCTTTCTTCAGACGATTTGCTGTTACAAAACTATCAATGAGGCTATAGTTTTCAGCAAATATATTAGCAGCTGTATAAAATTGTGAATAAGTATACAGCATTCTTGGACCAGCATCAGTTCTGTTTGGCATCGAGAACACAATCTTTGTGTCTCGAGCATTGTAATAAGCCCAGGCCCGGGCACCATCGATCAAATAACCTTTTCCTTGTAGGCACGTGATGGTGTTGCCTACATGAAACTGGTCATAGCCGAATTGGCGCGTAAAACGGCTGGGCAGATAGGGCTCCAAATAACATTCCTCTTCAAATCTGTATACTAAATGTGATGGTCTGATTGTCTTCAGCCATTCAAAAGATACTCGACCTATTGGTTGCCTCCCAAGGTCAATCAAATTTGCTGCCATATGCTCATAACCAGTTGGTGGAGGAGAGCAAAGAAAATTCTATCCTTTGTCGAGGTTCAGAGTTCGTCTGCAGTCCCTCAGACTAGTGTATATCCACCTACTCTGTGAGAATCTGCGCAGAAAACTGCCACCAACTGCTCCCATGGCAGGGTTCATCAATGATGGATGATACAAGAGCAACCATCCGAATAAGTAGGTGTAAGGTAACTCCAGTCTAGGGAAGTTTCCCTTATCACCCTTGCACTTGATCATAGAATCTACATACAGACGAAGACCCGCGTTTATCCTACAGGTTATCGCTGATAGTAAATCCATCCGGTAGCCAAAGACTAACCGGACAGCAGCAAAAAGAATACCGCGATGGAAGCGGTCTACATCACTTGCTCCAGGCACGACGAATCGACGTAGCCAGTACGTCAAAAATTCTGCCAGCTGGGCTTGTTTAGACATGGACCTATAGCCCATTCTTATAAAGCTCTCCACAAATTCTCCAGCCTTAAGAGGAGGATATTGGTGTTCATCATCAACTTTGATATCCATCCTCTTATTTTCTTCCATCAGCTTTAGCACTTCACTGTTACTGAGGGGATGGAAGAAATCAGGGTTGCATGAGTCGTGATCTTTTGTCTTTTTTTCAATAATGTGGTTGAGAAAAAGATAAGTCAACCATTTGGATGAATAGCATGTGCCAGAAGAGCCACTTTGGTAATACAAAGAACATATGTTATAATGGCACAGAAGCTCATCAAAGACTTCCATCATCTTTGAATTCTCTCGACGAAGTCTATCTAACTCGTCGTTGGTCGGGACGTACTCCTCGTAAGACAAATCACCCATTGGTAAATATGAGATATACTTCATCTCATGGAGAGCCAAGCCCATCTCTCCGCAAGGCGTCATAAACGTCCCTGTCCTGTAGTTATACCTCTCTGCCAGAGCCAAAAACAGATGAGGATTTGGAAAGAAGCCGTATACAGTAGCGTGTACCCCGTTATACAGATCAATTTCTTTGAGTTTATCTTCAAAATGGACCAGTATCCAGTTGGCTATACAGCTCCATCTTTTGATGTCTGGGTTTACCAGACCTGTCAACCGGATGTCTTGATCCGGATAACTGCCCTCTGTCTTGGCATACTCATTGGCAAATATCGGTATCCTTACCGGAAGCAACAAAGATGAGTTCTCAGGGGGAATACAACCTGGTTTCAACCCTCTTAATAAAGTGTTGTGTCGTTCGGAAGAACTATAGAACATGTCTCTATTATTCTGGTCTTTCTTGACACAGATCTTTCCAGTCCGTGCCTGTTGAAGGGGAGTGATGTCCTATTCCATCCTCCTAGGATAGCTGGCATAAGCATATCTTGCTAGAGGAAGACATCTAGCTATGTCTGGCAACTTGATCAATTTCTCCTTCCATTGGAAAGTTCTCGACTCAACTCGGGGTCTTGGTTGAGAGCTTTTATCAATGGCGTCGCCGAAGAGGAACATAGCCTTCCTATGAGTGACAGCATCAGCAGATTGCAAAGGCTGTCCATTTATCAGACTTAGTAAAGTCTCGTTATCCTGTGCTATCAAAATAGTCTGGCGAGAAGATGGAAGGGCATATTGTGGGAACAGTATGTGAGATAAGTCTTCTTTGAAATCTGGCTCAGCTAAAGTTTCTACAAATGTTTCATATTCAGGATCTTCTCTGGTATTAACTGCATCAAACAGAAAAATCAAAATTTAGTACAAGTCAAAGTCAAAAATTTTGTCATCAGACTGCGCAAACATCAGATTGCGCAACCATCAGATTGCACAATCATCAGATTGTACTGACAAAGCTTGCACAAGCATTATTTTACGCTGACAAGATTGCGCAAATCAGCCGATTGTGCTGACTTTTGCCAGCGCAATTCAACCGATTGCGCGAGAAGATATTCTACATAAAAATGAAGAATAATGTGTTCGTGCAACCAAAACCCTAAAAAGGGGTGGCGCAGTATGATCACATCTCTAAAAAAAGATGGATTTTAAGATCCAATAAAGACGAAAAACTCTAAAAAGAGAGTTTTCGATCGGGTTGTCTATCTCGCAAAGCAGGGTGCACAGTTTTATGACGGAAAGGACGAGGCGCAACACGAGTCGAAGAATCGGCGGGGCCTTGTCCTTGGCGGCGGCGGAGGAACGCTTGGGAGCCATGAGATCGACGGGAAAGAAAGACTGAAGTCAGAGTAGGCTCAAGGTTTCTTTCTCTCAAACACAATGAAAGAAAGTAAAAAATAATTTGAAGGATCGAGAGAACTATTTATAGTTTTTCAAAGAACCAACGGCCGCCACAGATTGCACCGAAAAAGCAGGGGTTGATTCATCCGATTGCGCAGACAGCTCAACATATGCGCAACTTGATTTAAAATTCAAAGTATTTCGAAATTTTGAATAAATTCAACTTTCGAAAACTTTAGAAGGGGTCTTGTAGGTCCTAAAAAATCAAGTTGCACCCATCAACAAAGTCATGAAAATAAAAAAATAGCTTTCAAATGAACTGCGCAGACATCAGATTGTGCATCATCCAAATGGCGCAGACTGGACTGCGCACACTTTCAAGTGCGCAAGCTGACGTGGCCATATCATCATTACCTAACACAATCAAATCTTCTGACAGCTGACAGCACAAAGAACGAGGAGACTGTTCGTTTATTGCGCCGTATAGCGCTCGAGGACAGCTGTACATGCAGCGAAATCTGTTTGCTGTGCAATCCATCCTAGCGCAACCCAAAGTTAGCACAATTAATGTGGCGCACTTCATCATGACAACTGACAAATGTACACGTGGCATTCATGCCATCAATTGCTCACTACGTGGCAACCGTCTGCACACGATCATGCGTATTTCAATCAAATGATGCCATGTGTCCAAGACAGTTGGCCTACGACCAGACAACTGCCTGCACAGTCTGATGCTGCGCAATCCAGTTCCCGCGCAATTCAACTTGCGCCATTCAGAATAACTAAAAGTTAGTTTTTTCCAGAACTCTATAAATAGAGTTTCAAGTATTCATTCAAGGGGATCAGACAAAAAAGTTCAGAAATATCAGAGAGTTCAGGAGTTCTTGCCCAAGTGCTGCTACATTCTTCCGACTCTTTTGCCTTCGACTTCAGAGGCTACCGTCTTCAAAGTTCACATCGTCCAAGGGATAAAGCAATCATCTTCTAGATTGGATTCCTACAGTTGTACTTTCCCAGAATTCTTATAATCTTTACAAAGTTTGCATCAATAAAGTTCATACTTCTGTTTTTGCAAACATCTTTGTGAGATGTACTTTGAGGATAACGTTCTACGCAGGGGCTGTAGGATCAGTAGAGTAAATAAAGAGTGGCAGTAAGTAGCGCTCATCCGAGTCGCTATCGGCCAGGGGCAGAAAGTAGCGCTCATACGAGTCACTATCGGCCCACAAGGTATGTAAAAATAAATATAGCCCCTAATACTACTGTCCAAGATGTATCCACAGTCTGTCCAGTTGTTCCCTTCCCCAAACACAAGGGGCAGAAAGTAGCGCTCATATTAGTTTCTACGCTATAAGTTGTCCCCTCCCCCTAATACTACTGTCCAAGATGTATCCACAGTCTGTCCATTTGGCAACTGCTACGGCTTCTAACTCAACACACAAGTAGCAATTACCTACTATCCGTCGCACGATCCATACGTATCGATGGCCAGTCGCATACGTAGGTCCGTGTCCTATATGAACTCACTCATCCCGTAATACACATGTGACAAGGCCATAGAAGATATGAAAATATCCCACACTCATAAGGTGGTCGTCTAACTCTAGGTCAACATGCATAATAGAAATAAAATAACGAAAACGCCTAAATCTAGTCGTCCGCACCCAAGTGTGACTTGGACGCCAAATATAAACAAAATAATAAATAAGACAAAAATATGTAATAATAAAATATACTGAAATAAATGAGCACAATCAGAATTTATGGCAAGGTATACTTGCCTGCGGTGCGAGAAGGGCAATCCAAGAGTAGCAAGTGTCAACACCAAAACTCACAAATCACAGATGACTCCAGACGCTGAAACAAACATCAAAATTGATCTCGGTGGAGAAGATATACCTAGGAAACGCCTGTCCAAAATTCCAATCCTGGAACAGGGGCAAAATCATAATTTTGGGTCAAAATAATATCCGCCGTTGGACCCGCTTCACACCGAAACGTGTGCCAAAGTCTATGGTCTCTAAAGTTGTCAAACTACATGTCTACGGGTTCAGTTTGAGGAGAGAAACTCAAACGGTATATCCATTTTTAGATTCCGATGAGCCGCGTACAAAATTGCCCATTTGAGTGGGTCGCGGCCCGCTAAAAAGGGTTTCCGATCGACCTTCTCAGAATCGAACCAAACATGGCAAGCAGGACCAAAATTTTGATTCGGACCTGCTGGCGTAAGTTTCATCTCGAATTGACGATTGTACACGAAGTTAGGGCAAAGTTTGCAAATTGGCGATACGGGAGTATCTTGACGGATACGGACTAATTTCGTCGTGCATACACGACGAAACTGAGTTCCGTCAGTTCCCACATGTCGACAACATCCATACGCACCTTTCGATGCATATTGTGCACGACCACGTTGCCCGATTTGTCGGGGCGCGCGCCGTATCGACAAAAATTCAAAAATTTTATATAAATTAACACAGGTTTTCCTCCAACTTCAACATCAATTTACTTTTTACACGTTAATCGAAATGACGATCCAGAAGATGCGTTGCGATCTCATTTATGTTGTCTTTACTTTTTTTGATTAGTTTCTACAATTCTTTAATATCCAACAAGAAAATTGGCCGATAAGTTGTCGTTTTAAAACAGTTTTTAGTATTACAGAAAACAGGTTTTTCTTCAACTTCGTCTCGATTTTTCGAGCTAGTCGATGGGTTGTTTCGAAATCAACCCGGAGGATCTCGAAGTGGGTCAAGTCTACTTTCCAAAAAATCTCGCGGATCGAAAATTCGGTGCTATGAGTAAAAAGTTACGTCATAGGGAAGTAGGGTACCTTGAGTGGAAAAACTGCTCCGTGGGTGACGAGGGGCTGACTTTTGATGCTCCGATCGTCGCACACAAAACTCCGTCGCTGCTGAAATAAACTCGTAGGCGAAGATGGTATGATCAGTCGCAACTTTCGTTTTGGAAGTCTAGGGTTTTGAGGTTTGTGGAGGAAGATGTATTTATAACAACTTGTAGCAAAACCTAAAACTAATAGGTTTAGAAATAAGGTGAATCCCACGGGTTGTGGGTCGGCGCATTAGCTTGCTGCTTCAGCAGCAAGCAAAGAAGGGGTGGGGCCCACCCACTTTAAGTGGGTGGGTTATTATTATTTTTTCTTTTCTTTCATTTGTTCTTTTCTCTCTCATTAGCATAAGGCTGAGCGCTGTGGTCGGTACCCCTTGGGCCGATCACCTCTGTTAACCCCTATTTTTTTACTACTATATATATATATATATATATATATATATATATATATATATATATATATATATATAATCACATAAAAATTCTATAAATTTGTAAATAAGTATAAAAAAATTTGTAACAATTGTAGGCTATATTTAGTAGCACTTGAAATATCATGCACACAATCATACATATTATGTATGTATCTATAATTACATACATATATACCAACTACCTCTTTAATTCTAAATAATATAGCAAAAATAATTTTTAAAGCACTAAAATAATTAGAAAATATTGGAGGTTTACATCCTACCCAACTTGAAGAAAATTTTGTCCTCAAAATTAAACTAAGGTCGGGGGATCAAATGCAATGCAAGAAAATTGATAGTAATTTAAGAGCTTTAAAATGAAAGACATACCTTCGTCTTCGAATAATTGCGGGTAGCAATTTTGGATGTTGTCCTCGCGCTCCCAAGTAGACTCTCCTGGCGAGTGATGCTTCCATGCCACGCGAACCAATGGAATAGATTAATTCCGCAACACCTTCACTCGGCGATCGAGGATACCTACTGGTTTCTCTTCGTACGACAAACTCGGTCCAACTGTGATCTCGGAGTGATCAAGCACATGATTGCTGTCCGCCACGTACCTCCTCAGCTGAGATACTTGGAATACGTCATGCACTCCCTCCAGCGACGGTGGCAAGGCCAATCTATAGGCAACCTCTCCAACCCGTTCTAAGACATCGAGAGGCCCGATGTACCTTGGACTTAACTTGCCACATCCTCCGAATCGAATCGTGCCTCTAGTGGGTGATATCTTCAAGAACACATGGTCGCCCTCTTTGAACTCCAAGGGTTGACGACGATTATCTGTCCGCTGCTTCTGACGATCCTGTGCTGCTCGCAGGTGGCCTTAAATTTTTTTCACTGTCTCCACTGTGCGCAAGACCAACTCGGAACCCAATAGCTGTCACTCTCCTATGTCACTCCAACAAACAGGAGACCGACATTTCCTACCATACAATGCTTCAAATGGAGCCATTTGAATGCTCGCTTGATAGCTATTATTGTAGGAAAACTCAACAAGATGAAGATGGTCCTCCCATGAACCGCCAAAGTCAAGCATGCACGCTCTCAACATATCCTCTAGCATATGAATGGTACGCTCAGACTGGCCGTCCACTACCAAAATAAGTCAAATCAGCGACGAAATTAGCGATATTGAAGGAAGGCGTCGCCAACATTTTTTATATTAACGATGTCCTCAAAAGGCGTCGCCAAATGACACTATTTACGACGTCCAGCGACGTCTACCGACCTTTAATTTCATAAAAGATAACGTCACAGAATAGTCGGTAAACGTCGCTATAGATTTTACAGTAGCGACGTTGAGCGACGTTTCTATTTGTCGTCGCTAACTTTTTAATATAGGGCAACGGGTTTTCTTTTCCCTCCACTCAATCGAGCCCCAAATTTTCGAGCCCCAAATTTTCGAACTCCCTCCCCGATCTCCAGCCCCCCTCTGCCTACAGCCCGGCACTGTGACCCCCCTTTCCCTCCGCAGGCGCTCCTTCCCCTCCCCTCCGCCTACAGCCCGGCGCTGTGACCCCCCTTCCCCTCCGCAGGCGCTCCTTCCCCTCCCCTCCGCCTACAAGCCGACATCGTGACCCCCCTTCCCCTCCGTAGGCGCTCCTTCCCCTCCCCTCCGCCTCTGCCTTTGCATCTGGTTCTCCTCCCCTCCTGTGACCCCCCTCCCGATCAACCCCTTCGGTCTCGGTAAACCCTAACCCCCACTCTTGTAGTATAGTTGTATTAAGTGACAATGAATGAGAAGTTCGGTTCCATTTGAATTAAGTGACAGTGAATGAAGAGGGGAAGGGGGCTGTTTGGCTCTGATTATTCCTTCTCTTCTTCTAAAAATTGTTACTGTTTTAAATTAATGTGGTCTATCTTCCTGTGTACACCACTGTTTTGAGTTTCTTAAGTAAGTAGAGGGTGCCATGTTGTGAGTGTGGTGCTCAGTGAATGAACTGTCATTTATAGTGTACATGTGTCAAATGAGTAAATTTTTGAGTTATTCTAGTGAAAGTGAACTGTCACTTGACAGTGCATATGTGTTAAGTGTCTTGAGTGTCATGTGTTGAGAGTATTTTGGTGTGCCTATAGGCCATTCATGAATGTATCTGAGTAGTGTTAATGTGTGTACAAGAGATGTGGGTTAAGGGCAATGAGTGTGTGCATACATAGTCGATTTAGGGATGTATCAGTGAGCTACATAGATGTTAGGGTGGTGTCATAGGAGAGTGAGTTCCTGTCAATAGAGGCTTGTGTGTGTGACTCAAGAGTGGAGGGCATGAGTGAGATATGTGTCAGTGAGAAGTGATCGTCTGAGATATCCTATGTTAGTGTCAGTGTCCTTATCATGTCTGTGTGTGTCCTAAGTGGCAGGTTATAGTGAGAGGGATGTGAAGGTGAATAGTGAGTATATATCTCACTATATATATATATATATATATATATATATATATATATATATATATATATATACATATAAGGGTATATGAGATAGGGAGGGGGAAATCTGTCCTGGTGACAGCAGGAAGTTATTGTGTGTATGTGTCTGTGTGAGTGAGTGTTGGATATTGGTAGAGAGTGTGGGCTTATGGGTTCATAGTGATGCCCTTTGTTGCTTACTGTTTTTCTTGTTTAGCTTGTGCAGTCAATTGGATTTGATATGTAATTTCGACTAGATATCATAGCCTACAACCCCCTAAGTGCACAGTGGCTCAATCCTGCTATAGGTTTCAGCCGAGCCTAGTAGATGCATGTCCTGCATCCTCACTTGAGTCACAACCTGTACCCCCTCTATTTTGCTTACATTACTGATACCCTCGTGTATCAGAGATGCATATCCTACCCTTAGCTTAGACATTAGTCAATTCTTTACCTATGTTTCAGTTCAGTTATGTAACTAATGGATAGGCTAGTGAACAATCCCTTTTTGAGTTTGGCCATTGCTAGTATCAGATGTTATGGTGACACTTGGTATCGGTGGTTAGATGTTGTTTAGTCCTAACTTGCTTTAGTAGTGTTTTGGCTCTATCCTAACTTTATTATGTTTCAATCCATTTTATATTATGCACCCTAGATGGTAGCAGTCGACTGATACCCTAAAAACTTCAGTATCAGAGCCTTAAATGTTGGCATCAGATGGATTAACTTCACATTGTCCTTCATTCCCTGTACTATCAGACTAGATGTGGTTCTGTCCCTATGTTGATTGTATGCTTTCTAGTTATCATTTATTAACCATTAAATTAGAAACATACAAATAACCCTTTATATATTTGGTCTCATTCGGAAAGTGTAGACCGCATGAACTGACAAACGAGAATTTGGGGATCAAAGTTGTAAAAAATAAAGTTGTGTTTTGGATATGTTCTATTCTTGTTAAGCTCTTTGTGCACAAAGCAAGATATAACGAATGCAGAACATCTCTCGAGTTTACGACTCTTGTATGCTCTATACTTGAGTTACGAACTCGTTATTTATTCTGTATTCTCTATTTATAGCTTGCTTTGTGAATAAAGAGCTTGCAAGGGTTCTTTTTCCAAAGCACAACTTGACTTGTTCCAGCTTTGAGACCCTCATTTTCGTGCGTCATCAGTTCATGTCGGTCTTCACTTTCCCCAGTAACTTTCTCCAATTAACTCTATCCCTCGATTGCGCTACTATTTCAAAGCTTTGACACTTGCATATCATTCACAACCTTGATGTATCTATCTTACAGAATTATGGAGCTGAATTACTATCTACGGAATCGTACGTAGATGTACAACCGTCATCCTGATGACATGTACAGTGTGCGGGATGAATTCATAGAGGGTGTACACCAGTTCCTGCAGTTTGCCAAGGCGTTCCCTCAGTACATGGACGGTACCAAAATTAAGTGTCCGTGTGTGAGATGTCGCAACTTGAAATATCATCCAGAAGTAGATGTCACGTATCATTTATACTCGAAGGGTTTCACGCCGAATTACTATCAGTGGAGCGAGCACGGAGAACTTGTGTCTTTAGCATCGGAGTAGGAGCCTTATGTAGATGTCCACAACAACGCTCCTTACGACGATGGATTGGTGAACATGGTTTTCGACGCGGCCGGGCCTAGTTTCGATCCGAATGATCATGATGCACCTGAGGAGGCACCGAACCCCGATGCTGCACAGTTCATGGAGCTGCTGGAGAATGCAAGGACTCTATTATATCCTGGTTGTGAGGATCATTCACCGTTGGAGGTGGTTACAAGATTGTTGAGCATCAAGTCCGATTTTAACATGTCGCAAGATTGCTACAACCGTCTTATGGAGTTGCTTATAGAAATATTGCCTGAGGGTGCGAAGTTGCCTAAAGACTTCTACCGGTCTAAGAGGATGGTTAGATCGCTCTGGATGGGATATGAAAAAATCGATTCCTGTCGCAACGGGTGCATGTTGTACTACAAAGACGACAAGGATGAAGTCGCCTGTAGATTTTGTGGTGTCGATCGCTACAAGGCATGTGGTAGAGAAAAGTCTATCGGTGCCAGAAAGCCTACCTCTTCGATGCACTACTTGCCGTTGACGCCGCGGTTGCAGCGGTTGTTTATGGTGAAGGAAACTGCAGAAAACATGAGTTGGTATAAGCGAGGACATACCGAAGGCGTGTTGGATCACCCTTCTGATGGAGAAGCATGGAAGCACTTTGATCGAGAGTATCCAGATTTTGCTTCTGATCCGCGTAATGTCAGATTGGGTCTCTGCTCCGACGGTTTTACCCTATTCGGACTTTCGGGATCCCAGTATTCGTGTTGGCCTGTGATCGTCACCCCGTACAATCTACCGCCTTGGATGTGCATGAAGACTCCGTATATTTTTCTCACCATTATTATCCCAGGTCCGAACAATCCGAAAAGGAACATCGATGTGTATTTACAGTCGTTGATTGATGAGTTGAATCAGCTGTGGGAAGTAGGTTCCAACACGTACGATGTATCTAGAAAACAAAATTTCGGATGCGAGCAGCACTTATGTGGACCATCAACGACTTTTCGGCCTATGGAATGTTATCTGGATGGAGCACGCATGGTCGTCTTTCATGTCCGTATTGCATGGGCAGCACTAAGGCTTTCCATTTAAAACACGGAGGCAAACCATGCTTCTTCTATTGTCATCAATAATTCCTGCCGAAGGATCGTCCGTACCGGAGGAATATGAATGCTTTTCGTGCTGGCGTTGTGGAGAAGGCTAATCCCCCACCAAGGTGGCCAGGATACACGATATGGAAAGAGGTAAAAGATTTACCAAGAGCTATTGAGCATCCTGCTACGGACTACAAGTGTGACGAATTTGGTCGCACTCATAACTGGACAAAGAGGAGTATATTCTGGGACCTTCCATATTGGAGCACCAATCTGATTAGACGTAACCTTGATGTCATGCATATCGAGAAGAATGTGTTTGACAACATAACTAATACTGTAATTAATGTAAAGGGGAAGACGAAAGACAATCCAAAGGCTAGATTGGACTTGGAAGAAATATGTAGACGTCCTGCATTGCATTTGATAGAGGACGGGAATGGGAAGTTGAAGCAGCCTAAGGCAATTTTTTTACTAGAGAAGGAGGATAAAGTGAGGCTTTGTAGGTGGATTCAAGGTCTGAAATTTCCAGATGGGTATGTTTCGAACTTGAGAAGATGCGTCGACCTCAAGGAGAACAAACTGACAGGTATGAAGAGCCATGATTGTCACGTATTCGTAGAGCGGTTAATTCTGATTGCATTTTAGGAATTCTTACCATAGGCAGTTTGGGATCCATTGACGGAGCTTAGCATATTCTTCAGGGACCTTTGTTCTAAGAAATTGCTCGTTGATCGTCTAGAAAAGCAAGAGAAGGACATTGCGGTAACACTGTGCAAGCTAGAGAGGGTGTTCCCTCCTGGATTCTTTGACTCTATGGAGCATTTGCCGATTCATCTTTCCTACGAGGCACGTGTTAGTGGACCCGTCGAATATCGATGGATGTACCCATTCGAGTGAAATTTGAATCACCTAAAAAGAAAGATAAAAAATAAGGCTCGGGTCGAGGGTTCTATTTGTGAAGCCTATATTCTCGAGGAGATTATAAATTTCTGTTCCTTCTATTTCAAACTTCATGTTGCTACAAATAGAACGAGGGCTCCGAGAAACGACAATGGATATAAAGAATTTAATGATAGAATACTGAAAGTATTCAATGCATCCGGAAAGCCTTCGGGGAAAATGAAGAAGATATATTTGAATGACGAAGAGCTAAGGGCTGCTCAGTTGTATGTATTACTCAATTGCGACGAAGATGAAGTGGAGAAGCTAGAGGGATAAGTAACTCAGGATGATGAGTTTACGTCATCTCAATGTAATAGTATAAGCTAATATTATTGTACTAATCGGCGGTTGCTTCGTTGTTTTCCAGCACATATAATGATGAGTTGAGGCTGGTTAGACCCTACCTAACAGACGAAGCATTAGAAAAAGAAATGATACGTCATTTTCCTTCTTGGTTGAGCGAATATGTAAGTAGCTCGGTAATTACTGGCCTCTTCTAATGCAACTGCGCAATAAATAACTTATTATCGCTTCTTTGATATTCAAGTCGATCGTCTAATTTCACCCGAGATTGAATTAATTAGAACTCTTGTCAAGGGACCAATTACTTTTGTTAAAATATGGCCAAGTTACTATGTCAATGGCTTTCGGTTCAAGTCGACAAATGCTCCGATCAGAGACCGCTTTCTGGATCTTGATTCCACGAAAAACAGTTGTTTGTGTATCAAGTCTTCGAACTACAAAGACGTCGATCCAGGAAATGATTTCTTTGGCATCTTACGAGAGATTGTGGGGTTGTCATATAATAATGGCAGAGAACCTGCAAAGATCGTGTTGTTTAAGTATGAATGGTTCGATCCGATTGAAAATCAAGGTTAAAAAATTGACAAGCATGGTCTTCTAGATATAAACTACAAGCGTAGATATGTATAAGTGCTGTGGTCGGTCCCAAGCGTTGTAGAGAATTTTCTTCTCCAACCTAAGGCAAGTACATCTTGCCAAATGTTGGACAAATATGATTTTAATTGTTCCATTCTCTTTATTGCTATATTCTAAAACATTTTAGTTCTTGGTATTTTGGATTTTGGAGGATAACTTCTTGTAGATCTAAGTTTATGTTATTTTTGGATTTTTTGGGTTTTGATCTATCAAACTTCATTATTTTTAAGTTTTGATTGTTCCATGTTGTAGAGAATTTCGTTCTACACCATTTTGACCTTTGAAAGTCCTAATTTGGAGTTATTTTGACCAAGTTATGGACATTTGAAGTTCTTGGGTTCCTTGGAGTTCATCCTCGGCCAAGTGGGGAAGAAGAACAGTTTTGCACACTCTTGAGTGCAAACTACTGTGGGCGCATAACCCTTTCATTTCTGTGCATGCTATGCGCCCATAAACAGTGTGGGTACATAAGCTTTGGGCGCATAATTTCCTTTGTGCGCATAGTGCTCTTTGGGCGCATAGTTTCCTTTGTGCGCACAGTGCTCTTTGTGTGCATAGTTTCCTTTGTGCGGATAGTGCTTCTTTGTGCGCATAGCTTCCTTTGTGCGCATAGTGCTCCTTTGTGCGCATAGTGCTTCTTTATGAGCATAGTTTCTTTTGTCCGCATAGTGCTTCTTTGTGCGCATAGCTTCCCTTGGACGCATAGTATTCCCTTTGGGCGCATAGCTTCTTTTAGGCGCATAGTGTTCCCTTTGGGCGCATAGGTTCCTTTGGGCGCATAGTTTTCCCTTTGGACGCATAGTCTCCTTTGGGCGCATAACATCCCTTAGACTCATAGTGTTTGTGTGGGCGCATAACATTTTGTGTGGGCTCATAGTGTTTATGTGGGAGCATAACTTTTCATGGGTACTCATAGTCTTCATGCTTATAGTCTTCATGGGTACTCATAGTCTTCATGCTCATAGTCTTCATGGGTACTCATAGCCTTTATGGGTGCTCATAGCCTTTATGGGTACTCATAGTCTTCATGGGTGCTCATAGCCTTCATGGGTGCTCATAGTCTCCATGTGTGCTTATAGCCTCCATGTGTGCGCATAACCCCCTGGTGTGGGCGCATGATCTCATGTACTTAATCGTACACTTCCATGTTTGCTAATCCGTCTAGGTTGCACCCCTCTCGACCTATCATGACCCCTTTTGTTTATTGGTATATTTCGTGTTTTCCTACTGGTTCCTTGGGCTTTGACACGATCTTAGTATGACTGACTTGGCTGTTTGGGGCGATGATTCTTATGCACCGGTACGACATAGAATTTCCATGCGCCGGTGCAGTAGCCGTTTCCCTATTTTTACTATTTTGCTTGTTTAAATTATTTTGTAGTCATAGTCTGGCAAATCTCAAAACATGAAAGTTTTAGATCTTTGTCTTGGTTTCAAAAATCTTCTTGTCTCATTTTAACTGGAGATTTTCATGTGATTTGATAGTATAATTCCGTGAAAAAAAATGTATTTAATTTTCTTAGCATGCTTTCTGTACTCGGCCTAAATTGCGACGACCTATCTTAAATAGCACGACAATTTCTTATCAAGGTTAGAAGATTTTACAAGATTAGAGAATAATTTGTACACCCTTATACACTCAAACATTAGCACAAATTCAATTATTATTTTGTGCCAAGTAGTTAATATCTCTATTCCTTCTCACATGCTATGATAAGCCTTTCGTCAAGATCTTTCTACATGCTATCTTACGCCTATGATTTGCTTAACTAGATAGTGTCCCGTTGTGGTGCACTTATGATTTATGTCTCCTTTCTTTGCTTAACACGATTGTGACCCATTGTGGTGCACTCAAGTCACATGTCACTTCTTTGCTTAACATGATTGTGGTCTGTCGTGGCGCACCCCTAACAAGTACTCTTAACACCCTACCAAAATTTATCGATTTAGCAACGGCCAGATCCGTCGCCCGTCCGTCGGGAATTTGTATTAGCGACCGATCACTGACGGGTCTTGGCCAAAATAATCCGTCGGCAATCAGCTCGTCGCTAATAACGGTTCGTCGCTACGTAGTCGTCAAGCGACGGAATAGCGACGACTTTTCGACTTCACAATACGAAGCATTAGCAACGACTTTCCTACGGGCTTTCATCCATTTCAAGTATTAAATACTGAACTGTGTAGACACTAGCGACGTAGTGGTCCGTCGATAAACCGTCGTAATAGCATATCAGAGTGTATCATTTCGTCGCTATTCCGTCGATCGTCGTCGCTAACAAAGGACAGATTAGCGACGGATGACGGATTATCTGTCGACCATGTTCTGGAAATGCTTGACATTTCCAGAACCATAGCGACGGATGAGTCGTCGCTATTCCATCGATCACCGTCGCTAACAAAGGACGGGTTAGCGACGGAATACTGATGGATTATCCGCGACCATGTTCTGGAAATGCTTGGTATTTCCTGAACCATGGCGACGGATACATCGTCGCCATTCCGTCGAACTATATACCACCAGAACGTTGCCGACGGACATTCCGTCGACCACCCGTCGCTACCTGGAAACATTTTCAAATCTCCAGTTAGCGACGGATCTGCCGTCGATTAGTAGTCGGAAACTGGAAATATCCGTCGCTAACCGGTCACTAGTCCGTCCCTAAATGAGATTTTTTGAAAAAAATTGCAGCACTTTCCCTGTTCGCAAAAATATGCATACCAATATATAATGCACACCAATTATCCAACAATCACATAGACCAAATATATAATGCACACCAATTATCCAAGAATCACAGACCAAATATGCACATATGAATTTAATGCACACCAATTATCCAAGAATCATATAGACCAAACCAAATTAATATAAAATAGATATCAATTATCCTGAAGAGTAACCTAATATCCGTCGTTATAATCCGATCATAGCACAAATATTCTAAAATTCCCACAAATATTCCAAAATTTCTACAAATATTCCAAAATTCTAAAACACATAGGAAAATCGACTTTAGCCTCAGCAAAGACCGCAAGTCAGACGATGAATCCTCACAGCCAGGGATCACAGCTGCGTTGAGGCATGTACCATTCTATCAGCTACTTTGCATACGAAGGCTCAATCTGGTTGAGGTCTTCTGTAGGGACAAGAGGGTCGGTCCCGATGCTACTACTCTCTGATGGTGGCTCCTCCTTAACATCAACCTTGGGAGCAATCTCTTTCCTGATGATCATCGGTTCTTGTCACGCCCCAGTACCGAAATACGGGGACGGACGTAGGCCAGCTACACCGTATAAGGTACGAATACGCTATACGGCGATGACGGCTGTCAAGTCTTGCTGGGTATCCTAGCATGCAATCAATCTATGGCCTAAATCCGATCTCATGTCCACAGGCAAGTCACAATGAAACAACATCAAGAGAGATAATCATATGGAAAGCAGGAAATACTCATATGAAAATCAGGAATCTACAGTACATAATAATAATGTAGACAAGTATACCTTCGCACAGTTCCTAGCATGGTCTGGAACTGAAGCACACCCTCCAAGTCAAGTCTGGAAGATCCACCGGGTCGGTCTCAGACAATCTGGGAACAATCCAGGGTTGGTCAGGCCAACCGTAGCAAGTACCAGAAAGGAAGGCTCAAGGACGGGCGAAGAAAACCAGCAGGATAAAATGTGACAAGAATAGCATCTAAAAATAGTAAATAAAGGTAAGGGATCGTGCGGTACCAACGCACGATAACAATCCACAAGTATAGTGAAGCTAACACAATCACAATCTCCCTAGCATCCACTAACACCTGCATTGCCAGCTGGAAATCAATATCAGCTGGCTAGCAGGCAACAAGCCAAACAACACAGAAGGACAAGCGGCCACACAATGCCTACGGCTTGCTATTATTAGCTAACTAGGGTTATCACAGGCCTAATTACTAACAAGATGCAATGAGACTTCAAAGTCCAGCTCCTGCTTGCTACTACCCGAATGGCCCCAGCAAAAGAAAAAGATAGATATAGCAGGCACACTGCAGTAAGATACATGTACCCTAAAGAAGTGCCACACTCGACGGAGGGCTGGGAATGCGCTCATCTCGACGGATAGCAACAAATCCCTAGTATATATATAGATACATAGGGCCAGGGCCAGACAAGCAACAGGTCACTGGGAAGTCCCCATGAACTACATGATTAATCTAGTTATTAGCCTAGTCAGTTTCATTATGGATCCCTGACCGTGGTACTCAGGGATCCATGTCCTAGACATGATGCAAGACAAGACTGGACTGGTGATTTATACAAGCACAATCAAGAGAAATCAACCACGGTGTCAAGACAAGGTCATACCTAGCAAGTCAGGACTGGCTGTCGCAACAGCCATCAAGAGTAAACATGCCATGTCAAGAGTACTAGTCAGGAATGCGCCACTACGGGCCACTATCAGGAATCAAGATATACATGTCAGGTTTACTCGTCATGTCCAGAGTGCTAGTCAGGAGTGCACCACCACGGGCCACTAATCAAGAATCAATACAGGTCCAGGTCATCGTGTAACACCAGGAACAAGGTCAAACCTATCAGTCACAAGAAGTCACATGCCCAAATCGTGACATGGATATCGAGTCGGGTACAAGATCACGATCTCTACTATAATAGCCTGTCAAGTACACATGGGAACCTACACCTCAAATTATCAAGTCGGTCCATCCACCAGATCAATCTAGCAAGAGTCTCCCATCCATGATGGAGTGAATATCACGTCAATAAAGGCAACCACCAAGTACCAAGCTCATTCCCCTAACAATGCTAGGCCCTCTGACTCACAAGAATCCTCTAAGTCAAAGATCACAAGCCACTAGAAAACAAGCCCCTCAACTACCAAGACACAGCAATCAACCAGGTTCCCCAACTACCGGAATACACAAAGGTACCAGGTTTTGGGCGTTTGGGAAGTCGAGTAAAAATCATATAATAATACCCTCGATATTTTCCTCGTTCCACGAAATATTCGAAATCACCAAAATCCAAGAATCCACATAGATCCACCAAGTCAATATCCCAAGATCGTACTCTCCATAATAATCAATCCTCAGTCATATCCACAAGTCGCAACACCCAATACATAGGACAGCTGTCAGCTCTATCTGACAGACTAGGACAACCCCTAGGATGAAGGGTCAGGGGACAAGAGTCCGGTAATAAATGCCGTCGGAAGTGGCAAGGATTACATGGACCGCTCTGGAGCAAATCCACAACCCTTAAACCAAACAAGGACCAGGGTTGCAGACCGTCTCCCGAGTGGAACCGCTCTCCTTACGCTATCCGACGGACAAGACATGTCAAGACGCTAGGCGACTAATCTAGTCGGGAGTCTACCTAGCAGGCAAGGGGATCAGGTATGCTATACCAAGACATGTACGAGCCCAGTCCAGCAAACCAAAGGAAGGGTTCTGCCCAATCCTTCGAACCAAATTCCCGATCGGGAATTCTGGAAAAATCCAGCAGAGTCTCCTCTGTATTCTGGACGGGAGCTCCCAGCAAATTGGGGCTAAAACCACTCGGCGCAACCCGCCGCAGAATCACAGTCGCAGGCTCGCAGGCTGAGAACACTAAGTCTCAGCTACCAGTAGCACTACGATGCGTACTGGAAACAAGTCGAGAGCCGAGAACACTAAGTCTCGGCCTCCAGCAGCACTACGATGCGTACTGGAAACCAATCGAACCCGAGACCACCAAGTCCCGGCTTCCAGCAGCGCTACAACGCGTACTGGGCGCCAAGCCAACATGCATAATATAAAACAACCGCCTCGCAGGGCGCACTACAACACATGTCCATAAATCTAACCCACGCACAATCAATCACAGCCTCAAGTAAGGTCAGCCAAAGCCGCTACCCGACCGCGAGTCGGACACGGGGCATACAAGGACAATCCACACAAGTGAGTCGTGCTCGTGTCCTCGGAGGTGTGGATGACCCATCCGAGTTGCCCGATACGGTCTATCCCGGTATCGGACCAAGCTAGTCTAGGTTATCATCATGGCGGATCTACTACTAGGCTACACTAATCATGATTATACATTTACAATAATTAAATGCAATAAAATACAGGAGAGATGGCAAGAGCCGTCAATGAGCAAGGGATACTTGCCTAGAGGGCTCGGCTAGGTAAGCAAGTCTTCGGCAGTCGCGATCCAAGGTGGCACGCCAATCGAGATCCTCAGAACATACAATAAACAATCATTAGCACCAAACAATAAAATAATAGAAGAAATCACAGGTGATGGCAGGAGGCTATACCGTGTGGGTCCCGCAAGCAGTGCAGGAATCTGGCACGGAAACCGAGGTACGCGGATCGATACGGGCACGCAAATCGAGATACGCACGTATATCGAGACGCGTACGAGAATCGAGAGAACACGAATATCAAGACGAACAGGGGAGAACGTGCACGTAAATCGAGACATGCACGTAGATCAAGAAATCGCGAATATCGAAACGGCGCACGAATTATGCGACACGCAAATCGAGGCGAGCACGTAAATCGAGACGACCAGAAGTCCAAGGAGCACGTAAATCGATACGGCACACAAATCGATGTGTGCACGCAAATCGAGGCGGCACAGGTCACGAGGAAGGCACAAAGGCCGAGGCACAAACCGAGGTGGTGCACAAATCGAGATGGCACGGCGCCCGAGGCAGCGCGGGGCTCGAGGCGTCCCGCTGCCCAAGACATTACGTGGGTCGAGGTGCACGGAAAACGGGACGACACACAAATCGAGGCACACATCCCGAGAAGCACGGGGAACGAGGGATCACGCGAATCGAGATAGCACGCAACCCAAGCAGCGCGGGGCCCATAGCGTCCCGCTGCTCGAGGCGTGCACGGAGCTCGAAGCACGCAACCCAAGGAAAGGCACGGAGCACAAGGGCTCGCTGCCCGAGAAGCACGCAGGCCGAGAGGGCTCGCTGCTCGAGCGGCGCGGGGCCCAAGGGCGTCCCGCCGCTCGAGGCGGTGCTGGCCCGGGCGCGGCAACGGCACGGCGGTGGTGTTGGCCGCCGGGGAAAAGAGGAAAGGAAGGGGGCGGAGGAGAGCGGGGCTCACCGGGGCTCGGCCAGGTGGGGCTGGTCGCCGCCGGCGGAGAAGACAGGGAGGGGGAGATCGGGATCTCTCGCCGGCGGAGGGGAGTCGCGTCGGCGGAGGGAGGCAGACGACAACAGCAGCAGGGGGCAAGGAAGAGGAAGGGGCGGAGGAGCTCACCGGAGGGGGTTGTCGGCGGAGAGGGAGGCGGCCGGAACTGGGGGCTCGACCAGGCGAAGGTGGCCGGAGTCCATGGCGGTGGCGGCGATGATGGTGCTGGCAGCAGCGAGGGGAGGCGGAGGTGATGGCGACGATGATGGTGGTGGTCGTCGCGGATGCCACGGAGGCGGCGGTGGCCGGCCATGAAGATGGTGGTGGAGGGAAGCAGTGGTGGTGGCGGTGCTGGAGGGTGATGGCGGCGGTGGAGATGGGCGGCCGGAGTCGATCGGGAGAGGGAAGACGAGGTGGTGGCCATGGAGGGGGCAGGGAAGAGCAGGAGAGGAGAGAGAGAGGGAGCTCGGGAAGAGAGAGAGGGCTGAAGAATTTTGGGGGAGGGGGCTGGTCCAGGGAAGAGAGAGAGAGGGGAGATTTCGGGAGAGAGAGAGAGGGAAAGGTGAGGGAGGAGAGAGGGAGTGGGTGAGTGATGTGAGGGGTGATGTGAGGGGGAGTAGATATTTTGGGAGGGTAGTTTAGGAACAAGAAAATAAATAATAATAATAATAATGAGGATAAATTTGCCTTCAAGAAAATAATAAAAATTTTAAAAATACCCCAAAATTAAAATCCTCCAAATAAAATAATACGGTCAAATACGTACTCCAAAATAGGAATATTACATCCTACCCACCTTACAAAAATTTCGTCCTCGAAATTTCAAAATTATCAAAATAGGGTTTTCAAAACTAGTACATATATATCTGCCATGAAAAACTCTACCCACCTTACAGAAATCAAGTAAGATAACAAGAAATGAACAAAATCCTACTGTGAAAACATCAAGAAAATAATGTCTAGCTACACAAGTCAACTCTCAGGGTAAATCCAAAATACCAAGGAATCTCGAAGGTCAAAATCTCACATGCACGAAATAACTCCATAAATCAAAACAAGTACAAAGCACCGAAAACAATACCAAAACCTAAAATCCCCACTACACGAAAATCAACAAAATCAACAAAATCATAAAATAAAGGATACTTGTCTCAAACCGACGACCGTAGTTTCCGAATATCCGAAAAAGTGTGTCATGATCATCCCTGCCACGCCATCCGGAATGGCTGCAAAAGATGCACCAGGGCACTATAATCGAGCGGCTGCAACTTTCGTTACCTCGCCGTCAATGTATACTAGGGTCATCCAGTCACTCTTGACAAATACCCAAAATAATTCAAATCTACAACTCAAATGTCCAAGTCACCAAAACCATAAAATATCTAACCAATATATCATAATAATTCTGCAAAATAATAACTCATAATCCATGTCAAATCGTAATATCCATCCAAAAACAGCTTCACTAATAATCACAAGATAGTTTTCTAGGAAACTCCAAATCCAGAAATCTATGCTAAAACATATTATATAGAGAATATATGTATATAATCCAAAATAATATCTGAAGGAAACAATCATGATTGTGGAATTGTCCGGAATCAAGGGAGCTGAAATGATACAAGAAAATCCACTGGATACTCCACAAATGCTGAAACATCCCATCTCTGAGTCCTGGTGAAATCTTCATGCTGCAGCGATCAAGCCAACGCTCGAAGAGGGTGATAAGGATACTAAGTCAACACAAAGTCAACGCACGAAAGGGATAACAGGAAATCAAACAAGGCGAAACACCGGTAGAGAGTCCAGAACCCAAGATAAATAATATAGTAACCCAAAGATAAGACCAGACATCGTCTTACCTGATAAAGTGATCGACATGACCAACTACAGGACCATGCCTCTCAAAATAAGGAATAATGGTAGATGACAACGAATAAGACAGGACAATGCAAGATAGGTCCAGGTAGAGATGGGGACCAGTTCACAAGTTCAAGGGAGCGAAGGACAAGTGTAACAAGTGGGAATACCAAGAAATAGTGGACTGAGAACAATAATCATATGATACCCAACAAAATCTCAAAACGAGACCTGCATGGGCCACCACTAAAACCATGTCACGCCCCAGTACCGAAATACGGGGACGGACGTAGGCCAGCTACACCGTATAAGGTACGAATACGCTATACGGCGATGACGGCTGTCAAGTCTTGCTGGGTATCCTAGCATGCAATCAATCTATGGCCTAAATCCGATCTCATGTCCACAGGCAAGTCACAATGAAACAACATCAAGAGAGATAATCATATGGAAAGCAGGAAATACTCATATGAAAATCAGGAATCTACAGTACATAATAATAATGTAGACAAGTATACCTTCGCACAGTTCCTAGCATGGTCTGGAACTGAAGCACACCCTCCAAGTCAAGTCTGGAAGATCCACCGGGTCGGTCTCAGACAATCTGGGAACAATCCAGGGTTGGTCAGGCCAACCGTAGCAAGTACCAGAAAGGAAGGCTCAAGGACGGGCGAAGAAAACCAGCAGGATAAAATGTGACAAGAATAGCATCTAAAAATAGTAAATAAAGGTAAGGGATCGTGCGGTACCAACGCACGATAACAATCCACAAGTATAGTGAAGCTAACACAATCACAATCTCCCTAGCATCCACTAACACCTGCATTGCCAGCTGGAAATCAATATCAGCTGGCTAGCAGGCAACAAGCCAAACAACACAGAAGGACAAGCGGCCACACAATGCCTACGGCTTGCTATTATTAGCTAACTAGGGTTATCACAGGCCTAATTACTAACAAGATGCAATGAGACTTCAAAGTCCAGCTCCTGCTTGCTACTACCCGAATGGCCCCAGCAAAAGAAAAAGATAGATATAGCAGGCACACTGCAGTAAGATACATGTGCCCTAAAGAAGTGCCACACTCGACGGAGGGCTGGGAATGCGCTCATCTCGACGGATAGCAACAAATCCCTAGTATATATATAGATACATAGGGCCAGGGCCAGACAAGCAACAGGTCACTGGGAAGTCCCCATGAACTACATGATTAATCTAGTTATTAGCCTAGTCAGTTTCATTATGGATCCCTGACCGTGGTACTCAGGGATCCATGTCCTAGACATGATGCAAGACAAGACTGGACTGGTGATTTATACAAGCACAATCAAGAGAAATCAACCACGGTGTCAAGACAAGGTCATACCTAGCAAGTCAGGACTGGCTGTCGCAACAGCCATCAAGAGTAAACATGCCATGTCAAGAGTACTAGTCAGGAATGCGCCACTACGGGCCACTATCAGGAATCAAGATATACATGTCAGGTTTACTCGTCATGTCCAGAGTGCTAGTCAGGAGTGCACCACCACGGGCCACTAATCAAGAATCAATACAGGTCCAGGTCATCGTGTAACACCAGGAACAAGGTCAAATCTATCAGTCACAAGAAGTCACATGCCCAAATCGTGACATGGATATCGAGTCGGGTACAAGATCACGATCTCTACTATAATAGCCTGTCAAGTACACATGGGAACCTACACCTCAAATCATCAAGTCGGTCCATCCACCAGATCAATCTAGCAAGAGTCTCCCATCCATGATGGAGTGAATATCACGTCAATAAAGGCAACCACCAAGTACCAAGCTCATTCCCCTAACAATGCTAGGCCCTCTGACTCACAAGAATCCTCTAAGTCAAAGATCACAAGCCACTAGAAAACAAGCCCCTCAACTACCAAGACACAGCAATCAACCAGGTTCCCCAACTACCGGAATACACAAAGGTACCAGGTTTTGGGCGTTTGGGAAGTCGAGTAAAAATCATATAATAATACCCTCGATATTTTCCTCGTTCCACGAAATATTCGAAATCACCAAAATCCAAGAATCCACATAGATCCACCAAGTCAATATCCCAAGATCGTACTCTCCATAATAATCAATCCTCAGTCATATCCACAAGTCGCAACACCCAATACATAGGACAGCTGTCAGCTCTATCTGACAGACTAGGACAACCCCTAGGATGAAGGGTCAGGGGACAAGAGTCCGGTAATAAATGCCGCCGGAAGTGGCAAGGATTACATGGACCGCTCTGGAGCAAATCCACAACCCTTAAACCAAACAAGGACCAGGGTTGCAGACCGTCTCCCGAGTGGAACTGCTCTCCTTACGCTATCCGACGGACAAGACATGTCAAGACGCTAGGCGACTAATCTAGTCGGGAGTCTACCTAGCAGGCAAGGGGATCAGGTATGCTATACCAAGACATGTACGAGCCCAGTCCAGCAAACCAAAGGAAGGGTTCTGCCCAATCCTTCGAACCAAATTCCCGATCGGGAATTCTGGAAAAATCCAGCAGAGTCTCCTCTGTATTCTGGACGGGAGCTCCCAGCAAATTGGGGCTAAAACCACTCGGCGCAACCCGCCGCAGAATCACAGTCGCAGGCTCGCAGGCTGAGAACACTAAGTCTCAGCTACCAGTAGCACTACGATGCGTACTGGAAACAAGTCGAGAGCCGAGAACACTAAGTCTCGGCCTCCAGCAGCACTACGATGCGTACTGGAAACCAATCGAACCCGAGACCACCAAGTCCCGGCTTCCAGCAGCGCTACAATGCGTACTGGGCGCCAAGCCAACATGCATAATATAAAACAACCGCCTCGCAGGGCGCACTACAACACATGTCCATAAATCTAACCCACGCACAATCAATCACAGCCTCAAGTAAGGTCAGCCAAAGCCGCTACCCGACCGCGAGTCGGACACGGGGCATACAAGGACAATCCACACAAGTGAGTCGTGCTCGTGTCCTCGGAGGTGTGGATGACCCATCCGAGTTGCCCGATACGGTCTATCCCGGTATCGGACCAAGCTAGTCTAGGTTATCATCATGGCGGATCTACTACTAGGCTACACTAATCATGATTATACATTTACAATAATTAAATGCAATAAAATACAGGAGAGATGGCAAGAGCCGTCAATGAGCAAGGGATACTTGCCTAGAGGGCTCGGCTAGGTAAGCAAGTCTTCGGCAGTCGCGATCCAAGGTGGCATGCCAATCGAGATCCTCAGAACATACAATAAACAATCATTAGCACCAAACAATAAAATAATAGGAGAAATCACAGGTGATGGCAGGAGGCTATACCGTGTGGGTCCCGCAAGCAGTGCAGGAATCTGGCACGGAAACCGAGGTACGCGGATCGATACGGGCACGCAAATCGAGATGCGCACGTATATCGAGACGCGTACGAAAATCGAGAGAATACGAATATCAAGACGAACAGGGGAGAACGTGCACGTAAATCGAGACATGCACGTAGATCGAGAAATCGCGAATATCGAAACGGCGCACGAATTATGCGACACGCAAATCGAGGCGAGCACGTAAATCGAGACGACCAGAAGTCCAAGGAGCACGTAAATCGATACGGCACACAAATCGATGTGTGCACGCAAATCGAGGCGGCACAGGTCACGAGAAAGGCACAAAGGCCGAGGCACAAACCGAGGTGGTGCACAAATCGAGATGGCACGGCGCCCGAGGCAGCGCGGGGCTCGAGGCGTCCCGCTGCCCAAGACATCACGTGGGTCGAGGTGCACAGAAAACGGGACGACACACAAATCGAGGCACACATCCCGAGAAGCACGGGGAACGAGGGATCACGCGAATCGAGATAGCACGCAACCCAAGCAGCGCGGGGCCCATAGCGTCCCGCTGCTCGAGGCGTGCACGGAGCTCGAAGCACGCAACCCAAGGAAAGGCACGGAGCACAAGGGCTCGCTGCCCGAGAAGCACGCAGGCCGAGAGGGCTCGCTGCTCGAGCGGCGCGGGGCCCAAGGGCGTCCCGCCGCTCGAGGCGGTGCTGGCCCGGGCGCGGCAACGGCACGGCGGTGGTGTTGGCCGCCGGGGAAAAGAGGAAAGGAAGGGGGCGGAGGAGAGCGGGGCTCACCGGGGCTCGGCCAGGTGGGGCTGGTCGCCGCCGGCGGAGAAGACAGGGAGGGGGAGATCGGGATCTCTCGCCGGCGGAGGGGAGTCGCGTCGGCGGAGGGAGGCAGACGACAACAGCAGCAGGGGGCAAGGAAGAGGAAGGGGCGGAGGAGCTCACCGGAGGGGGTTGTCGGCGGAGAGGGAGGCGGCCGGAACTGGGGGCTCGACCAGACGAAGGTGGCCGGAGTCCATGGCGGTGGCGGCGATGATGGTGCTGGCAGCAGCGAGGGGAGGCGGAGGTGATGGCGACGATGATGGTGGTGGTCGTCGCGGATGCCACGGAGGCGGCGGTGGCCGGCCATGAAGATGGTGGTGGAGGGAAGCAGTGGTGGTGGCGGTGCTGGAGGGTGATGGCGGCGGTGGAGATGGGCGGCCGGAGTCGATCGGGAGAGGGGAGACGAGGTGGTGGCCATGGAGGGGGCAGGGAAGAGCAGGAGAGGAGAGAGAGAGGGAGCTCGGGAAGAGAGAGAGGGCTGAAGAATTTTGGGGGAGGGGGCTGGTCCAGGGAAGAGAGAGAGAGGGAAGATTTCGGGAGAGAGAGAGAGGGAAAGGTGAGGGAGGAGAGAGGGAGTGGGTGAGTGATGTGAGGGGTGATGTGAGGGGGAGTAGATATTTTGGGAGGGTAGTTTAGGAACAAGAAAATAAATAATAATAATAATAATGAGGATAAATTTGCCTTCAAGAAAATAATAAAAATTTTAAAAATACCCCAAAATTAAAATCCTCCAAATAAAATAATACGGTCAAATACGTACTCCAAAATAGGAATATTACAGTTCTTCCTTGACCTTGACCTTTGGTAACACCTCCTCCTTAACAGTCACCGGCTCTTGTTTGACGACGGGGACTTCCTCCGTGTCGACCTTCAAGGGTTTCTTGCCTCGGCCCCTTCTTCGACTAGCAGCACCACCTCGGCGAGTCCTATGAGCCATCTCTCTGACAACAGAAATTTTCATATAGGATAAAGAAATTTACTCAAATTATAAAAGTTATGACGTTGGTTTTTGCGTTCATCATCATTAGAGGGAGCATCACTGGAAAAGTTGTGACGTTGGTAGCATGAGAGAGTAAAAATATGTATCACAAGACTAACAGAATTACTATGTAATCATGTACTCACCAATAATCGGATGTAACTGGAGTCGTTGGGCCTATCGTGCAGTAATTGGTGGATCCGCTGGTATAGGTCGGATATACTTAGTATCTAGTGTATCAGATTAGTATCGGTCTATTGGTTTGGTATAGGACGTATCAGATTGGTATCGGCCTTAACAAATTGGTATCGTCCTATATCCGATATGTACATGTATCGGCCGTATAGCTAGGATTCATATTGGCCTTATCGATTTGGTGTCGGTCATATCCGATAGGTATCGGCCGTGTTGGATTAGTATAGACCATTTCAGATTAGTATCGTGAAAGGTTTAGTAACAAATGTACTTGGATTTCTCTTTTCTCGAGCTAGAATACCATTGCAAGAGAGTCACCAGATCGTGATTGGCCAGTTACAGTAACATACATGCTTCTTTTTCTATCAGAAAAAGCGATATTAAAAAAGAAGTATGTATGTTCTGTAACTGGCCAGCTACGCTCTCGTGACTCTATTGTAATGGTAATCTAGCTCTAGAAGAGAGAAATCCAAGTATAGTTGTTACTAAACCTTCCACGATACTAATCCGAAATGGTCTATACTAATCCAACACGGCCGATACCTATCGGATATGACCGATACCAAATCGATAAGACTAATATGAATCCTAGCTATACGGTCGATACATATCAGATAAGACGATACCAATTCGCTAAGACCAATACCAACCGATACGGCCCATACCAAAATGATAGATCGATACTAATCCGATACGGTCAATACTTATAAGTACCTACGGTCCAGGAGGTTGATCTGCTAGTACATCCATGTACGATCAACGAAGTAACGATCCATTTGAATTTGGATGTAAAAATCTGTATCGTAAGACAAAATAAACATAATCAGTTCTATTTCACATGCTTAATTGCCAAGTATGGGAACGAATGGCTCAGAACACAACCCAAAATTTATTCTAGCATACATTAGTGTGAATTATCTATGTTCTGTACATATGGTGTAGTATATGTTCTTATCGTATCTAGTATCTGAAGAATGTAACAGAATCAAGATGAACTCACATAATGTAAGACTAAGACATCATCTACTACTATATAAGATATAGTGATAGGTTGTCATATCATCATTGCCGAGGGATGAGGGTCGGAGGATAAATACCACTCGAGTGAGCCAAAGGCATGCATCCACTTCCCGCCCTCCATTCACCCTCTCCCTCTCTCATGCTATCAACGTCACAACTTTTCCACCTCAAGTTCTGATCAAGCATCTTCCTTCTCCTCTCCTCCACCATGGCTCTGGACCCATCTGCTCCTCCCTACTTCTCTTCTTCTTATTTGACTCTCTCAGCCACATATGATATCCACCTCTAGTGTAGAGTCGGGGGAGAAAAAGTGGGCAGGAAAAGAAGGGGGAAGCAGCACAGCCGGCGGCATGACCCGGAGAAAGTACAGAGGTTTTCTTCAACATCCGTAGGAGAACTATAAGGATATATCTTTTCACAACATATCACCTTGTCAAAGACCCTTAAGGTGACAACCATGTTACCGCGGTGTCGGAAGACTAACATGTCATAATTTTCTAAGCCGTATATTTTGACATAATCCTCCAAACACTTTCCTGCTATGTAGTAATGCAAGATTACTACATAGGAGGAAAGAGTTGGGAGGATTATGTCAAAACACACGGCTTAAAAATTATGACATGTTAGTCTTCCGACACCGCAGTAACATGAAATTCACATTAAGGTCTTTGACAAGGTGACATGTTGTGAAAAGATATATCCTTATAGTTCTCCTACGGATGTTGAAGAAAACATCTGTACTTCCTCCGGGTCATGCCGCCGGCTGTGCTGCTTCCTCCCCCTCTTCTTGCCCACTTCTTCTCCCCCGACTCTATACTTGAGGTAGATATCATATGTGGCTGAGAGAGTCAAATAAGAAGAAGGAAAGTAGGGAGGAGCAGATGGGTCCAGAGCCATGATAGAGGAGAGGAGAAGGAAGATGCTTGATCAGAACGGATGGCTCAGAACACAACCCAAAATTCATTCTAGCATACATTAGTGTGAATCATCTATGTTCTGTACATATGGTATAGTATATGTTCTTATCGTATCTAGTTTTTGAAGGATATAACAGAATCAAGATGAACTCACATAATGTAATACTAAAACATCATCTACTACTATATAAGATATAGTGATATGTTGTCGTATCATCATTGCCGAGGGATGAGGGTCGGAGGACAGTCAACTTTATCTACGACTACATAGTTTCTGTCTCGCCAGTCGAATGGCTGCAGGGACTACGTCCTGATCACCATGTCGTACCGTAGATTAATGCAAATGGAGCTGGAAATATCTGTCGCTAAACGGTCACTAGTCCGTCGCTAACTGAGATTGTCACATACACATATGTATATCACATTTAGATGTATAGATATATACATCTATATAGAAGCACACAATTGATACACTCTAAGGGTCGGTTTTCCAGAAAAAATTTCACTTATTCAGTGACTTTGGTGAAGCGAATGTCCCAAGGATATTCTTAACAAAGAAGGCAGATGAAGAACTCGCACTGTCCTTGAGACAGTGAACATATACACCATGAACCCAAACCCCATATTCATATTTACTAATCCAAACACCACCAAACTAATGGATAACATCCAATATGGATAACATATTATTTAGCCAATATATAAACTCAAATAAATTTAAGAAGCAAAGTCCCCCGCCGCCCCCGACCAAAGCTCGCCGCCCCAAGCCCACCGCCCAGTAGTTCGGATGCATATATATATATATGAAGAGTGCTTATGGCTGTGCGTCGGTTGCATATACCCCCGACGCCCCCGCCCCAAGCCCGTCGCCCAGCCCCCGACGCCCCCGTCCAGCCCCCGACGCCCCCGCCCAGCACCCGACGCCCCCTCCCCAAGCCCGCCGTCCAGCCGCCGACGCCCCCGCCCCAAGCCCGCCGCCAAGCCCCCGACGCCCCAGCCCCAAGCCTGCCGTCCAGCCCCCGACGCCCCTGCCCCAAGCCCGCCGCCCAGCCCCTGACACCCCCGCCCCAAGCCTACCGTCCAGCCCCCGACGCCCCCGCCCCAAGCCCGCCGCCCCTGCTGCCCCTACGACACCGCGAGAGAGAGGGAAAGAGAGAGAGAGATCGAGAGAGAGAAAGAGAGGGGATTACCTTCGGGAGAGAGAGAGGAGAGTACGCCGACGCCGATCACCGAAGCCGTGGGGGAGAGAGAGAGAGAGAAGAGGAGCGAGAGTGAATTTGGGGAGAATGCGAAAAGTTCCCCCCTCCATTTCAATTTAAGTCTGGAACGTATATTTAGCGTTGGACTAGCGACGAATTTTAATCCGTCGCCCGTTAGTCGCTACTTTTGATACTTGTCGACTGAATATCCGTCGCTACGTAGTTGAAGAATTGTCCCGCCAATTCTCCACATAATTCCTGCCAAATAATCGACTGCATATCGACAGCTGGCTATCCGTCATAATATCTCCGACGCCCTTGCGAAGGATGTGCGATCTTTTCTTCTCCTAAAAATAAAATAAAAAATGTAACGATTTGTTGTCGGTAATCTGTCGGCTAGTTGCCAAAAAGCCATCGCTAACGACGACAAAAAATTTTTGCCGCTAATTTTCGGTCGCTAATTTACTGTATTTTGGTAGTGACATGATAGTGACCCATCGTGGTGCACTCCAGACAAGTAACATGACATGACATGACATGAACCATGAATGTTGTTGCGACGGCTTTATTGGCTTACAAGTAATGAATAATTTGGGCAACATGGGTGTTTCTCTTGAGTATGTTTGTACAAGCTATATGTTCTGTATTGCATCATGTCTAGGACATAAATTACTGATTTTCTACTGTCAGGGATTCATACTGAATTTGGCTAGGATTAATGACTAGATTGATCAAATAGTTCATATATGGAGGTATTCCGGCTACAAGCAATCCCGTTATCTGGGGGCTTCTCTGATGGACTTGTAGCCTGCCGACGAGTAGGACACATTTTCAGCTCACTGTCATGTGGGGCACTTCATGAAACAGTTACTGTGCACACTATCATGTGTTGCACTCAGGTCACCTAACGAGTCATGATAACTCTTAATATGAACTTTGCGTCTGGATAACCTGGATAGTCTGCAGGACTTATGGCCGTAGGGATACCTCATTGCATCTTGTTCGTAACTAGGATTGTGAGAACCCTAGTTAGTTAAAGTATCAAGTCATATTCATTGCTTGGTCGTGATTGATGGTTGGAGTCAGTCCAGTCCAGTCTAGTTTTGTCTAGGCAGTGTCCGTATGTTTATTTCTGTACACTATGGATTATGTTTTACCTTGTCGATAAATGATCGGAGGCTAAGTTCTGTTCAGGGGAAGGGTTACAACCCCGATCCTTGTTTGGTTTAAGGGTTGTAACTTGGCTTCCAGAATAGTTCCCAAGTCATCTTATCTTTTGTCGTCCTATTTAATACTCATATGTTCTACATGATCCTTATGCTGCACCATGATTAGAGACTAAGTTCTATTCAGGAGAAGGGTTACCACCCCAGTTCTTGTTTGGTTTAAGGGTTGTAACTTGACTTCCGAATTAGTTTCTAAGTCCACTTATCATTGTCTTTCTATATAATTCTTACATGCCCACTTGTTCAATTATCTCACAAGCTATACATGACTCCTTATGCCGGGTCACCATGCTCTTATGACCGGCTATCTCACAAGTTCACATGTTCAATTGCTTTTACATATTCTCAAGCTTCTGTTTACTTAACATGTCTACACTTTACATTATGTCGCATGACAATTACTTTATGCTCCACGATGCTTACTTATTATCTTCCTATGTTCGGGATAAGTGCATTGGTAGTGCACGATTCTCGATCTGCTCTTACTCTTTGTATCTCTAATTGTTGATGTTAGTGATTGCTGGGCTTTCTTTGTGGTAATTGCTATTGGTGGTCTGACCCCACTGGTTTTATTTGGCCAGATCTGATAGAGAAGCCCAGAGGATCTTCCGCGCCATCTACTCGACGGTGACCATCCAGAGCACCAGAGTACCCGAGTAGGTTTCTTATTTTATTCTCCCACTGGTTATGTATATTATTTTTTTGTGGCGTTTAGCCTCCGAGTACGTATTTAGCTCGTGTTTTCGTTCTTGACATTTAGCTTACGGGCCAAAACATGATGTGCATATTCTAGACTATAGCTAGAGCTTATCATGTATGACTATTACTCTTGCTAGTTCTCTATTTTGGTATGACTAGCTTCATGATCGTCTATGTATAAATGGTTTTAGATGCTTTACTATTGTATGTCTGATGATCATACTTCTTGCACTTGTATAATTGCCTGTCATTGAGATACCTAGGATTGTTTGACCTAGGATCAACTGTTGGCTTGTAGAAGTAACCCCATGTCTTGACAGCTTATACGCAATTTTAGAGTACTGGCGTACTTTGGTATTACGTAGCTGGCCTTGTTCGTCCCCACTTGCCAGTATTCTGGTTCTGGTGTAACGCCCCAGTCCCAAAATACGTAGGACTAGGAATGTAGACATGCCAGCTGTATTCATACGAAGTATACTCCAATATATGGAAGCCTCGTCTAAATACATAAGCTGTAAATGCAGTAGAACCAATACTAATCTCATCCATACAGAATAAATGAAGAAAAGATCATATAATGAGAATAAATTTGTCTTGATACAATATGTTGGGCGGAGACAAATCTACTACCAACAAAATAAGAAAAAGTACATAGAAAATGAAATGAGTGGCGAGCGAAGCGAAGACGATCCAAATGCAATCATCTTTGAAGAAATAGCGAAGATCACGGCTAGAGCTAGAACACCTGCGAAAGACAATAGCACACACCTGGCAAGACAACCAGGTCCTCAGAGGGACGTAACAAGACACATAATATCATGCCATATAAACTGAATAAATATTGCTCAATAAATAAGTAAATCAAATTTATAACATAGTCCAATACGCACCAACTGAACGAGCGTACCATCCCCCCAACCAAACAAGGACAAGAGATGGTAAACTAATTCACGGTGACGTATCTTTCCATGCTAAGAATCCGATATGGTATCCGAACCCCAACAAGGTTCAATACCTTCTCATCGAAGTAGTAAGTCACACCTACAACCAAACAAGGACAAGATGTGACAAACTAATTCGCGACAAGTTATTGTTCCAAGCCACGGTCAGATACAAGTACCCAAACCAAAAGTACTCGTACCTAACGGATAGGGTAGCCTACCATTCTAAGTGAAATATTGTTAAGAACAATCCTTCCTACGCATGGGCCCTGGCTAAATAGGATCGGCATAGTCCCCCTTTGGGCACCATAGGCCCCAGTAGGAAGAGCATGACGTTCCGCAGAATCGTCAGTGGCCATCAGTAATCTTGGGTCATCAACCCCGTATCTCTAGTGGAGAGTCCGGGTCACAAGGGAAGTGCATCGAAGCCCATACGCTAAGGAATTGTCCTCCCCGCCCAATGCCTACTATGTTGTATCCACAACACAAACCACTATAACCGCTAAGTCAAACTAGCATGCAACCTCTATTAGCGGTTATTCCTATCGCACGGCTTGTACGTACTGGTGGCCAGCCAATCACGCACTTTCGTGTTCTACATGCGACACACAACTTCGTGTTTACAACGTGTCAAGGCCAATGAATGCAACACACAAGGTGGTCCCTTAAATCTAGGTTTAATGTGTAAGAAAAATAATACATAGCAGGAAAAATGAACAGTAAGTTCTAACAGTTATGCCATGTATCACAGTTTATTTTGCATAAAGAAAATAAGTAATGCATGAAATATGAGCTACAATAATTAAACAGCTAATGGCAAGGTGTCTTGCCTGGTAGTACGCCTGGTGTGCTGCAATGATGAATGTGGCACGAACTGCGATTTCGGTGCAACAATTTATGCAAGGTGTCCTCTGATGGTGGCACTGACAGTTCCATTGGGTCCAGAAGGGTAAATTTAGTTAGAAAGGTCATAAGGTAGTCTAGAATTGGCGATCGATAGGAAAGAGAGGGTTGAGTCACAGTGGGAAGAAATAAAGAAAATTTTGACGAATATATGATTTTTGAAAACTAATTTATAATACTTGGAATATAATTTATTAATCAAAATGCTTTCAAATAAATATACGAAAAATCAAAAGTCGTTTCAAGACAAAACTGCAAGTTTTGTCAAATAATAATTTAGGCTAGAACCTATGTCTTATAAATCAAAATATTTTAGGCAAAAAATAATATTAAAAAAATTGTTTAAGATTATGAACCATATCTTGAAAAATAATATTTATTAATAAGCTATAATTTTTAAAATGCCAAAAATAATACAGCAAATACAATTTGTGCTTCTAACCACATGTTGAAAATATTTATGTACAGTTACAATAATAACAATATGAATAGTAATAATACTAATAATAATAATTCTTAATCAAATATAAATACCCATAATTTAGATACTCTACTTAAATCAAGATTCTGTAATTAAAAGATAGTAATAATAATAATAATAATAATAATAATAATAATAATAATAATAATAATAATAATAATAATCATGATAATAATAATAATAATAATGATAATGATAATGATAATAATAATAGTTTACTAAAAAAAACACCAAAACAAAACAATTAAATAGATAATAAAATAAATAAAAAAATAACAAAAACAAAAAAATATCTATTAAATTCGACTGCTGCTACTGCTCTTTTTAAAAAAAAGAAAACTAAAAAGAAAGGGGAAAGAGAGAGAGGAGAAGAGAGCGGGGATGAGTGAGGCTGAGGGTGAGAGGAGGGAAATCGAGGGCTGGGGAAGGGTTCGTGAGCGGGAGAGCGGCGGAGGAGATGGGAGAGGCGGAGGCTTCGCCGGGCTAGGCGGAGATCGGGAGCGGAGGCGGATGGACGGAAGCTCGGAGTCGCGGCGGCGCGCTCGCGCTCGCGCGGTGGGGGTGTGAACGAGATCTGGGCGGCGGAGGCTTCGCCGGGTGCTGCTGCGAAAGAGGGTCGGGGTTGTTCGGTCCGGCGGCTGAAGGCTGGGGTCACGGCGAGAGGGGTCACGGCTGGTGGGGCTCGCGCGGTGGCGGAAGGCGGTGGTCGGCGCGGCGACCACGCCGAGGGCTGGCGAGGACACGGCGGCTAGAGCATCGGCGACAGAGGTGAGTTGGTACGACGGCGAGGGTTTCAGGAAGGCCAGTGAAGAGGTCGGGGAGGAACCCACGGCGGACGACGGAGCTCATCGGCCACGGGAGGTAAGCGGTGGTGGCGGGGTGTTTGTTTTATTTTTCTTTCGATTTTTGCTTGGGAGGGTTTTCTGGGTGGCCGACGGAGGTGACTGGGATGGTGACGGTGGTGCTGACATGGGGATGATGGTGGTGTTGGCGGCAGGATGATGGCAGCGCCGGGGTGGCATCGGTGTTGGCTGGGCTTGGTCGAGTTGGCCTTGGGGAACGGGATTGGCGGTGGCAGGTGGACGGAGATGCCGATGGCGGTGGTGGTGAAGGCTGGGCGTAGACGGGAAGTGGTAGAGGTGAAAGTGGTGGCGGCAGGCTGGTGTTGGGATGCGAGGGCTGTGTTGTTGTATTCGGTTGGGGATGATGGGAACTGGAGGTGCTGTCGACGGTCAGGGATCGGGTACGGCGAGGAAGCTCGTTGAGGGTTGGATATGGTTAGAATAGGCTCTAGATTAGGAATTGGTATATAGTGTCGGGTTTGTCGACACGTAGAAATAATGTATGTGTAAAGATGGAATAAGATTGGGACGTGGAACACGGACACGAGGTACGCACTTTGGTTGTGGTGGAGGATTTTGTGGATGAAATATTGGAGGAGTACCTGCCTATTTATAGGATGTGGGAATTCCCAATTAGATATGGATTAGGATTATTTAAAACCCAAGTAGATAACTCAACCTATTAATTTAAATCAATAATCAAATCCTAATTCAAATCAAAATCCAATTCAAATCTAATTTAAATTATATCCTTTATTTTTTAAAATTAATTAGGATAGCTCAAATTCAAATATAGATATTCATCTACTATTTAAAATACATCTATAAATCCAATCAAGTTTTAAATTGCTATAAAAATTTCAAAATATGTTTTCTAAAAATACTAAAATAATAATTTCAAAAATACACCATTATTTACAATTAACTCAATAAATATTTATGAAATATATATATGTATACGTGAATAATATTATTTACTAGTAATAACTGTTTTTCACGAAAAACTTTTTATAAATAATTAATAAAATAAATATTGAAAACTTTGGTATGCTAACAAAATAATTATTATGTATTTTATTTTGAAACTATAAATGATGGAAAATAGTTTTCTAAAATATGTACGCTCGCACATATTCACACTCGTCGAGCAAATTCGAATAAAAACGAACTTCCACAAATGACGTAAAATACGACTACGTGACGTACAATATAAAAAAAAAATTTAAATCAGTACCAAACTTTAATAAAATAAATAGTAAAAATTTAGGGGTTTTACATCCTACCCAACTTAAAAGAATTTCGTCCTCGAAATTAAGAATTAGTAGGGGGATGAGAGGCACAAGGGGGTATCGATAAGGAAGCATAGTTAAATCAAGACAAGGGAACGACGTTTAATGAAAACTTGTATTAGCGTCGTGATTTCAATAAGGCGAAGATAGACATGGATTTAACGCAAGAAGGAAATGTTTAAGTTGACGCGCAATAAAGAATAGTATGGGTTCAAGTAAAATAAAATAATTTAGAGACCTTAAAGTTATAGTTTCTTCAGAGTAGGTTGAGGGCACGATTAGAGAATGAATTAGATTTACTCGATTAGAAGGTCACGACAGTAATTATAGGACCGAGAAGGAGGGCGAGGAGTTTAGGATGAAGATATAGCAACATCGAGTGAGAACGATCCTAGTCGATAGGAATGCTAGTGTGCCTTCGTCCTTCCAAAAATCGGTGAAGGCGAAAGCGATTTAAGGAGTTCAATGGCGACAGTATCCATTAGGAATACGTGGTTCAAAGGCGGTCGTATAGATTCCAAAAGGAGTTGCCAAGGCAGTCGCGGATGGGACTCTAGAGGACAAGTTGAGCTATGTTCCCATCCACGTAGATAAATAAAAGCGAACCAAAGTGCACTCGGTTGATCAGACCATTATGCACCGGTTCTGATTAGATGCTATGTTAGTGGGAATTCTTCCAATAACATATGTCATGAACAAGCTTGATAAAGATTTGAGCTTGCAAAAACTAGGCTACATTAGCATCATTAGTCTAGATAGTAAAAATATAGGTACTAGATTAAGATTGAAATAAAGAACAAGTAGTCTAAGAGTCATAAGGATCTAAGTCTATTTCTATACAATCATTCTACGGTTTTATTGTCCAAGGTTTGGTTGACCAAAAGGGTTAAATTTCTCTAGTCTCTATGGTCTAGGTAGTACTATTGGTATTTCCTTAATGGTCGAGGGTGCGTCAAGTCGTAGGGTATTCTACCCAACATAAAAAAATTAAGCTAAGGGTGTTTGGGGACATCTAACTAGTAGGGTCAATCTCTAGCAAGCATGAAAAGAAGATAAGGATAATGATAGAAGGAATCAAGCAAGATGCAATCGGTAGATTGAAGAAAGTGGTCAAGTATGTGGATGAGATCCTAGACTTCTAATCCTATACGCAGGCTTGCTTGGTATGGTAAGTAACCAAATAATTTATCTTGACCTGCATGGGCCACCACAAAAACATGTAACGCCCCAGTCCCAAAGTACGTAGGACTAGGAACGTAGACATGCCAGCTGTATTCATACGAAGTATACTCCAATATATGGAAGCCTCGTATAAATACATAAGCTGTAAATGCAGTAGAACCAATACTAATCTCATCCACACAGAATAAATGAAGAAAAGATCATATAATGAGAATAAATTTGTCTTGATACAATATGTTGGGCGGAGACAAATCCACTACCAACAAAATAAGGAAAAGTACATAGAAAATGAAATAAGTGGCGAGCGAAGCGAAGACGATCCAAATGCAATCATCTTTGAAGAAATAGCGAAGATCACGGCTAGAGCTAGAACACCTGCGAAAGACAATAGCACACACCTGGCAAGACAACCAGGTCCTCAGAGGGACGTAACAAGATACATAATAGCATGCCATATAAACTGAATAAATATTGCTCAATAAATAAGTAAATCGAATTTATAACATAGTCCAATACGCACCTACTGAACGAGCGTACCATCCCCCCAACCAAACAAGGACAGGAGATGGTAAACTAATTTACGGTGACGTATCTTTCCATGCTAAGAATTCGATATGGTATCCGAACCCCAACAAGGTTCAATACCTTCTCATCGAAGTAGTAAGTCACACCTACAACCAAACAAGGACAAGATGTGACAAACTAATTCGCGACAAGTTATTGTTCCAAGCCACGGTCAGATACAAGTACCCAAACCAAAAGTACTCGTACCTAACGGATAGGGTAGCCTACCATTCTAAGTGAAATATTGTTAAGAACAATCCTTCCTACGCATGGGCCCTGGCTAAATAGGATCGGCATAGTCCCCCTTTGGGCACCAGAGGCCCCAGCAGAAAGAGCATGACGTTCCGCAGAATTGTTAGTGGCCGTCACTAATCTTGGGTCATCAACCCTGTATCTCCAGCGAAGAGTCCGGGTCACAAGGGAAGTGCATCGAAGCCCATATGCTAAGGAATTGTCCTCTCCGTCCAATGCCTACTATGTTGTATCCATAACACAAACCACTATAACCGCTAAGTCAAACTAGCATGCAACCTCTATTAGCGGTTATTCCTATCGCACGGCTTGTACGTACTGGTGGCCAGCCAATCACGCACTTCCGTGTTCTATATGCGACACACAACTTCGTGTTTACAACGTGTCAAGGCCAATGAATGCAACACACAAGGTGGTCCCTTAAATCTAGGTTTAATGTGTAAGAAAAATAATACATAGCAGGAAAAATAAACAGTAAGTTCTAACAGTTATGCCATGTATCACAGTTTATTTTGCATAAAGAAAATAAGTAATGCATAAAATATGAGCTACAATAATTAAACAGCTAATGGCAAGGTGTCTTGCCTGGTGGTACGCCTGGTGTGCTGTAATGATGAATGTGGCACGAACTGCGATTTCGGTGCAACAATTTATGCAAGGTGTCCTCTGATGGTGGCACTGACAGTTCCATTGGGTCCAGAAGGGTCAATTTAGTTAGAAAGGTCATAAGGTAGTCTAGAATTGGCGATCGATAGGAAAGAGAGGGTTGAGTCACAGTGGAAAGAAATAAAGAAAATTTTGACGAATATATGATTTTTGAAAACTAATTTATAATACTTGGAATATAATTTATTAATCAAAATGCTTTCAAATAAATATACGAAAAATCAAAAGTCGTTTCAAGGGAAAACTGCAAGTTTTGTCAAATAATAATTTAGGCTAGAACCTATGTCTTATAAATCAAAATATTTTAGGCAAAAAATATTATGAAAAAAATCGTTTACGATTATGAACCATATCTTGTAAAATAATATTTATTAATAAGCTATACTTTTTAAAATGCCAAAAATAATACAGCAAATACAATTTGTGCTTCTAACCACATGTTGAAAATATTTATGTACAGCTACAATAATAACAATATGAATAGTAATAATACTAATAATAATTCTTAATCAAATATAAATACCCATAATTTAGATACTCTACTTAAATCAAGATTCTGTAATTAAATGATAGTAATAATAATAATAATAATAATAATAATAATAATAATAATAATAATAATAATAATAATCATGATAATAATAATAATAATAATAATAATAATAATGATAATGATAATAATAATAGTGTACTAAAAAAAACACCAAAACAAAACAATTAAATAGATAATAAAAAAAATAACAAAAACAAAAAAATATCTATTGAATTCGACTGCTGCTACTGCTCTTTTTAAAAAAAGAAAACTGAAAAGAAAAGGGAAAGAGAGAGAGGAGAAGAGAGCGGGGATGAGTGAGGCTGAGGGTGAGAGGAGGGAAATCGAGGGCTGGAGAAGGGTTCGTGAGCGGGAGAGCGACGGAGGAGATGGGAGAGACGGAGGCTTCGTCGGGCTTGGCGGAGATCGGGAGCGGAGGCGGATGGACGGAGGCTCGGAGTCGCGACGGTGCGCTCGCGCTCGCGCGGCGGGGGTGTGAACGAGATCTGGGCGGCGGAGGCTTCGCCGGGTGCGGCTGCGGAAGAGGGTCAGGGTTGTTCGGTCCGGCGGCTGAAGGCTGGGGTCACGGCTGGTGGGGCTCGCGCGGTGGCGGAAGGCGGTGGTCGGCGCGGCGACCACGCCGAGGGCTGGCGAGGACACGGCGGCTAGAGCATCGGCGACAGAGGTGAGTTGGTTCGACGGTGAGGGTTTCATGAAGGCCAGCGAAGAGGTCGGGGAGGAACCCACGGCGGACGGCGGAGCTCACCGGCCACGGGAGGTAAGCGGTGGTGGCGGGGTGTTTGTTTTATTTTTCTTTCGATTTTTGCTTGGAAGGGTTTTCTGGGTGGCCGACGGAGGTGACTGGGATGGTGATGGTGGTGCTAACATGGGGATGATGGTGGTGTTGGCGGCAGGATGATGGCAGCACCGGGTTGGCGTCGGTATTGGCTGGGCTTGGTCGAGTTAGCCTTGGGGAACGGGATTAGCGGTGGCAGGTGGACGGAGATGCCGACGGCGGTGGTGGTGAAGGCTGGGCGTAGACGGTAAGTGGTAGAGGTGAAAGTGGTGGCGACAGGCTGGTGTTGGGATGCGGGGGCTGTGTTGTTGTATTCGGTTGGGGATGATGGGAACTGGAGGTGCTGTCGACGGTCAGGGGTCGGGTACGGCGAGGAAGCTCGTTGGTGGTTGGATATGGTTAGAATAGGCTCTAGATTAGGAATTGGTATATAGTGTTGGGTTTGTCGACACGTAGAAATAATGTATGTGTAAAGATGGAATAAGATTGGGACGTGGAACACGGATACGAGGCACGCACTTTAGTTGTGGTGGAGAATTTTATGGATGAAATATTGGAGGAGTACCTGCCTATTTATAGGATGTGGGAATTCCCAATTAGATATGGATTAGGATTATTTAAAACCCAAGTAGATAACTCAACCTATTAATTTAAATCAATAATCGAATCCTAATTCAAATCAAAATCCAATTCAAATCTAATTTAAATTATATCCTTTATTTTTTAAAATTAATTAGGATAGCTCAAATTCAAATATAGATATTCATCTACTATTTAAAATACATCTATAAATCCAATCAAGTTTTAAATTGCTATAAAAATTTCAAAATATGTTTTCTAAAAATACTAAAATAATAATTTTGAAAATACACCATTATTTACAATTAACTCAATAAATATTTATGAAATATATATATATGTATACGCGAATATATTATTTACTAGTAATAAATGTTTTTCACGAAAAACTTTTTATAAATAATTAATAAAATAAATATTGAAAACTTTGGTATGCTAACAAAATAATTATTATGTATTTTATTTTGAAACTATAAATGATGGAAAATAGTTTTCTAAAATATGTACGCTCGCACATATCCGCACTCGTCGAGCAAATTCGAATAAAAACGAACTTCCACAAATGACGTAAAATACGACTACGTGACGTACAATACAAAAAAAAATTTAAATCAGTACCAAAATTTAATAAAATAAATAGTAGAAATTTAGGGGTTTTACATCTGGGGCGTGACATAGGTTTTAGTGGTGGCCCATACAGGTATGATTTTTCTGATATGTGGAGGTTACTGATGTTTAGTTATCTCAATCACAATTATCTTTATTGATATCCTTCGTATTATTCTCTATCTCTGATTCTTTGACCTAATATCTACCTTGATCGTTGATCTCTCATGTTCCCTCTATTTGACCCTTATGTCCTTTAACTCTTAGGGGCACTATTTCTAATCTTTCCGATTATCTTGTTTGGGTTCTGCCGATGGCAGGTCAATAATCTTCTGTTAGGCAGTTGTGGAGGATCAGTCTCAGTATTCAGGTACAGAGTCGAGAGTTGACTCGAGGACAGAGATGTCAGTCCATCACGATCATTCTGCTGTCCTCGTACAACCAGCAGTTCGAGCAGAGGTAGTTCCAGATCAGTCTGATGTACCTGCACTCATAGGGATCATCAAAGAAATAATGGAGTCACAACAACGATGAGATCTCGTTCTCCAGCAGAGTATCCAGATGTTGATAGACCGAAGTGAGGAAGGAATACCGACGAATTTCAAGCCGAGGACTTGCATCTAAAAGAAGTACAGATTGGAGACAGACAGTACCAATCATCCAGCCAGTCAGCATATCAAACCCGACCTACCATGGAGGCAGTACGAGAGCAAGAGCATGTAGCCATGAGGACCACATCTAGAACTATGGGTCTTTAGAGGTACCATTCACCCGTATCTGGCTTTTGACCCCAACGTCCATCACAACTACCAGCAGACGAACGTCCATACCAGCACCAGAAGTTACCGACCATATGTTCCTTCTGTGGAAGGGAAGGGCACACTCATCTCACTTGTCGGAGGGCTAACCTTCTATGTTTAGCGTGCGGATCACCGGACCATATGACAGGGATTTGTCCCCGGAGGAGTTCAACTGGATCTTCATCCTTCCAGCCTTCCAACCAGCAGGCACCAACGCCAGTTCAGCAGAGGCGAGCTCAGAGGCCTTCATCGACACAATCTTATGCATTCCATCAGGAGAGGCCTCAGCAGTATAGGCAGGCCCAGGTTCAGAGGCAGCAAGACCAGCAGCATAACAAGCCTGTACCTATTGTGGAAAGTTAGGGCATCTCAGATCAGTTTGTCGGACAGCCAATAGGCGATGCTTCCGCTGTGGAGCAGAGGACCATTCAATTAGCACTTGCCCATATCCGACATCTGGAGGATGACCATCTACACAAGATAGAACACCACCATTTTTTCAATCACCTTCATCATCACCTCCAATAGTGGATGAGCAGCTAGGGCCAATACTAGATGTTCAACCATTGGCACAGTACCCACCGCCATCGCGAGCTCAGAGGATCAGGCAGCTCAGAGCACAGTTGAATGTGCAGTACCAGGAGCAGCCCAAGTATCTGCATAAGGGTAATACCTTGGGAACCTCAGGTACCATCTTCATGGATTTCTTTCAGTTACGACCTTGGGGTTGTATTTTAGTAGTAGGCCAGGTAATGGCGGTATATCTTGGGTTCTTGCAGACGACCTTGTATTCTATCCACGTAAGGAGTACAATGGCCGGCTTGACTTATTTGGTGAGTGAAGGCGAGTTTCTCTTCCCAACTCTTTTGTCTTCGTAGTCGAGGCATGTGATAAATTCATTGGTATCGACTACGACGATACGTCCTGGGTAGTGCCATGTCATAGACTAACTCGTTGGTACCGACTTACTTTAAGACTTGACCTTTATCCATTTTAGAGACATCATAGACCAGCAAGGATGTTGGTCCCTACTCAACTGACTCAGGAGATCTGTTTCTTCATAGGCCTCCGATCCTTCTTGATTATGGTTGTGTTATTGCTTAGGCATTTAATTCCATTACAGTTGCATTCATTTACTTATATGCCATGCTTCATTTATTGAGATGATTCTGTTTTCTTGAGCTTTTTTTGGTTATCTTGCTCGACTACCTTTAGAAAATTTCGAGGACGGAATTTTTCTAAGGGTGGGCGAGATGTGAGACCCTGTCTCACTGTATCGGTATTTATATACGGGTACGTATTTTAAGCCGTATTTCATAATTCTTGGTTTTTGAAATATTTTAAAAATTTTCCAAGGTATAGATTTATCTTGACTTGGTTTAATTTGGTTTGATTCAACCTAGATTGCTTTGTTTGGTTTGGGTTGGTTTTACATGAAAAAGGATTTTGTATAAAAACCCACCTCTCTCTCTCCTCCATTCACTTTTCATTATCTTCTCCAACCTAAGGCAAGTACATTTTGCCAAATGTTGGACAAATGTTATTTTAATTGTTCCATTCTCTTTATTGCTACATTCTAAAATATTTTAGTTCTTGGTATTTTGGATTTTGGAGGATAACTTCTTGTAGATCTAAGTTTATGTCATTTTTGGATTTCTTGGGTTTTGATCCATCAAACTTCATTATTTTTAAGTTTTGATTGTTCTATGTTGTAGAGAATTTCGTTCTACCCCATTTTGAGCTTTGAAAGTCCTAATTTGGAGTTATTTTGACCAAGTTATGGACATTTGAAGTTTTTGGGTTCCTTGGAGTTCATCCTCGGCCAAATGGGGAAGAAGAACAGTGTTTACACACTCTTGAGTGCAAACTACTGTGGGCGCATAACTCTTTCATTTCTGTGCATGTTATGCGCTCATAAACAGTGTGGGCGCATAAGCTTTGGGCACATAGTTTCCTTTGTGCGCATAGTGCTCTTTGCGCGCATAGTTTTCTTTGTGCGCATAGTGCTCTTTGTGCGCATAGTTTCCTTTGTGCGCATAGTGCTTCTTTTTGCGCATAGCTTCCTTTGTGCGCATAGTTTTCTTTGTGCGTATAGAGCTTCTTTGTGCGCATAGCTTCCCTTGGGCGCATAGTGTTCCGTTTGGGCGCATAGCTTCTTTTGGGCACATAGTGTTTCCTTTGGGCGCATAGCTTCCTTTGGGCACATAGTGTTCCCTTTGGGTGCATAGTCTCCTTTGGGCGCATAACATCCCCTAGACTCATAGTGTTTGTGTGGGCACATAGTCTTCATGCTCATAGTCTTCATTGGTACTCATAGTCTTCATGCTCATAGTCTTCATGCTCATAGTCTTCATGGGTACTCATAGTCTTCATGCTCATAGTCTTCATTGGTACTCATAGTCTTTATGGGTACTCATAGCCTTCATGGGTGCTCATAGGCTTTATGGGTACTCATAGTCTTCATGGGTGCTCATAGCCTCATGGGTGCTCATAGTCTCCATGAGTGATCATAGCCTCCATGTATGCGCATAACCCCCTAGTGTGGGCGCATGACCTCATGTACTTAGTCGTACACTTCCATGTTTGCTAATCCGTCTAAGTTGCACCCCTCTCGACCTATCATGTCACGACCCGCTCCCGAATAATCGGACACGAGTCGGACACGCCCAACCTTCATTGTTAGACACAATGAAGTAAGCTGTACCAAGCTAGGGAAACTAACCAGATAAACATGAAAGTATAGAATCACAGCATCTATATAATGTCCCAACCAGAGTAAGATACAATATCTGAATTATTACATTCTAGAAAAAAATAGAAAGTCTACTAGTCTCAATACATGGAAAGATAATAGAAAACTAATGAAGTACTAGGCTTCTGCAGCCTCTAGGTCAGAAGCAGCTCCAGCTGGCTCAGTAGGGAAGGCAGTATCCTGTCCATAATAGGTGTCACACAAAGCCTCCATCTCACCTGCAACATATCCTATTCAGGAGCGGAGCAAGTACAATTCTAGGTAATGAACAAGACATCATGATATGAAAGTACAAGGAAACATGGAAAGTACAGGAAGAACAAGTGAATAAGTACATGAAGAACAGTGTAAAGTACATGAAAGAACATGAATGTAAGAACATGAAAGAACATGATATGTAAGCACCTGAAAGAATATGATATCATGGAACCACAGGAAATAAGTACAAGGTAATCTCCTGAACATGTGTGTACTACATTTGAAATATAACTAAATATGTGACCGGCTAGGGTAAGCACCTGAAAGCACCTGAAAGAATATGAATGGGCGACTTAGGACCCGCGTGCACGATGCGGGGTCTAAGCTAAACACACCTGAGTTGTTACTTGGGATTGGTCACATAGATAGTATATTTCCCCTCCCCAGATACAAGTAATAAGCACAAGAGAACAAGAGCACCAGAAAGAACATGACGTGTTGCAATTGTGTCACTCAAGGAAGTACAGGATATATAATGAAAAGTACAAAACCGTAGAGTGTACTTGCCTGGCTCCAGGAAAGTACAGGTAACCAAAGAAACTGGATGTCCTCCTGTATAATAATTTGTACAAGTTGGTTATTTCGAGTATCAATTGGCCAACTATATCTACTAACCCTGTCTATCTATAGAATACCTATAAGACATGTTATTGTGCTAAAAATGGAATAATGGACCTGGCTTTAGTTGAAATCCACAAGGCACATGTTTACATGTAACATGATACTCATATTTACCTATAAGCATTAGATATCAATGCCACTATGCAGCCTGGCTTACCTATACTTAACCTCTACTTAGCCCATGACATACACCAATGAACCAATCTTCCATATGTTATACTTATGCTAAAAACTTAAAGGATGATTTCACTTTAATTAAAATTTCCTACCACTCATTCAACCTTACCAATGGAACTTCATTACTAGTGGAGTTTAGAGAAAATTTACTTAAATACAGACATGATGTAATCTGTAGGTTGTCTCTAACATTTAATCTAGTCCAAGCATGCTGCTGTGTTAATCATTCAACTAGGATTGGTTTTTAACTGTTGTCATAACCATTAAGCTTCTTTAACTCTCTCTCCCAGCCCGACAGCTAACTCTCCTACTTATGTCACAGCACTTGAGTTCTCAAACTCAGCTCACCACTTAGTCCAACTATCTATTTGTTCACTAATCCTTCTACTTAAGTTCTTCTGTAATGGTAAGACCTGCACAACTGAATCATTCTATCTAAATCACATATATTGTAGAGTTTTGCTTCAAAGAACATTTAGTCCTGACATGAGTATTTACATAATGAATTTAGCTAGGACTGATAACTCGACATAAAGTTACTCACGTTATACTTGATTATAATCTGAACTCTCTACTTACTTCAGTCTCAAAGTTAAATATCCTGAATCCATGAATCCCTTCTCTCGAACAAGTATCAAACTTTACTCATAACAACTAGATTGTTCTCTAATCACTTTGGAAATATCTTAATCGAGAAGAAAATTTAGTTTGGAAAGAACTTCCTCCAGATAGTAACAGTCCTCAAACCGACACTCTAAACCAAAAGGACCCAACCCAAATAGTGTTGATACACGGTCTGGAATCTGCAGCTAACTCTATCAACCCAATATACTCCTAGATGCCTATATTGAAGGTTTGGATATCGCCATAATCTCCACCATAGCTAAGCAACAAAAACCCAACATGAAAATACATAACAATTAATCTAAATCTCACATGACTATATCATTTGAACATTTCAGAGCTTTACCTGATAGAATCAGATCCAATTGTTCTCGAGTTGCTACGTGCGAACTGAACACCAGCTACTAATCTGTTTTAATCCAGATCCCCCTCTTATCACAAAAGATCGAATAGATAAAACAGAGAAATAATATTTACAGAGTGGTTCGTGATCTATTCTTATCAAGAACAAGAAGTTCAGAATCGAATAAAGAAAGGATTAAACATTTACCTGTTTGAAGTGAAATCCAAGAACTCAAGGACACAGACTGAATGCAGCTTCTGATCCAAATTGATCTACTTCTAGGAACAACAAACGAACAGGCAGAGAAATCGCATCAAAACCATTTAGGCATGGATACAATAAATTAAGATCAAAAGATTCTGAGGATCGGATACTCACTTGCTGTATCCGACTCAATTTACCAATAAACTGATGTATCAAAACAATCCATTCAGAAATTTCGACGAACTGGAACAAGATAAAATGAAAGAATTCAGAAAAATCTTCCCAATCACAATAAATTTGTGGGAACAACAATTTCTTACATTAGAGGTGAACCTGCGCGACTAGAAGATTTGAACAGATTTGATATTACGATCCGGAAATCTACTCTCCTACGGGACCAAAAGCAAATGGATCTATGAATCAAACCAGGATCAAAGGAGAATTCATTATATTCTTCAATTCGTAAAATAGATCACCTTACCTTCGCAATATGATGAAGACGAAGAACTCGGTTAGATCGATCACTGATCTATGGTTTCCAGACCTAGATCAAAGTAGGAAAGAAACAATCGAACCTAATCAGTCGATCCATAGTGAATTCGAACCAATCATGAGAGGTTAAATATCCTTACCAATTACTGACTCAGAAGAACTACGAGCCAACGAACAGAGGAAAAGGGGTTCACGCCGAAGGAATTACTGGAAGAACTCGCCGTGTGCCGTCCAATCGTCGAGGAAGGAGGCTCGATCCCTTGGTGTGATCACCAAAGTCCAGTTGCTTGCTCGTTGATTGAAGGAAGCTCCAACAGAGACGAATTTGTCACCACCGCCATGAATTTTGGTTTGAGCTCGAACAGAGGTTTAGAGAAGAAGGGAAATCAAGGAGGATGGCTCCTTATATAGATCGTGAGGAGCTTGGAGAAAGGGAAAGAAAAGGCGCGAAGAAACAATTCCTCTCTGGCAGAAAACGGTTACAACAACAGAAATTCAAATTTAAAACTAGATCTAAACAGCAGCTAGAAAATGTGGGAGAAGGTTCTGCTCCCTTCTCTGCTTAGCAACCTTAGCTAAAAGAAATTGGTCCTATGGGCTTGGGCTAGCTAAAGCCCAAATCGACTAGGGCTGAGAACAGTAAATACTTTATGAATAAAATCACTTAAACTCTTAGAAGAAAAATTAGTTCAACAATCTATAAAATTTATTTATTAAAAATATTTTGAGGAGGTGGGGTTACAAATTCTCCCCCCCTTAGAAAAATTTTGTCCTCGAAATTTCAAAATTTACCAAGCAAAAGAAGAATATGGTCTCAACTCATTTGATTTATTGAATTGAAATCTCAAATGACATGATACAATCAAAGAGTACAATCAAAGAAAGATACAATCAAATGAAGAGACAACCAAGTGAAGAGATAAGGATAGCGCTCTCGTATCTCGTCCTCGCGCTCCCATGTGGACTCTCCCGGAGAGTGATGTCTCCACATGACGCGAACGAGAGGAATGGTCTGGTTCCGCAGACGCTTCTCTCTCCGGTCCAAGATCTCTACTGGCTGCTCCTCGTAAGTCAATCTCGGGCCCACCTCCAGCTCGGAATAGTCCACTACATGGCTCGGGTCTGGAATGTATCGTCGAAGCTGGGATATGTGGAAGACATCGTGCACTCCCTCCAATCTAGCTGGAAGCGCTAGTCGGTACGCCACCTCGCCAATCCGTGCCGTCACGTCGAATGGTCCCACGAATCTCGGACTGAGCTTCCCGCCTCTGCCGAACCGAATGACGCCTCTGGTCGGTGAGATCTTCAAGAACACTCTGTCTCCAACCTCGAACTCAAGTGGTTATCTGCTGTTGTCCGCCTAGTGCTTCTGTCGATCCATGACGCTCTGAGCCTTGAGTCCAAGTACACACAAGAAGTTTGGGATATCATACTTTGACAAGGGTGGAGGATCAAATAGTCACGAAGTGGAAGAAATTTCAATTACAACTTAGAGGAGCAAAATCATGAAGACAATTATTAAGTACGATCAAAAATTGATGGTTTAACACAAGTGGGCTAGGACAAGATAGGAGAACATGGTCAAATAGACATGATTTAAGATTAAAGTTTAGACAAGACACAACGAAGTATGGAATCAAAATCTGGCAACATAGAATTTGAGGAAATCAATGATCTAACGATACAATACTAGAAGGCAATTAGCAAGGGTTGATTTGAGGAACGTACGAAATACTCAGGAGATACAGTATCAAATCAGGGTGAATATGCAAGAATTTGTGATTCTCGAAAACCAATAATCATATGAAAAGGAAATATAGTCTCCAGAACATCCAAGAACATGTTGGTATCTGAAATCACTTTGCTTAGAATCCCTACCCCGTCAGTATGTATCTGACTGCAGTGGACTTTCGGCTCCGTGACTCAAATAACAATATGACTCCAAATACTCTATCAACCTTATCCATTTTCCAACAATCATTGACGAAACAACCCAAGGAATCAAGATATGAAGAATATGACAAGTCTCAACAATACTCAAAAACCTATGGGTGTCTGAAATCACTTCAACTTAGAGTTCCTGCCTCGCCAGTGCGCTACTAGCTGCAGTGAACCCTCAGTCTCCATAATCCAGCTAATGGCTGCAGCGCGCAACTGTCATGCCATAGTAGGTCATCGAATAGCCTCTCGACTTTATCCCTAGGAATTTCAAAAGAGTTTCAAAGAATTCAAAATAAATTTCAATAGTCCAAGTCACAGAAATGGTGAAGTTACCTGACTGTTAGAATACATGAGTTTATTAGGTACTAAAAATGACAAGGGATCCAATCAGTGAGTACAAAAGGACAGCCAGGGAGATTTAAAATTTCAGATAGGACGAAGTTTCAAATTATGACGGAATATCAACTGATATCTGGAATAGTAACAAGATTCCACATATGGAACGTTATCCCGAAAGGATAACAGAGTCCCGAAGGATGAACTGAGGCAAGGTATCAGATAGAAGACAAGTTTCAAAATAAGAAATAAAATTTTACACTAGAAACAAGTTTCAATAAAATCTCGAATAAAATGAAATCTCGAGCAAGCTTGAATTGAAACGAATTCTCCAATAAGGTATACAGTAAAAAATCAAGTATCAACAAGGTCGTAATTAGGAACTAAAATCTCGAAATAGAAAATCTTAACGAGAAAACAAGGTTTAGAATAGTGACTAGAAAACAGGTTCTAATAGGAGACAAGGTATTGGATTGTAAACAAGCGAATCTCAATAGCAACAAGTCTCGAATAAAATCGAGAATAGGAAATAGAATTTCAAACAAGCATCAATAGAAGCGAAGGTTCAAACAAGGTTTCAGAATGATATTTCAAGTAGGAATAATTCTGGAATAGTACAAGTTCGATTAGCGAACAGAATATCAATAAACGAGTAGGAATTAAATCTTATTTAACACGAAGTTTGATAAAAAACAAAATTTACAAATAGGAGCCATCACTAGGAAACAAGGTCATGAATGAATGTACAAACGATATCGAATAATGGATTTCAACAAATATCGAATTGTGGGTCTGAAACAAGTTTGTCGAATATGAAACAATATCTTGAAATAAGTTTCGAACATCAATAAAGGTTCCAAAATAGAAACAAGAAGTTTCAAGAAATGATCAATGTGTTAGGAGGAATTTAAGGGAAAACTGGATTATTAATCAAGATACATGGTTTTCCCAACCATGCAAAAGAATCTTCTGTCTTCAATCTATCTTCAGTGTTTCTCCGGGACTGGAATCACTTCAATTTCTTCAGCTGTCCTGATATAGGCTAATCCTTGCGGCAGTGCTCCATGTGTTTGCTGATTCTGAGAAGGTGGTTCCCTTTTGCTGTAGTCTGATGCTCCTCGCGCTTATTCTCGGGCAGTGTGATCAACGTTCTCCAGCAGTCTTGACTTGGTGGGCAGGCGATCCGTAGTATGGTATAGCCTCCGTCTTTTGCGGCACTCTTCATAGTGGCATCCTGAGAGGTGGCAGAAATTGTAAATGATCGTCGGCTGGATCTGAATCTGGATCTCCCGCTGGGGCTGAAGTGCAGGGCTCTGGCATGAATATATGGCTGCTGGCGTGCTGAGATCTGCTCCTGATGATGTGACTGGTGGTGTGACCGAAGAAACGCTGACTGAGTGTTGTGACGCTTTGCGGGTCCAGGGTAGTTGTTGTCTTTGTCATAAATCTTCATGTCTTTCATGAGCTTCAGCTTCCGGTTTCGTTCCATTGTCTGCACTACATTCTGAATCTCCAGGCTGGTGGCTCTAATCTTCAGAGAAGTCGGATCCTCACATGCTGAGATGATCTTCAGTGGCGGCTTCAGGTTCTCGATCTGCTCCTCGATGCAAGATATGTGCTCGGTGTCGGAGAAGTCCAAAGGTCTGGAAGTCTGGAAATCAGAAGTCCTTCCTGGCTCGGAGAGTGTATCCACAAGTCTGACTTGGAAAGGTAGCCTGCTTCCTCTGGTTGTCAAGGGACTCTTCAGACGTCTCCGTCAACTACGTACTACCCATGGGGATAGTAGAGTGATAGAAGGTAGTGGAAGCTCGGAAACGTCAAGTGCAGGTGAATTGACAGTGCTGGTGTCGCATGCTTTTGAACTATCTGCAAAACAGAAAACTGTTAAAATAACCTATACCTACATACAACAAGTGTTTATAGAATATTAAAATACCTGATATACCTGATATACCCTTATTTCCCGATTTTCCTATGCTGTGATCAAGTTTCCCTAGTGTAAATCAAGTCCCCCAATAGTACGCTAAGTCCTAGGTACCATTAGGAAGGACCTGCATGGGCCACCACTAAAAACATGTCACGACCCACTCCCGAATAATCGGACACGAGTCGGACACGCCCAGCCTTCATTGTTAGACACAATGAAGTAAGCTGTACCAAGCTAGGGAAACTAACCAGATAAACATGAAAGTATAGAATCACAGCATCTATATAATGTCCCAACCAGAGTAAGATACAATATCTAAATTATTACATTCCAGAAAAAAATAGAAAGTCTACTAGTCTCAATACATGGAAAGATAATGGAAAACTAATGAAGTACTAGGCTTCTGCAGCCTCTAGGTCAGAAGCAGCTCCAGCTGGCTCAGTAGGGAAGGCTGTATCCTGTCCATAATAGGTGTCACACAAAGCCTCCATCTCACCTGCAACATATCCTATTCAGGAGCGGAGCAAGTACAATTCTAGGTAATGAACAAGACATCATGATATGAAAGTACAAGGAAACATGGAAAGTATAGGAAGAACAAGTGAATAAGTACATGAAGAACAGTGTAAAGTACATAAAAGAACATGAATGTAAGAACATGAAAGAACATGATATGTAAGCACCTAAAAGAATATGATATCATGGAACCACAGGAAATAAGTACAAGGTAATCTCCTGAACATGTGTGTACTACATTTGAAATATAACTAAATATGTGACCGGCTAGGGTAAGCACCTGAAAGCACCTGAAAGAACATGAATGGGCGGCTTAGGACCCGCGTGCACGATGCGGGGTCTAAGCTAAACACACCTGAGTTGTTACTTGGGATTGGTCACATAGATAGTATATTTCCCCTCCCCAGATACAAGTAATAAGCACAAGAGAACAAGAGCACCAGAAAGAACATGACGTGTTGCAATTTTGTCACTCAAGGAAGTACAGGATATATAATGAAAAGTACAAAACCGTAGAGTGTACTTGCCTGGCTCCAGGAAAGTACAGGTAACCAAAGAAACTGGATGTCCTCCTGTATAATAATTTGTACAAGTTGGTTATTTCGAGTATCAATTGGCCAACTATATCTACTAACCCTGTCTATCTATAGAATACCTATAAGACATGTTATTGTGCTAAAAATGGAATAATGGAGCTGGCTTTAGTTGAAATCCACAAGGCACATGTTTACATGTAACATGATACTCATATTTACCTATAAGCATTAGATATCAATGCTACTATGCAGCCTGGCTTACCTATACTTAACCTCTACTTAGCCCATGACATACACCAATGAACCAATCTTCCATATGTTATACTTATGCTAAAAACTTAAAGGATGATTTCACTTTAATTAAAATTTCCTACCACTCATTCAACCTTACCAATGGAACTTCATTACTAGTGGAGTTTAGAGAAAATTTACTTAAATGCAGACATGATGTAATCTGTAGGTTGTCTCTAACATTTAATCTAGTCCAAGCATGCTGCTGTGTTAATCATTCAACTAGGATTGGTTTTTAACTGTTGTCATAACCATTAAGCTTCTTTAACTCTCTCTTCCAGCCCGACAGCTAACTCTCCTACTTATGTCACAGCACTTGAGTTCTCAAACTCAGCTCACCACTTAGTCCAACTATCTATTTGTTCACTAATCCTTCTACTTAAGTTCTTCTGTAATGGTAAGACCTGCACAACTGAATCATTCTATCTAAATCACATATATTGTAGAGTTTTGCTTCAAAGAACATTTAGTCCTGACATGAGTATTTACATAATGAATTTAGCTAGGACTGATAACTCGACATAAAGTTACTCACGTTATACTTGATTATAATCTGAACTCTCTACTTACTTCAGTCTCAAAGTTAAATATCCTGAATCCATGAATCCCTTCTCTCGAACAAGTATCAAACTTTACTCATAACAACTAGATTATTCTCTAATCACTTTGGAAATATCTTAATCGAGAAGAAAATTTAGTTTGGAAAGAACTTCCTCCAGATAGTAACAGTCCTCAAACCGACACTCTAAACCAAAAGGACCCAACCCAAATAGTGTTGATACACGGTCTGGAATCTGCAGCTAACTCTATCAACCCAATATACTCCTAGATGCCTATATTGAAGGTTTGGATATCGCCATAATCCCCACCATAGCTAAGCAACAAAAACCCAACATGAAAATACATAACAATTAATCTAAATCTCACATGACTATATCATTTGAACATTTCAGAGCTTTACCTGATAGAATCAGATCCAATTGTTCTCGAGTTGCTACGTGTGAACTGAACACCAGCTACTAATCTGTTTTAATCCAGATCCCCCTCTTATCACAAAAGATCGAATAGATAAAACAGAGAAATAATATTTACAGAGTGGTTCTTGATCTATTCTTATCAAGAACAAGAAGTTCAGAATCGAATAAAGAAAGGATTGAACATTTACCTGTTTGAAGTGAAATCCAAGAACTCAAGGACACAGACTGAATGCAGCTTCTGATCCAAATTGATCTACTTCTAGGAACAACAAACGAACAGGCAGAGAAATTGCATCAAAACCATTTAGGCATGGATACAATAAATTAAGATCAAAAGATTCTGAGGATCGGATACTCACTTGCTGTATCCGACTCAATTTACCAATAAATCGATGTATCAAAACAATCCATTCAGAAATTTCGACGAACTGGAACAAGATAAAATGAAAGAATTCAGAGAAATCTTCCCAATCACAATAAATTTGTGGGAACAACAATTTCTTACATTAGAGGTGAACCTGCGCGACTAGAAGATTTGAACAGATTTGATATTACGATCCAGAAATCTACTCTCCCACGGGACCAAAAGCAAATGGATCTATGAATCAAACCAGGATCAAAGGAGAATTCATCATATTCTTCAATTCGTAAAATAGATCACCTTACCTTCGCAATATGATGAAGACGAAGAACTCGGTTAGATCGATCACTGATCTATGGTTTCCAGACCTAGATCAAAGTAGGAAAGTAATAATCGAACCTAATCAGTCGATCCATAGTGAATTCGAACCAATCATGAGAGGTTAAATATCCTTACCAATTACTGACTCAGAAGAACTACGAGCCAACGAACAGAGGAAAAGGGGTTCACGTCGAAGGAATTACTGGAAGAACTCGCCGTGTGCCGTCCAATCGTCGAGGAAGGAGGCTCGATCCCTTGGTGTGATCACCAAAGTCCAGTTGCTTGCTCGTTGATTGAAGGAAGCTCCAACAGAGACGAATTTGTCACCACCGCCATGAATTTTGGTTTGAGCTCGAACAGAGGTTTGGAGAAGAAGGGAAATCAAGGAGGATGGCTCCTTATATAGATCGTGAGGAGCTTGGAGAAGGGGAAAGAAAAGGCGCGAAGAAACAATTCCTCTCTGGCAGAAAACAGTTACAACAACAGAAATCCAAATTTAAAACTAGATCTAAACAGCAGCTAGAAAATGTGGGAGAAGGTTCTGCTCCCTTCTTTGCTTAGCAACCTTAGCTAAAAGAAATTGGTCCTATGGGCTTGGGCTAGCTAAAGCCCAAATCGACTAGGGCTGAGAACAGTAAATACTTTATGAATAAAATCACTTAAACTCTTAGAAGAAAAATTAGTTCAACAATCTATAAAATTTATTTATTAAAAATATTTTGAGGAGGTGGGGTTACATATCATGACTCCTTTTGTTTATTGGTATATTTCGTGTCTTCCTACTGGTTTCTTGGGCATTGACACGATCTTAGACCGACTGACTTGGCTGTTTGGGGCGATGATTCTTATGCACCGATACGACGCAGAATTCCTATGCAGCGGTGCTGTAGCCGTTTCACTATTTTCACTATTTTGCCCATTTAAATTATTTTGTAGCCAGAGTCTGGCAAATCTCAAAACATGAAAGTTTCAGATCTTTGTCTTGGTTTCAAGAATCTTCTTGTCTTATTTTAATTTAAGAATTTCATGTGATTTGATAGTTTAATTCTGCAGAAAAAAATGTATTTGATTTTCTTAGCATGCTTTCTGTACTCGGCCTAAATTGTGATGATCTATCTTAAATAGCAAGATTTTGCATGATTAGAGAATAATTTGTACACCCTTATACACTCAAACATTAGCACAGATTCAATTATTGTTTTCTGCCAAGTAGTTAATATCTCTATTCCTTCTCACGTATTATGATAAGCCTTTCGTCAAGATCTTTCTACATGCTATCTTACGCCTATGATTTGCTTAACTAGCTAGTGGCCCGTTGTGGTGCACTTATGATTTATGTCTCTTTTCTTTTCTTAACACGATAGTGACCCGTTGTGGTGCACTCAAGTCACATGTCACTTCTTTGCTTAACATCATTGTGGCCCGTCGTGGTGCACCTCTAACAAGTACTCTTAACATGATAGTGACCCGTCGTGGTGCACTCCAGACAAGTAACATGACATGACATGACATGAACCATGAATGTTGTTGCGATGGCTTTATTGGCTTACAAGTAATAAATGATTTGGACACCGTGGGTGTTTCTCTTGAGTATGTTTGTACAAGCTACATGTTCTGTATTGTATCATGTCTAGGACATGAATTTCTGATTTTCAACGGTCAGGGATTCATACTGAATATGGCTAGGATTAATCACTAGATTGATCAAGTAGTTCATATAGAGAGGTATTCTGGCTACAAGCAATCCCGTTATCTGGGCACCTTCTCTGATGGACTTGTAGCCTGCCGACGAGTATGGCACATTTCCAGCTCACTATCATGTGGGGCACTTCATGAAATGATTACTATGCACACTATCATGTGTTGCACTCAAGTCACCTAACGAGTCATGATATCTCTTAATATGAACCTTGCGTCTGGATAACCTGGATAGTCTGCAGGGCTTGTGGCCGTAGGGATACCTCTTTGCATCTTGTTCGTAACTAGGCTTGTGAGAACCCTAGTTAGTTAAAGTATCAAGTCGTACTCATTGCTTGGCCGTGATTGATGGGTGGAGTCAGTCTAGTCCAGTCTAGTTTTGTCTAGGAAGTGTCCGTATGTTTATTTCAGTATACTATGGATTATGCTTTACCTTGTTGATAAATGATCGGAGGCTAAGTTCTGTTCAGGAGAAGGGTTACAACCCCGGTCCTTGTTTGGTTTAAGGGATGTAACTTGGCTTCCAGAATAGTTCCCAAGTCATCTTATCATTTGTCGTCCTATTTAATACTCACATGTTCTACATGATCCTTATGCTGCACAATGATTAGAGATTAAGTTCTGTTCTGGAGAAGGGTTACAACCCCGGTTCTTGTTTGGTTTAAGGATTATAACTTGACTTCCGAATTAGTTTTTAAGCCCACTTATCATTTTCTTTCTATATAATTCTTATATGCCCACATGTTCAATTATCTCACAAGCTATACATGACTCCCTATACCGGGTCACCATGCTCTTATGATCGGCTATCTCACAAGTTCACATGTTCAATTGCTTTTATATGTTCTCAAGCTTCTGTTTACTTAATAGGTCTACACTTTATATTATTCGCATGACAATTACTTTATACTCCATGATACTTACTTATTATCTTCCTAGGTTCGGGATAAGTGCATTGGTAGTGCATGAGTCTCGATCTGCTCTTACTCTTTGTATCTCTAATTGTTGATGTTATTGATTGCTGGTTTTAGTTCAAAGTTTGGCTTCCTTTGTGGTACTTGCTATTGGGGGTCTGACCCCACTGGTTTTGTTTGGCCAGATCTGATAGAGAAGTCCAGAGGATCTTTCGCACCATCTACTCGACGGTGATCATCCAGAGCACCCGAGTGAGTTTCTTATTTTATTCTCCCCCAGGTTATGTACATTATTCTTTTATGACGTTTAGCCTCCGAGCACGTGTTTAGCTCGTGTTTTCGTTCTTGACATTTAGCCTACGGGCCAAAACATGATATGTGTATTCTAGACTATAGCTAGAGCTTATCATGTATGACTATTACTCTTTCTAGTTCTCTATTTTGGTATGATTAGCTTCATGATCATCCATGTATAAATGGTTTGGGACGCTTTACTATTGTATGTCAGATGATCATACTTCCTGCACTTGTATAATTGCTTGTGATTGAGATACATAGGATTGTTTGACCTAGGATCGACTGTTGGCTTGTAGAAGTAACCCCATGTCTTGACAGCTTATACACAATTTCAGAATACTGGCGTACATTGGTATTACGTAGCTGGTCTTGTCCGTCCCCACTTGCCAGTATTCTGGTTCTGGGGCGCGATATAGGTTTTAGTGGCGGCCCATGCAGTTCTGATTTTTCATATATGTGGGGATTAATGATGTTTAGTTATCTCAATCATAATTATCTTTATTGATATCCTTCGTATTATTCTCTATCTCTGATCCTTTGACCTGATATCTACCTTGATCGTTGATCTCTCATGTTCCCTCGATTTGACCCTTGTGTCCTTTAACTTTCAGGGGCACTATTCCTAATCCTTCCGATTACCTTGTTTGGGTTATGCCGATGGCAGGTCAGCAATCTTCTGTTAGGCCAGTTGTGGAGGATCAGTCTCAGTATTCAGGTGCAGAGTCGAGAGTTGACTCGAGGACAGAGATGTCAGTCCATCGCGATCATCCCGCTGTGTAATCCCCCTAAAATTCTACTACAATTTTTTTTTATTTTCTTTATTTTTGTACTTCGTATCTATATGTCGCACACGAGTTCGCATTCTCGTAATATACGTCGCATGCGAGTTTCGGTTCGAAATTGCTCGTCGAGTGCGAATATGTGCGAGGTACATATTTTGTAAAAATATTTTATTGGAGATTTTATAGAAGAATTTTTATTTCAAAATAATACGTGATAAATATTTTAATTACATAAAGTTATAAAAACGTCACATCGAGACGTACAAAAACTTATGTTTTATTGTAATATAAGTAGAAATTCTTTTATGTAAATATATTATTTGCGTGCAAGTGATATGAATTTTGTTTCATGATTTCACAACAATGAGTATAAATTATTTTATTGCAAAATAATATTTTAGTTATTTAAACATTTATCATGATTTTCGAAATTAATTATTATTATATTTTATTATTTATTAAAATGATATTTGAAATATTGTCTGATTTGATCTCTAATTAATTATTATGATTTAAATTGGAAAAGGTTTATTGACCTTATTTTAAATAGCTTTTAAATTAAGGTTAAGTTTTATCTCTATTAAATTAGATTTGATAAAAAAAATTTTAAATCGATTTGAATTTATATGGAATTTATCCATTGGAAATTTAAAACTTTCCAATACCTATCCAACTGGGAATTCCCACATTCTATAAATAGGCAGGTACTCTTCCAATTTTCCATCCACAAATCGTGCACCGTGTCTGTGCCTTCCATCTACTATATTTTATTTATACAAATACATGATTTTTCCGTCCGACAAGCCGGACGTCCTCCTCGTGGCAGGACAAACCCCGACACAACACAACTTCTAATCATAATTCTAAACTCTTATTCTGCCATCATCCCCGTCCCCGTCTCCATTGCCGCCTCTCCTGGCGTTACCCGTCGCCATCTTCACCACCATCACCGCCACCCGTCTCCCCAAATCCAGCATCCCGACGATCGCTGAAATCCTCCCATCTCCGTCATCATCACCGCCAACAACACCATTTCAGCCTCCTCGCCTCCACGGTTCGCCACAGCGCCAACCCGTCAGCCATCACCCACCACCGTCCAAAATTTTGCCGACAAGAAAAGAAAAATATAGAAAACCCTAAATCCATCACCCGCTTACCTCCTTGACGTCCGCTCCCCTCGGCCGTGCTCCTCCACGACGGACCGCTGCATCCCGCCGAGGATGGCAGCCCACCCCACCGGAGCCCCGTGCCATCCGTCGCTCCGCCATGGGCGTCCCCTCTCGAAGCCGCCTGCTACCACGCCACCACCGGCGCTGGCCGCATCCAACGCCGCCCCTGCCTCGACCACCTCCGCAGCGCTTCGCCGCCGGCGACCACACCAAAGTCTCGCCGCCGCCTCCGGATCGACGGTTCCGCGCGTGCCCTAATCTTCGCCGGCGTCCTTCTCCAGTCGCGCCTCCGTCATCTCCGCTGGTAGCCCCCAGCACGGCCACCCGGCTCCCTCTTCTCTGCCTCCTCCATACCTCATGGTCGCCGCCTCCGCACAGGCGCGCCTCCGTCGCCAAGTCTTCGCCGTAGCCATGCGCAGTCGACCCGACTCGCCGCCGCGCGGGCGCTGGCAACCGCCGGCGAGGCCCCTCCGCTTCCCAGAACTCACCCCCACGCGCGCGCCTCCACCGGCCTTCGGCCGCTGCCCCGCCGATTTCGAGGTGAAAACCCCTCTCTCCCGACTCTTCTTCCCCCTTCTTCGTGTCTCTCTCTCACTCTTTCGTCTCTCTCTCTCTGTCATCAGTAGGAAAAACGAAGGATACGGTTTTTTGTAAAGTTTTTATTAATATTAATATATTACTACTTATTATTATTATGATTTATCATTATTATTATTATTATCATATTTATTATTACTTATTATTATTATTATTATTTATTATCATTACTATTTATTGTCATTATGATTATCATTATTAATATGATTATCATTATTATTATTATTATTATTATTAAGTGTATGTATTAGTTTAGATATTTTAGTATCATGGGTAGATATATATGTAAAATATATATCAAAATTTTTTAAGAAATGTTTTTGTTCAAGAAATGTTTTATTATAAAGTATAGTTCTAAAGATATAAAATAATTCATAAGTATTTTAAATAATTTCTAGAAAGTATTTTTAACCAATAAAAATATACTTGTTAGCTAGAAAAATTTATTTTGACCAACACAAATATATATATTTGACAAAAGTAGGTTTTAAACCTAAATTATTATTTTTCCGAGATTCTAGTTATTTACATAAAAATATTTTTGACTAATGATAATTTTTGGACAATTAGAAGTTACTTTGTCTTAGAGAAAAAAATATTTATAATTATCTATGGTCTATTAATTCTAATTGTCTAATAAGGTTATAAATATGTTTTAATATATATTTTCAAATAGTTTATAAATGTTTTCTAAACAGTTCTTTAATATATATATTTAACTAAGGAATAACTTATCTAAATTAAATTCTTCCTTAGCTAGATTGTTCCGATCATGACTAATCATACTTGCCTATTTTTCTCGCGACCTCGGACCCTACACGTCGACCATGGCTATTGGATTATTGGAACATGGCAGAACATCGCACCACCAGGCGACACACCAGGCAAGATACCTTGCCATTATACTGTTTATATTCAGTTGCATTTTATTACATATTACTGTTCATTATTTCCAGTTCTTGTAGTTCTTGATTTATTATTCGCACAGTGATATTAGATATACTTTGTTATTATCCTTTGATTGCATATGGACTTAGAGCTAAGGGACTACCGTGGTAGTGTACTGCATATACCTTGACACCGTTGTACCACGGATGTGTGAGATGAGTAGCATGTAGAGGTTCTTGCGTGTGGGCTGATCCTCCATGTGCATGCGTTAGGACTAACTGCTAATAGTGGCAGGCAAGGAGACTTAGCAGTTAGTAGAGAAACATGGTCGTGGATGCGACTTGGTAGGGGCATTTGGGTGGGGAGGACAATACCTGACGTATGGGCTTCTATTGCACTTCCCTTGTAACCCGGAAGCTCCGCTGGAGATACGGGTATGAGCCTCTCAGGTTGGCCACTGTCGTTTTTGAACGTCATGCTCTCGATCACTGGTGCCCAAGTGGGGACTATACCAGATCCCATTTACAGCCAGGGCCCATGCGTCGTAGGATTGTATCTCAACTGCATGTTCACTTTAGTATGGATAGATTATCTTATTGTGTCTTGTCACTTTCTTTGATTGTGGCATATTTTTATATTTAGTATTATATGGCATGTTGATGTATCTTGTTACGTCCCTCTGAGGACCTGGTTATCTCGCTAGGTGTGTGTTCTTGTGTTTCGCAAGTGTTCTAGCCGTGACAATGATCGTCACTATCTCTTCGAGGATGATTGCACTTTGATCGTCTTCGCTTCGCCCGCCAAACTCATTGTATTTTCCATGTACTTTTCCTTACTTGTTGGTAGTGGACTTTGTCTCCGCCCAACGATTGTATACATGACAAATTTAAAGTTTCTTTTATATCATAATTTATCTTTATGGATGAGATTTAGTACCTTGGTTACTGCATTTTACAGCTTATGTATATATACGAGGGTCCATATACTTCGTATGTATATAGCTGGCATGGTTATGTCCTAGTCCTACGTAATTTGGGACTGGGACGTTACATGTTTTTGTGGTGGCCCATGCAGGTCCAGTTTGCCATTTTGGTTACATGACTGTACCGAACGGACATGCAATATAGGATTAGAATTTAGAATCTCATCCACCTACTTGACTTCCTTCCTTGACTTCAAATTCTGAACTCTCGTTCGACCTCCTTGATTTGCATCCTTCTTGGCTCATTCCACCGTAAATTCTTAGTTTCGTGTTTAGTAAGATGACTATACTAGTATATGCCCATAGGTTAAACACATGGCTAGATGGATTGCATTTGGCAATTAATATGCATTGGAATTTTACTTGAGTTATAAAGGAAATTTATTTTTCTAGAAAGTATGATTTTAAGGATTAGTTAATTTCAAGTTGGGTAGTAGCATATTACCGCCTTCAATGGATAGTTGGAATTTTATTTTGCCATTACAAGGTGGTATACACAAGAGGACAGAAAACAATTTTATGAATTATGATTTTTGGAAATAGCAAAATAGTTTATGATTTATTTGGGATATGAAACCGAATTGAGTAACATCTTTAAAATTGTGACCCATGATTACGATTTAGTTCAAGTTGGGATTGAATATGTTAAAGTTTATCTCGACTTTATTTAAGTGTTTTAAATTATAAGTTATAATTTTGTAAAGAATATGAAGGGTTTATGATTTACGGTTTATTAGAAAGCTTGAGATTTTAAATTGATTCTACGATTTACGAATTATAAGTATTTAATTTTGAGCTTGAAGAGATAATGGTAAAAAATTTGTTTGAAATATTTTTTGGAAAATATAAATCGACTTTGAAGGAAAAGTTTAAATATTAAAATTTGCTCATATGATCTATGATATATAAAGTTATTTAGATTTCGAGTTTAAGGCCTTGATTATGGATATTTAAATTTGGAAAAAAAAAGAAAAAAAGAGGTTATTATTCAAGTTGCGATATACAAGGGTTGTTTCGAGATTTACTAGAGATTTAAAATTGTGATTTAAATTGACAGTCAAAGATGACTGTAAAATCTTGGTGGAGTATCTTAGAAATTTTATTGAGAAAATTTCGAGGAACTTGAAATTTTAGATTAGATCATATATTAGTAGAAGACCAAGAAGCAAGTAAGGTTACCCTAGTGAGATAGAAGTATTCCACATTAGATCGCCATGCCACCTATGACTATGATATTGCATATACACAAGTGTAGTTAGTCATCGACCAAACCGATGAACATATCTTTGACTTACTCGACCTTCTCTCAAATCTAGATCATTATTTGTGACCATCTACTTGTTTGAAACTTAGAAATGATTAGAGTCGTTCCCTTGACCATACCCTTAACTATGAACTTTTTCTAGAAATTGTCTCTCTAACTTATTTAGCCTTGACCTACGAGATTTCTAATTATCTTTATTTGTGCTTTAACCTTCATTTTGTGCATTAATTAGTACGTTATGAAAACCCACTTTCTATTTTGATCCTTTGGCGTTTCCTATCGTGACTTTGATATTTTAAGCACAACACTAGACATTTTCTTCCAACAGATTTCACATGCAAGACCTAGACGAGCTCACCTTCATGTAGGTATATCATGTCCCACTAAAACACGTCTTCTTGTACTCTATTTTTATGGTACGACTTTCGGGTCATAAAGACTAACTATAACCTATACCATGGTACCGATATACTTTTGACTATATAGTGGGACTCGATCTCGACTCAAATCTTCTGCCCGATTACGGTCTACTAATTCCCTTAAATGCTTAACCTTGCGTTTTATCTTAACTGCTTAACCCTTGTCATTTATTTTCATGTTTCTCTCGATTCACTTAGACACATAACATTTTTCTTTCGCTCGTTGCAACCCTTACCCTTCTTCTTTCCCAACTAAATTGCTTTCTCATACTTCACTGTGATTTCTCCATTGTTTATGCCACCTTGTTCCTTATATGATTCTCTTATGCGAAATGAAATTTGATCATGACAATCTTGGGTTAGTAAAGGTTAGATTGGAGAACCCCACAACATGGATGAATAATAAAGTGGTTAAGATAATTACGAGATTACAAGGTATAGATGGGAAATAAATGGGAATGTGCAATAAATCCGAATCAATGAAGTAGGGAATGATAAATTATGTTTTGATGAAACACTCGAGGATAAATAGACTTCGCAACTTTCAGAATTGTTTTGAGGTAACTATATATCGAGTGGAAAATCTTCTAAAGTGTTGGTGGTTTAAGAACCAAATAAATATATAAAATTTAGGGATGCAAATTTTTTGATAAAGGCAATGTTGATGCTATGAGGATATTAGCTTTCAAGGATGACCAATTGTTGAAGAAAGAAACATTTACATATTTGATTAAGTTCTAAGATAATCATGAATACGAATTTAAGATAAGTTTCAATTCTACCATCAAAGAGATGAGATTGTTTAATTCAAATTTTCGAGAGAGTGACTAATAAGTATTTTAGAAAAATTTGCAATTATGATGATAGAAGATTGAGTTATGAAGGTATACGGATAGTTTTCGAGATTTATCATTAAAGATGGATTTTTGATACCTATGGATGCATCGTACATTAACTAATAATACAAAGTGTAGAAAGAAGATTCTAACTTTACTTGGGCCCAATTGGTTGAAAGTTTTGGAATTATAATTTTAGAGGAAATCATAACTTGGAAGGATATATATAAGTGAGCTAGTATAAATGGAGATTATGGAATTCAAAATTTGAGACTATCGAAAATTCTATGACGAAATAGAGGAAATTAGAGTACATTTAGAATCATATTGGTTTTGTTTAAGGGGACGTGGAACGGAATTTTTTTTTTTTTGGGAAAGAACGATTTATGATAAGAGAGATTTCATGAATATCGACGATATCAAGGATTAAGGAGTTTATTACCTACTTATGAGGTTGCTTTTTAGGTTAATATTAAGGTTGATCGAACTTAGTCATTGAATGATTGCCATGATCGAAATCTAAAACCTTCGAAATTTTTAGTCGATCAAATGACATATTGCCATTGAAATGTCGTTTCATTCTCGTCAAACAATTGATTGCCTTTTTGTTCAATATGAATCAAATTCTTATCGATTATACTGCTTCTATCTCCTTCGTCCTACCTATCCTAAGTTTTCCTAAATTTCGAGGACGAAATTCTTTTAAGTTGGGTAGGATGTAATCCCCCTAAAATTCTACTACGATTTTTTTTATTTTCTTTATTTTTGTACTTCGTATCTATACGTCTCACACGAGTTCGCATTCTCGTAATATACGTCGCGTGCGAGTTTCGGTTCGAAATTGCTCGTCGAGTGCGAATATGTGCGAGGTACATATTTTGTAAAAATATTTTATTGGAGATTTTATAGAAGAATTTTTATTTCAAAATAATACGTGATAAATATTTTAATTACATAAAGTTATAAAAACGTCACATCGAGACGTACTAAAACTTTTGTTTTATTGTAATATAAGTAGAAATTCTTTTATGTAAATATATTATTTGCGTGCAAGTGATATGAATTTTGTTTCATGATTTCACAACAATGAGTATAAATTATTTTATTGCAAAATAATATTTTAGTTATTTAAACATTTATCATGATTTTCGAAATTAATTATTATTATATTTTATTATTTATTAAAATAATATTTAAAATATTGTTGGATTTGATCTCTAATTAATTATTATGATTTAAATTGGAAAAGGTTTATTGACCTTATTTTAAATAGCTTTTAAATTAAGGTTAAGTTTTATCTCTATTAAATTAGATTTGATAAATAAAATTTTAAATCGATTTAAATTTATATGGAATTTATCCATTGGAAATTTAAAACTTTCCAATACCTATCCAACTGGAAATTCCCACATCCTATAAATAGGCAGGTACTCCTCCAATTTTCCACCCACAAATCGTGCACCGTGTCTGTGCCTTCCATCCACTATATTTTATTTATACAAATACATGATTTTTCCGTCCGACAAGTCGGACGTCCTCCTCGTGGCGGGACAAACCCCGACACAACACAACTTCTAATCCTAATTCTAAACTCTTATTCTGCCATCATCCCCGTCCCCGTCCTCGTCGCCGCCTCTCCTAGCGTTACCCGTCGCCATCTTCACCACCATCACCGCCTCCCGTCTCCCCAAATCCAGCATCCCGACGACCGCTGAAATCCTTCCATCTCCGTCATCATCACCGCCAATAACACCATCTCAGCCTCCTCGCCTCCACGGTTCGCCATAGCGCCAACCCGTCAGCCATCACCCACCACCGTCCAAAATTTTGCCGACAAGAAAAGAAAAATAAAGAAAACCCTAAATCCGTCACCCGCTAACCTCCGCGACGTCCGCTCCCCTTCGACGTACTCCTCCATGACGGACCGCTGCATCCCGCCGAGGATGGCAGCCCCCACCACCGGAGCCCCGTGCCATCCGCCGCTCCACCCTGGGCGTCCCCTCTCGAAGCCGCCTGCTGCCACGCCACCACCGGCGCTGGCCGCATCCAGCACCGCCCCTGTCTTGACCACCTCCGTCGCGCTTCGCCGTCGGCGACCACACCAAAGTCTCGTCGCCGCCTCCGGATCGACGGTTCTGCGCGTGCCCTAATCTCTGCCGACGTCCTTCTCCAGTCGCGCCTCCGTCGTCTCCGCTGGTAGCCCCCAGCGCGGCCACCCGGCTCCCTCTTCTCCGCCTCCTCCATACCTCACGGTCGTCGCCTCCGCACAGGCGCGCCTTCGCTGCCAAGTCTTTACCGCAGCCATGCGCAACCGACCTGACTCGCCGTCGTGCGGGCGCTGGCATCCGCCGGCGAGGCCCCTCCGCTTCCCAGAACTCACCCCCATGCGCGCGCCTCCACCGGCCTCCGGCCGCTGCCCCGCCGATTTCGAGGTGAAAACCCCTCTCTCCCGACTCTTCTTCCCCCTTCTTCGTGTCTCTCTCTCACTCTTTCGTCTCTCTCTCTCTGTCATCAGTAGGAAAAACGAAGGATAGGGTTTTTTTGTAAAGTTTTTATTAATATTAATATATTATTACTTATTATTATTATAATTTATCATTATTATTATTATTATCATAATTATTATTACTTATTATTATTATTATTATTTATTATTACTATTTATTATCATTATGATTATCATTATTAATATAATTATCATTATTATTATTATTATTAAGTGTATGTATTAGTTTAGATATTTTAGTATCATGGGTAGATATATATGTAAAATATATATCAAATTTTTTTTAAGAAATATTTTTGTTCAAGAAATGTTTTATTATAAAGTATAGTTCTAAAGATATAAAATAATTCATAAGTATTTTAAATAATTTCTAGAAAGTATTTTTAACCAATAAAAATATACTTGTTAGCAAGAAAATTTTATTTTGACCAACACAAATATATATATATATATATATATATATATATATATATATATATTTGACAAAAGTAGGTTTTAAACCTAAATTATTATTTTTCCGAGATTCTAGTTATTTACATAAAAATTTTTTTGACTGATGATAATTTTTGGACAATTAGAAGTTACTTTGTCTTAAAGAAAAAAATATTTATAATTATCTATGGTCTATTAATTCTAATTGTCTAATAAGGTTATAAATATGTTTTAATATATATTTTCAAATAGTTTATAAATGTTTTCTAAACAGTTCTTTAATATATATATTTAACTAAGGAATAACTTATCTAAATTAAATTCTCCCTTAGCTAGATTGTTCCGATCATGACTAATCATACTTGCCTATTTTTCTCGCGACCTCGGACCCTACACGTCGACCATGGCTATTGGATTATTGGAACATGGCAGAACATCGCACCACCAGGCGACACACCAGGCAAGATACCTTGCCATTATACTGTTTATATTCAGTTGTATTTTATTACATATCACTGTTCATTATTTCCAGTTATTGTAGTTCTTGATTTATTGTCTGCACAGTGATATTAGATATACTTTGTTATTATCCTTCGATTGTATATGGACTTAGAGCTAAGGGACTACCGTGGTAGTGTATTGCATATACCTTGACACCGTTGTTCCACGAGGATGTGTGAGATGAGTAGCATGTAGAGGTTCTTGCGTGTGGGCTGATCCACCATGTGCATGCATTAGGACTAACTGCTAATAGTGGCAGGCTAGGAGACTTAGCAGTTAGTAGAGAAACATGGTCGTGGATGCGACTTGGTAGGGACATTTGGGTGGGGAGGACAATACCTGACGTATGGGCTTCGATTGCACTTCCCTTGTAATCGGAAGCTCCGCTGGAGATACGGGTATGAGCCTCTCAGGTTGGCCACTGTCGTTTTTGAACGTCATGCTCTCGGTCACTGGTGCCCAAGTGGGGACTATACCAGATCCTATTTACAGCCAGGGCCCATGCGTCGAAGGATTGTATCTCAACTGCTTGTTTTCTTTAGTATGGATAGATTATCTTATTGTATCTTGTCACTTTATTTGATTGTGGCATATTTTTATATTCAGTACTATATGGCATGTTGATATATCATGTTACGTCCCTCTGAGGACCTGGTTATCTCACCAGGTGTGTGTTCTTGTGTTTCGCAGGTGTTCTAGCCGTGGCAATGATCGTCACTATCTCTTCGAGGATGATTGCACTTTGATCGTCTTTGCTTTGCCCGCCAAACTCATTTTATTTTCTATGTACTTTTCCTTACTTGTTGGTAGTGGACTTTGTCTTCGCCCAACGATTGTATACATGACAAATTCAAAGTTGCTTTTATATCATTATTTATCTTTGTGGATGAGATTTAGTACCTTGGTTACTGCATTTTACAGTTATGTATATATACGAGGGTCCATATACTTCATATGTATACAGCTGGCATGGTTATATCCTAGTCCAACGTATTTTAGGACTGGGGCGTTACACGCTGTAGTCGTACAACCAGCAGTTCGAGCAGAGGTAGTTCCAGATCAGTCTGATGTACCTACACTCATAGGGATCATCAAGGAAATGATGGAGTCACAACAATGACGAGATCTCGTTCTTCAGCAGAGTATCCAAATGTTGATTGACCGAAGTGAGCAAGGAATACCCGAAGAATTTTAAGCCGAGGACTTGCATCCAGAGAAAGTACAGATTGGAGCCAGACAGTACCAGTCATCCAGCTAGTCAGCATATCGAACTCGACCTACCATGGAGGCAGTACGAGAGCAAGAGCATGTAGCTAGGAGGACCACATCTAGAACTGTGGGTCATAAGAGGTACTATTCACCCATATCTGGCTTTTTATCCCGACGTCCATCACAATACCAACAGACGAATGTCCAACCAGCACCAGGAATTATCGACCGTATGTTCCTTCTGTGGAAGGGAAGGGCACACTTATCTCACTTGTTGGAGGGCTAACCTTCTATGTTTTGCATACGGATCACCAGACCACATGATAGGGATTTGTCCCCGGAGGAGTTCAGCTGGATCTTCATCCTTCCAGTCTTCCAACCAGCAGGCACCAACACCAGTTCAACAGAGGCGAGCTCAGAGGCCTTCATCGACACAATCTCGTGCATTCTATCAGGAGAGGCCTCAGCAGTATAGGCAGGCCCAGGCTCAGAGGCAGCAAGACCAGCAGCAGTATCAAGCAGAATAAGCCTGTACCTATTGTGGCAAGTTGGGGCATCTCAGATCAGTTTGTCGGACAGCCAATAGGTGATGCTTCTGTTGTGGAGCAGAGGACCATTCAATTAGCACTTGCCCATATCCGACATCTCGAGGACGACCATCTACACAAGATATACCACCGTCATTCTTTCAATCACCTCCGTCATCACCTCCAATAGTGGATGAGCAGCTAGGGCCAATACTAGATGTTCAACCATTAGCACAGTACCCACCGCCATCGCGAGCTCAGAGGATCATGCAGCTCCGAGCACAGTTGAATGCACAGTACCAGGAGCATCCCAAGTATCTGCATAAAAGTTATACCTTGGGAACCTCAGGTACCATCTTCATGGATTTCTTTCAGTTACGACCTTGGGGTTGTATTTTAGTAGCAGGCCATGTAGTGGCGGTATATCTTGGGTTCTTACAGGCGACCTTGTATTCTATCTACGTAAGGAGTACAATGGTCGGCTTGACTTATTCGGTGAGTGAAGGCGAGTTTCCCGTCCTAACACTTCTGTCTTCGTAGTCAAGGCATGTGATAAATTTATTGGTATCGACTACGACGATACGTCCGGGGTAATGCCATGTCTTAGACTAAGTCGTTGGTACCGACTTACTTTCAGACTTGACCTTTATCCATTTTGGAGTCAGTATAGAACAGAAAGGATGTTGGTCCCTACTCAACTGACTCAGGAGACCTGTTTATTCATAGGCCTCCGATCCTTCTTGATTATGGTTGTGTTATTGCTTACGCATTTATTTACATTACAGTTGCCTTCATTTACTTATGTGTCATGCCTTATGTTATTGAGATGATTCTATTTTCTTGAGCTTTTTTTGGTTATCTTGCTCGACTACCTTTAGGAAATTTCGAGGACGAAATTTTTCTAAGGATGGGAGAGATATGAGACCCTGTCTCACTGTATCGGTATTTATATACGGGTACGTATTTTGAGCCGTATTTCGTAATTCTTGGTTTTCGAAATATTTTAAAAATTTTCCAAGGTATAGATTTATCTTGACTTGGTTTAATTTGGTTTGATTCAACCTAGCTTGATTTGTTTGGTTTGGGTTGGTTTTATATGAAAAAGGATTTTGTATAAAAACCCACCCCTCTCTCTCTCTCTCCTCCATTCACTTTTCATTTTCTTCTTTCTTCCAATTTTTTCTCCAACCTAAGGCAAGTACATTTTGCCAAATGTTGCATAAATGTGATTTTAATTGTCCCATTCTCTTTACTGCTACATTCTAAAACATTTTAGTTATTAGTATTTTGGATTTTGGAGGATAACTTCTTGTAGATCTAAGTTTATGTCATTTTCGGATTTCTTGGGTTTTGATCTATCAAACTTCATTATTTTCAAGTTTTGAAAGTCCTAATTTGGAGTTATTTTTACCAAGTTATGGACATTTGAAGTTTTTGGGTTCCTTGGAGTTCATCCTCGGCCAAGTTGGGAAGAAGAACAGTGTTTGCACACTCTTGAGTGCAAACTACTGTGGGCGCATAACCCTTTCTTTTATGTGCATGCTATGCGCCCATAAACAGCGTGGGCGCATAAGCTTTGGGTGCATAGTTTCCTTTCTGCGCATAGTGCTCTTTGGGCGCATAGTTTTCTTTGTGCGCATAGTGCTCTTTGTGCACATAGTTTTCTTTGTGCGCATAGTGCTTCTTTGTGCGCATAGCTTCCTTTGTGCGCATAGTGCTCCTTTGTGCGCATAGTTTCCTTTGTGCGTATAGTGCTTCTTTGTGCGCATAGCTTCCCTTGGGCGTATAGTGTTCCCTTTGGACGCATAGCTTCCTTTGGGCATATAGTGTTCCCTTTTAGCGCATAGTCTCCTTTGGGCTCATAACATCCCTTAGACTCATAGTATTTGTGTGGGCGCATAACATTTTGTGTGGGCTCATAGTGTTTATGTGGGCGCATAACATTTCATGGGTACTCATAGTCTTCATGGATACTCATAGTCTTCATGCTCATAGTCTTCATGTGTACTTATAGTCTTCATGCTCATAGTCTTCATGGGAACTCATAGCCTTCATGGGTGCTCATAGCCTTTATGGGTACTCATAGTCTTCATGGCTGCTCACAGTCTCCATGTGTGCTCATAGCCCCCTGGTGTGGGCGCATGACCTCATGTACTTAGTCGTACACTTCCATGTTTGCTAATCCGTCTAGGTTGCACCCCTCTCGACCTATCATGACCCCTTTTGTTTATTAGTATATTTCTTGGGCTTTGACACGATCTTAGTACGACTGACTTGGCTGTTTGGGGCGATGATTCTTATGCGCCGGTACGGCCCAGAATTCCCATTTGCCGGTGTTGTAGCCATTTCACTATTTTTTACTATTTTGCCATTTAAATTATTTTGTAGCCAGAGTCTGGCAAATCTCAAAACATGAAAGTTTAGATCTTTGTCTTGGTTTCAAGAATCTTCTTGTCTCACTTTAACTGGAGATTTTCATGTGATTTGATATTTTAATTCCGCAAAAAAAATGTATTTGATTTTCTTAGCAATCTTTCTGTACTCGGCCTAAATTGCGACGAACTATCTTAAATAGCACGACAATTTCTTATCAAGGTTAGAAGATTTTGGATGATTAGAGAATAATTTGTACACCCTTTTACACTCAAACATTAGCACAGATTCAATTATTGTTTTGTGCCAAGTAGTTAATATCTCTATTCCTTCTCACATGTTATGATAAGCCTTTCGTCAAGATCTTTCTTCATGCTATCTTACGCCTATGATTTGCTTAACTAGATAGTGGCCCATTATGGTGCACTTATGATTTATGTCTCCTTTTTTTGCTTAACACGATAGTGACCATGTCACTTCTTTGCTTAACATGATTGTGGTCCGTCATGGTGCACCCCTAACAAGTACTCTTAACATGATAGTGACCCGTCGTGGTGCACTTCAGACAAGTAACATGACATGACATGAACCAAGAATGCTGTTGCGACAGCTTTATTGGCTTACAAGTAATTAATGATTTGGACACCATAGGTGTTTCTCTTGAGTGTGTTTGTACAAGCTACATGTTCTGTATTGCATCATGTCTAGGACATGAATTCCTAATTTTCTACGGTCAGGGATTCATACTAAATCTGTCTAGGATTAATGACTAGATTGATCAAGTAGTTCATACAGGGAGGTATTCCAGCTACAAGCAATCCCGTTATCTGGGCGCCTTTTCTGATGGACTTATAGCCTGCCGATGAGTAGGGCACATTTCCAGCTCACTGTCATGTGGGGCACTTCATGAAACGATTACTATGCACACTATCATGTGTTGCACTCAAGTCACCTAACGAGTCATGATAACTCTTAACATGAACCTTGCGTCTGGATAACCAGGATAGTCTGCAGGGCTTGTGGCCGTAGGGATATCTCATTACATCTTGTTCGTAACTAGGCGTGTGAGAACCCTAGTTAGTTAAAGTATCAAGTCGTACTCATTGCTTGGCCGTGATTGATGGATGGAGTTAGTCCAGTCCAGTCTAGTTTTCTTTAGGCAGTGTCCCTATGTTTATTTCAGTACACTATGGATTATGCTTTACCATGTCGATAAATGATCGGAGGCTAAGTTCTGTTCAGGAGAAGGGTTACAATCCCGGTCCTTGTTTGGTTTAAGGGTTGTAACTTGGCTTCCAAAATAGTTTCCAAGTTATTTTATCATTTGTCATCCTATTTAATACTCACATGCTCTATATGATCGTTATGCTGCACATGATTAGAGACTAAGTTCTGTTCAGGAGAAGGTTTACAACCCTGGTCCTTGTTTGGTTTAAGGGTTGTAACTTGACTTCCGAATTAGTTCCTAAGTCCACTTATCATTATCTTTCTATATAATTCTTACATGCCCACGTGTTCAATTATCTTACAAGCTATACATGACTCCCTATGCCTGGTCACCATGCTCTTATGATCGGCTATCTCACAAGTTCGCATGTTCAATTGCTTTTACATATTCTCAAGCTTCTGTTTACTTAATAGGTCTACACTTTATATTATGTCGCATGACAATTACTTTATGCTCCATGATGCTTACTTATTATCTTCCTATATTCGGGATAAGCGCATTGGTAGTACACGAGTCTCGATCTGCTCTTACTCTTTGTATCTCTAATTGTTGATGTTTGTGATTGCTGGTTTTAGTTTATAGTCTGGCTTCCTTTATGGTACTTGCAATTGGGGGTCTGACCCCACTAGTTTTGTTTGGCCAGATCTGATAGAAAAGTCCAGAGGATCTTCCACACCATCTACTCGACGGTGACCATCAAGAGCACCAGAGTATCCGAGTGGGTTTCTTATCTTATTCTCCCACTGGTTATGTATATTATTCTTTTGTGGTGTTTAGCCTCCGAGCATGTGTTTAGCTCGTATTTTCGTTCTTGACATTTAGCCTACGGGCCAAAACATGATGTGCGTATTCTAGACTATAGCTAGAGCTTATCATGTATGACTATTACTCTTGCTAGTTCTCTATTTTGGTATGACTAGCTTCATGATCATCCATGTATAAATGGTTTGGGACGCTTTACTATTGTATATCTGATGGTCATACTTCTTGCACTTGTATAATTGTCTGTAATTTAGATACCTAGGATTGTTGACCTAGGATTGACTGTTGGCTTGTAGAAGTAACCCCCATGTCTTGACAGCTTATACGCAATTTCAGAGTACTGGCGTACTTTGGTATTACATAGCCGGCCTTGTCCGTTTCCACTTGCCAGTATTCTGGTTCTGGGGCGTGACAATAAAAGCCTTTGATAAGGGAATATCAATTATTTAAGTAAAGAAGGGATGAAGAAGCTTACACTAGGGTTGAAGGCGTCATCCTACTTGCACATAAATTAGGGCACCTCAATGTCGAGATCGACCACCATTTTGGCTGTCTAGATAGAGTAGGCCTTCATCGGATCTTCAAAATAAAATTTTACAACGTCGCCCGGTACAAGAAGTACCTCACTAGAAATTTTTTATTATAAAAAAAGGCCTACTCCGCCAGGATACTTCAAGCGCTTCAAACAAAATTTATTCAAGAGCGTCAAACAAAATTTCCAAGTCTTTAAGCACATAAGTAGATGACTCATTTTCTAGAAACATGCTTCCCTCTTCTGTTTACATAAAATAATCTTAACACAAAGTATAGTGATAAAAGGCCAACCATGGTTTATTGAATTTTGAAAATAATATTATTCATAATCCAGACTTTAGAAAATCCTTAACACATATTAGTTTTAAGTGTAGAAGAAAGCTTAAATTAGGTTAATTTCAAATAGTTGCATATGAGGAAAAATATTCCTCTACACTACTTTCCCACTAGCTCACTTGATCAGACACTCTAGTTCTTATATATGCTTACTAGATTTGTACAGAAGAATGTCCATCTCTTGTCCTCAAGTTAAAACATTCAATCTCTCTTTATCACCTACAGTTAGCAAATAATATATGCCAATATTCTATTATTAACAAACTACACGCAAAGGAGCTCACTGATCTTACTTCAAGTATATAAAAAAAGACTAGATTCCCAACAGTATAAGTAGCTCAAGTTTCTACTTCCATTAAATCCTAAATTTACCTTTAACTATAAAATATAATGTTTTCATCCATCCCTGAACAAAGTCTAAACCCCAATAAGAATAGTTATTACATACCTAGGTACTGTTTGCATCGATAAAAGTAACACAAATTTTACTTCCTTTATTTACGGTTCTTAAAACCAGCATTAATTAGCAGTTATAGAAATCTCTAAAAAGTTATCTAACATAAAGGTAGCCAAGTAGCTTATTGGACTAGAGCCATTACAACATAGCAAGAATTTTACTAAGATAATATTATTGCTATCAATAACATTATAAATTGGGTATTGTATATTCTCATTTGAAACATTTAAAATATAAACCCAAAAGCTTTCCAATGTGCTTAAAATAAATAGAATCTAGGAACATATGCAGTATACACAGATAATGGAATCTAGTCACTTTATAGTTTTGTTATATTTGTATCATATCGTAATTGTATGAACATTTCATTTACCCTTTAACTTCATATTAAAATTTGCAAGGATTTTAATGCTAACTTAGAAAAGACAAAAAAAAAAAACCTTTCTACTTTAGAGGAATTGTAAGAGTAACCTATAAGTAGAACTAGCATATAGCATAACAATAGAACTAGAACCTATGCTACATGCCACCCTCGCGCTTTCAAAACATCCAAAATATTTGGTTCTCCTTAAGTTCTCAAGTGTTAATTCCAGGGACTCCAGGATTGGGTCTGTGTAGGTTTAGGTGTGTAAACACGACTATTCTCAGTTTCCAGGATGGCTTTGCATCCCTAGCGAACAAGTTGGTGTATACAAGATGTAAGAAAAATAACAGTAAATATTACTGCAATATAAGAAAATAACATCGATATAAGAAAATAACTGCAATATAAGAAAATAATCAATTCAAAGTTAAAATTCATCTGCCATGTCAAATATCTCTCTTTTTAGGTTAATGGATATATAGTAATATATCAGTTGTTAACCATTAAATTTTCCATATCTTTCAAGGTACTTATGTGGAGGTATTTGAAGCAATGGTAAGATATCTCATTTGCACCCTGGAGATAGCTAGATCGAATCTTGAAAACAGTCTTTCCATAAATGGAGGACCATCCCCAAGACCCGTAGATGGAGAGATATGGCAGTGGGACTGCCACATCTCTCCAAGGGATTATTCAGTTCTCTATGGCTATAAGTGATTTCTTCTATGCAAATTTCAGATGATAAGGGCTAAAGAAAGAAGAACATAAGAAAGTTAATCCAACAAGATCATGACTATTGAATTAAGAAAAGTCAAAAGTTATTGAAACAACAACGTATATGTGAGTTTTCTCCCAATTACACTAGTCATCATTTTAGTCCAGAAGAATAAAAAAATAGAAGAAAAAAATGCAAGAAAGATAATTAATTCAGGAAATTTGTATATTTCAGCTTCCTAGAACAAGAGTGCCCACCTGACCGTCTATTAACCAAATCACATTAGGCACTACTTTATATGTCATTGTTGCTTTGTTGTTCACAATACTTGTGTCATATTATATCATTGTCTTTTAAAAGCGATGGCATGACCTTCCATCTATCATTATGTGGTCAAGATCTCAAAATCTCTCTATGACCTACAATAAACTTTTAACTTACATACAACACAAAAATACTTATCACCATAAATATTATTTTATTCAATTAAAACATAAAAAGGAAAAAAAAAAGTGTCATACATTTCAATGGAAGAAAACAGAAAATGAAGCGGCCAAGCAGACTAGCAGTCGGCACACACACATGAACACAAAAAGAGAGAAGAAAGTAAAGATGCACAAACAAAGACAAAAAAAAATTAGAGAAATTTAGTATTCTAGCATCGAGATACTTGGAAATTTCCTATGAGAATGGGCATAAAAGAAAGGATAAACTCGTGGGGCATGTTGCTACCTAGTTATTATAATTGGTGTAGCACAAAGTAATGTAATCATTTTGTACTGAATTGGTCTCTCTATTTATGATGAGAGTTTTAATCTCATAGTGTCACGACCCGTTACCCAAATTGTTGGGCCGGGCCGAGCCATGTCCAGCCTACGCTTGGTCAAAGCGTAGTAAGCTGTTATAAGAATAGACAATAAAGAATCTAAGCAGCTAACAGTTCTAAAACCATATTTAGAGGTTCATCACAACACAGCATCTATAAGCGAAGGTAAAACAAGTACAGACTAAATAATACACTTCTAAAGTATCTAACTGGAGACAAAGTCCAGTATCCAAATATAAGTACAGATAAAGTCTAAGTCTCAAAACATAAGAAAGGTATCTAAGCAAGGTTCCCCGCTGGGGCCTCTTCTGGAGCTAAGGCCAGGTCCTCAATGCAGTACCATAATATGTAACACTTAGCGTTTCCTTCTCGAAAAGTATACCTACAACGTTATCCTGTCAGGACGGGAGCAAGTACAACCTCTACAACTAAAGTACTGAACATGTAATGAAAGAGATGTACAATAAGAAACATGGTGTGATAAGTCTATAAAACAGGAAATACTAGAAACATGGCCTCATGGTACAACTGGGATCGCAATATCATAGTAACACAGGGAACATGGCATATCTGGAATCATGGTATATCTCATAATCTATCATGGCAAGGATACATATGTCATAGAGACAGATGTACATGTAATGTTTAAATCTGTAGCAGGTACGTGATCGGTCAATAGATGTACAATGTACTGTGGTATATGTAAATAAAATGTATATACGTACAAGTCAACAGGCATAGGTGTACATCCGTACAGAAATACGGGATAATGGCATACGGCAAGGTATGCATATAAAATGCGACCTCGCTCGCTACTATAGGGGGGTCATGATCACGTACTCAACTGTTAGTTTTCCCATAACCCATGTTCTATCATGTGAGAGATACGAGAACAGTAAAAACATGTGAGAGACACTGGGAGTAATATAAGCATGGCCGGTACTGGGAACAGTATGAAACATGTGAATACTTCGAGTAGTATAAAGTATAGTAAAACATGTACTGAGAACCAGTAAGGAACATGTGAAGATATAAGAACTGTCCTAAGCATGTGAGGTACTGTAAGTAATACAACATGTGAAGACATAGCTTGCTACCTCAAGGATCAGTATTTTAACAGGGTTAATACATGTTCTAGCATTAAAAGACAGTAAATGAGTTTGTAGATGTACTTACCTGGAGCAAAGCAAGAATACTAGTACGAAGATATAGATGCCTGGTGTCCTGTCAATAATGATATACAAACTCAGTTCTAAGCTATGTTCAATATTACACTAGTGGTGTGACACGACTCCTGACTGGATACTAGCCAAGTGGAGACCTAGCATAAAAGTCTAACGTGGAGTGCCACCATATCCAAACTATCTTTCTAGAGTCTTTATACTAGTGTAGGGTGAGGTCCAATACTATAATAACTCAAAACAACTCATAAAGTTGCAAGTCGTAATTATTCAATAATTAAATCTACTGTACACTAAGTTCCAACAATTTTGAGATAGACAAAAAGCTCAATTATATATAAAATAAAGTACCAAAATGATTCTTGTTAATTATAGAAATTTATACTAATTTTTTTGGGATTTATAAACCCTCATAAATATTTATTAAAAATCAGCAAACATAAATATACTAAAAATGAGTTCTGTTTTCCTATTTCTATAAAATACCAAAAGCACTTAATAAATGCTAGAAAAATTATAATAAATTAGCTAAATTAACATAATATTTAAATACAATTTTTCCATATTTTTATAGTAATTAAAATATATATAGAAATTCAAAACCAGAAAGTAACAATATCTGGAAAAATAATTAATTATAAATTAAGGATAATACATAATCAAAATCTACAGATGTTGTCGGATGATAAAATAAATATCACCAACGTGTCCAGAACGGTCAAATCAGCTAGGATAGCCTACCCATAAGTCCAATTTGGACACAGGGGCAAAACGGTAATTTTGGGTCAAAATGATGTCCGCCGTTGGACACCCTTTGTACCGAAAAGTGTGTCGGGATAGAAGTCTACAAAACCTAGCAAATTATATGTCCACGAATCTAGAATGACGATACGATCCCAACGGTATATCCGGAATAGGATTCCGATGTGCCGATCTCAAAATGATACGTTGACGCGGACACTTGGTATCCGGTTTGCACGAAAATGCGTGCCGAAGCAAATGTCTTCAAAACTCAGCAAATTATATGTCAACGAGTCCAGAATGACGATACGAACTCAACGGTATATCCGAAATAGGATTCCGATGAGCCGAACTCAAAGTGACCCGTTGACTCGAAAAGTGGAACCCGCTTTGCACCGAAATGCGTGCCAGGGCCCACGTTATCCAAATCAAGCAAATTTTATATGAAAATATGCCAGAACGATGCCACGAGTCTACTGGTGGTGTCAGCAATTGAATCCGGAGTCCCGGGTTCAAAAATGGAATTTTACAAGTGCAAATTAAAGAATTCGGACGGCCAACTTTGGCGTCGAATTCGACCAACCGAACGTGCTTAAAATGAAACGAAATCTAAAGGAGACAGGAAGATGGTTATACCAGCTGCGCACAGGAACTGGTAGCGTGCCAACCGGAGCTGCGACGGCGAAGTTACAAGCTGACGAAGTCGGCTCCACGAAACTGTCCAAAAACAGTTCAATTTAAAACGTCAACTTGGTGGTCAGTTTTGAGGTATCAAACGACGAAATTAACGGACAAAAATTGAAGAGAGTGAAGTGCTATATACCGAGATTGCGACGGAGCAAAAAGTTTGCCGATCCAACGGTCGGATTTTCGAAAAAACGTGCGCAAAGTTGCTACGACAGAGCTCCAAAATAAACTTGATTTCGCGCGCGTCACGACGGGACGTCGTGCAAAACGCACGAATCGCCTCGACGGCGCGTCCCGGAGGACGGTGGCCGTCAGGGGAGGACTCGTCGGAGTGGGGCGCACCTAAGGCGAGCCACGGCGGCCCGCGCGGTGGCGCGGCGGCGCACGACGGCGGCCCCCGCGCGCGCGCGTGCGCGCCTGTGCATGCGGCTGTGCGGTGCTGCTACTGGCACGGACGTGCTCGGCCAGGCCGGCGACGGCGGAGGGCTGCGTGGTGACAGGTCGGGCGGCGGCGGCGCGGCGCAGTGGCGGTGGCGTGCGGGTGGTTATGGTGTTGTGGTAGTTTGCATGGTGGTGTGATGGAAAGATGATGGTGAAGGTGATAGTGGTGAGTAGTGGTAGTGATGGAGGAAAGAAGGAGGAGAGGGAGGAGGATGGAGAGGGTGGAGGTGGTGTTCGGCCCGGGGAGGAAGAGAGGGTCGACTGTTGGCGGTGGTGGTGGTGTTGTGTGTGTGTGTAGTTTAGAGGAGAGAGAGAGGTGTATGTGTGTGTATGTTTATATGTGTGAGTGTGTAAATAGAAAGAGAGAGTGAGAATAGTGAGAGAGTGAGAGAATGTAGTCGGCCAAGTAAAGGGGGGGGTGTGTTCCTGCTGGTGATAGGGATGGGGGGTGTAGGTGTAGGTGTAAAAAGAGAGAGAGAGTTATATATGTATGGGTGTGTGTGTTGTATATATATATTAATATATATATAGAATGAGTGAGTGAGAGAGATATTTGAATAGAGGGGGGGAGGAAAAGTAGGTCGGCTGGAGGGGGTTGTGAGAGAGAGTGTGGTGAGGATGAGAGAGAGAGAGGGAGTTATCCATATATATATATAATATATATATATATGTAGGTATATATATATATATATATATAGAGAGAGAGAGAGAAATATTTAGAGAGAGAGAGAGGAGAGAGAAAAGTAGATATTTCCAAAATAGGAAAAAAATAGGGAAATTATATGGGGTACTTGGGCAGTCATTGAGAGGACAACAAGGAGCTTGGGTTCTGGTTCGGTCGAGCCGGGTCGGGTCAAAATCGGACCGGGTGAAATAATCGAATTAAAATAGGTATTTAAAATCATGGGTAAATAAATACCATGCGGGGACTCAAATAAATGGGACACAAATTTCATGCGGGTAGTAGGCTTCATATGGGTCATGTCCATACTTTGGGTCTACTAGGTTGGATCGATGTCGGGTCCCGAAATTAAATTGGAAATTAAATCGGGTTTCACGGTAGATAATTAATCGGCCTAAATTGAACCGAAAGTTGTGCGAAGAAAATGAAGCACAAAATGGAGTGTCTGAGTGGGACACGAAGGTCATGGATGAAGAGCGTCTTGAGTAGATCATTCATGAGAAGTTGGTTCTGAGAAAATGACTGGTCTGGTGCTCCTAAATTAAAAGTCACGGTAACGTGCAAACGAAGATCAAAAATAAAAGTGGGAATAATTATTCAACGATTAATTGGTCTAAGTTGACCCGAAGTTGCGCGATACAAAAAGAGCACAAGAGAACGAGTTCAAGTGGGACACGATATATCAAAACGAAGATAATCTTGCCTACTTCAAAACTCGTGAAGAGAGTTTACAGAGATTGGTATCCCTGACGCTCCAGAAATCAAAGTTACGGAAAGGTACATTAATAATCTAAACAATTAAATAATAAAACATTTATCGAAAAAATAATTCATTAAGAAAAATAAAAATAAACCCTGAAATTCAGGGGGCTTACATCCTACCCACCTTACAAAAATTTCGTCCTCGAAATTAAAAATCATCCAATAGGTCAGTCTATAACACGTAGCTGCTCTGGCTACGATACTCAATCTGCTATCCTTGTAATCATCTCTTATGTTTTTCCTACAATCTTTTTGGTTCAGGTTCAATCAAAGCCCTTCTATCATAAACTACGTCATATATCCTTTAGAATCTTCCATACTAACATGAAACATTTATGTATACCCTAAACTATAGGTCCTTCTCTGGTTATGTTTATAAGCCAACAATGCTTGATCATTAACCATATTTTCAACCTCAATTGTAAATACTTGATTTCCTTATCGTATCCTAAGTATCCATATTTTATCCATCCACAGTTCCTTAGCATCATTTGTCGTCAATCCTTTCCTACAGTTTCTTCTTGAAATCATACTTTCAATTCTTATTCTTGGCGTAGAGCCTCTTTCTTTTTACTCAACAAGTCCTCCGAATATAAATCCTCGATTTCAAAACTCCCGATTTATTAATTACCAATGTACATATGTCTTTGTCTTGTTCCTTGTCTTTTAACTGATATCTTTTCGACCTCGTATGCAATATTATGTCCCATTCTAACTCATTATATACCATTCCACATATCGATCTACCCTCTAATCACATGTAATTAGCTAGAGGTAACCAACCAAAATTCTACAAATGCTAAATCCTCAATTTGCTAAACACTAGATTTTAATCCTTAATCCATAGTCATAACAATATACTATCTCATTTATCCATCTTAGATACCCTATCATCGAGTCATAATACCAATACAATCGTTCTTAATGGTTTCCAAGTCTACTACAGTCAGTCGCTTATACTTGTCCTATAAGCTTAATCTAACCAATCCCTAGAAAAAGTACTTATCACAATCACACAATACATTTATAGTTATACTACAGGATCAGTCAACAAGGTTTGGCTATTTCGGTCATCTATCAAGTAGAAGGTAACAAGGCCTAAAACTTGGTCAAGCAATCCATAACAGTGTCCAAACAAGTTAAAGGGTCAAACAAGACAGAAAAGTTTATCGAAATATTTCCAAGAATGGTACGAAGACAACGAGATGTATAACGAGAAGAATTACCAAAGAGGTTAACGAAAAAGAGTTTAGTCAAGTCATAGGAAAATGGAACATAAAAATAACTATGTCCAAAAGATAACGCGAAAGCAATCCTATTGGAGAGTCCTAGAGAACCTGTAATCCTAGTTGTAGATGCAGATAGAACAGAGTTAATCAAGACGGGAAGGAATGATAATAATAAGAATTTATTCTTGCTCATTCGGTCATAACAAAGTGAACCAAGTTGAGATATGATCTGATAACCATATACGTCTTCCGGAAATCATATTGCCAGAATTTTTGCCCCACCAGTAAGCTTATATGCAACAAACGAGGGAGTCCATAACTAAGGTATACACCCTATAGTCATATCATCTAGATTCCTTACCACGTCAACCGGTATGGCTGCAAAAAAATCTAAATTCTATGAATAGGATAGTATATCCAAAATCAGGCTCTATATTTTTGTCATACCAGCTAATATGGCTGCGATAAATTCTAAACTCCATAAATAAAGCAGACGTTTACCTTATCAGGACATATCATAATTCAATCCACAAAATTTATCACGATCCAAGATCAAAGTTAACAACGAAAATCAGAAATTAAATTCAACAACGAATTTAAGGGAGAGCAATTAAAACAGGTGAAAATAGATTTCTAAGTAAGATTAGAGTGAGATCCTCAGGGGTCATCCCAAAGGTACAAACTTGGTCTAAATTGATCCACTGAAATACAAATAAGAGGCTAATTATAGCTAGCGGTCTTATGCTGTGACGAGTTCTTCTATGTTGCAATCCTAGAAATCCTCTAGGTATTCTAAATGTTATTCCTAGTGTTATCAAGTTGTCCTAGATCCTAATTGCAGGCATGCTTGGTACAATAACGTAACCAAACAACTTAAGTCGAGACCTGTATGGGCCGCCAAAAAAAACATGTCATGACCCGTTACCCAAATTGTTGGGCCGGGCCGAGCCATGTCCAGCCTACGCTTGGTCAAAGCGTAGTAAGCTGTTCTAAGAATAGACAATAAAGAATCTAAGCAGCTAACAGTTCTAAAACCATATTTAAAGGTTCATCACAACACAGCATCTATAAGCGAAGGTAAAACAAGTACAGACTAAATAATACACTTCCAAAGTATCTAACTGGAGACAAAGTCCAGTATCCAAATATAAGTACAGATAAAGTCTAAGTCTCAAAACACAAGAAAGGTATCTAAGCAAGGTTCCCCGCTGGGGCCTCTTCTGGAGCTAAGGCCAGGTCCTCAATGCAGTACCATAATATGTAACATTTAGCATTTCCTACTCGAAAAGTATACCTACAACGTTATCCTGTCAGGACGGGAGCAAGTACAACCTCTACAACTAAAGTACTGAACATGTAATAAAAGAGATGTACAATAAGAAACATGGTGTGATAAGTCTATAAAACAGGAAATACCAGAAACATGGCCTCATGGTACAACTGGGATCACAATATCATAGTAACACAGGGAACATGGCATATCTGGAATCATGGTATATCTCATAATCTATCATGGCAAGGATACATATGTCATAGAGACAGATGTACATGTAATGTTTAAAACTGTAGCAGGTACGTGATCGGTCAATAGATGTACAATGTACTGTGGTACATGTAAATAAAATGTACATATGTACAAGTCAACAGGCATAGGTGTACATCCGTACAGAAATACGGGATTATGGCCTACGGCAAGGTATGTATATAAAATGCGACCTCGCTCGCTACTATAGGGGGGTCATGATCACGTACTCAACTGTCAGTTTTCCCATAACCCATGTTCTATCATGTGAGAGATACGAGAACAGTAAAAACATGTGAGAGACACTGGGAGTAATATAAGCATGGCCGGTACTGGGAACAGTATGAAATATGTGAATACTCCGAGTAGTATAAAGTATAGTAAAACATGTACTGAGAACCAGTATGGAACATGTGAAGATATAAGAACTGTCCTAAGCATGTCAGGTACTGTAAGTAATACAACATGTGAAGACATAGCTTGCTACCTCAAGGATCAGTATTTTAACAGGGTTAATACATATCTAGCATTAAAAGACAGTAAATGAGTTTGTAGATGTACTTGCCTCGAGCAAAGCAAGAATACTAGTACGAAGATATAGATGCCTAGTGTCCTGTCAATAATGATATACAAACTCAGTTCTAAGCTATATTCAATATTACACTAGTGGTGTGACACGACTCCTGACTGGATACTAGCCAAGTGGAGACCTAGCATAAAAGTCTAACGTGGAGTGCCACCATATCTAAACTATCTTCCTAGAGTCTTTATACTAGTGTAGGGTGAGGTCCAATACTATAATAACTCAAAAAGTTGCAAGTCGTAATTATTCAGTAATTAAATCTACTGTACACTAAGTTCCAACAATTTTTGAGATAGACAAAAAGCTCAATTATATATAAAATAAAGTACCAAAATGATCCTTGTTAATTATAGAAATTTCTACTAATTTTTTTGGGATTTATAAACCCTCATAAATATTTATTAAAAATCAACAAATATAAATATACTAAAAATGAGTTCTGTTTTCCTATTTCTATAAAATACCAAAAGCACTTAATAAATGCTAGAAAAATTATAATAAATTAGCTAAATTAACATAATATTTCAATACAATTTTTCCCAGATTTTTACAGTAATTAAAATATATATAGAAATTCAAAACCAGAAAGTAACAATATCTGGAAAAATAATTAATTATAAATTAAGGATAATACATAATCAAAATCTACAGATGTTGTCGGATGATAAAATAAATATCACCAACGTGTCCAGAACGGTCAAATCAGCTAGGATAGCCTACCCATAAGTCCAATTTGGACTAAGGGGCAAAACGGTAATTTCGGGTCAAAATGATGTCCGCCGTTGGACACACTTTGTACCGAAAAGCATGGCGGGATAGAAGTCTACAAAACCTAACAAATTATATGTCCACGAATCCAGAATGACGATACGATCCCAACGGTATATCCGGAATAGGATTCCGATGTGCCGATCTCAAAAAGATACGTTGACGCGGACACTTGGTATCCGGTTTGCACGAAAATGCGTGCCGGAGCAAATGTCTTCAAAACTCAGCAAATTATATGTCAACGAGTCCAGAATGACGATACGAACTCAATAGTATATCCGGAATGAGATTCCGATGAGCCGAACTCAATGTGACCCGTTGACTCGAAAAGTGGACCCCACTACCAAAATTTATCGATTTAGCGACGGCCGCATCCGTCGCTAAGACGACGGTAATTACCATTAGCGACCGCTTACCGACGGATATTGGCCAAAAAAATCCGTCGGCAATCACCTCGTCGCTAATAACCATCCGTCGCTAAGTTGTCGTCACATGACGGAAAAGCGACGGATAGTCGATGTCACAATACGAAGCATTAGCGACGCATTGCCGACGGAATCTCGTCCACCTCAGCTTTTAAGTACTGAACTGTGTACACAATACCGATGAGCAAAGCCGTCGCTAACCCGTCGTAAAGGCGTATCAGATCGTATCATTTCGTCGCTAATCCGTCAATACCGTCGATATCAAGTGACGGATTAGCGACGGCTTTCTGACGGAAAAGCCGTCGGCCAGCTTCTGGAATTTTATGTCATTTCCAGCAACTTGGCGACGGATATGTCGTCGCTACGCCGTCGCAATATATCGACCGCATAGCGACGGATTAACCGTCGACCTTGTTCTGGAAATTCTTGTTATTTCCAGAATACGGGCGACGGATATGTCGTCGCTAGTCCGTCGAACAATAAATCATGCCGACGGATTTTCCGTCGATCATCCGTTGCTACCTGGGAATAAATTTCAAATATCCAGTTAGCGATGGCATAACCGTCGAAAAGTAGTCAGAAACTGGAGACTTCCGTCGCAAAACGGTCATAAGTCTGTCGCTAACTGAGAATATTTTGAAAAAAAAAATTACAACTTTTTAGCTGTTCGCAAAAATTTGCATAAACCAAACCAATATATAATGCACACCAATTATCCAACAATCACATAGACCAAATATATTATGCACACCAATTATCCAAGAATCACATAGACCAAAATATGCACATACGAATTTAATGCACACCAATTATCCAAGAATCATATAGACCAAACCAAATTAATATAAAATAGACATCAGTTATCCGGAAGAGTAACCTAATATCCATCGTTATAATCTGATCATTGCACAAATATTCCAAAACACATAGGAAAGAGTTGGCCAGTTACAGTAACCTAATATCCAATCCTGACGACCGATCATAGCACAAATATTCCAAAAATTTTACAAATATTCTAAAACACATAGGAAAATCGACTTTGGCCTCAACAAAGACCACAAGTCAGACGATGAATCCTCACAGCCAGGGATGATAGTTGCGTTGAGGCATGTACCATTCTATCAGCCACTTTGCATACGAAGGCTCAATCTGGTTGAGGTCTTCTGTAGGGACAGGAGGGTCGGTCCCGATGCTACTACTCTCTGACGGTGGCTCCTCCTTAGCTTCAAGCTTGGGAGCAATCTCTTCCCTGATGACAGTCAACTTTATCATTGCCGAGGGATGAGGGTCGGAGGACAGTACAAAGACATCATCTACTACTATATAAGATATAGTGATAGGTTGTCGTATCATCATTGCCGAGGGATGAGGGTCGGAGGACAGTCAACTTTATCTAAGGCTACTTGCATAGTTTCTGCCTCGTCAGTCGAATGGCTGCAGGGACTATGTCCTGATCACCATTAGTGTGAATCATCTATGTTCTGTACATATGGTGCAACACTTTTCCTGTTCACAAAAATATGCATAAACCAAACCAATATATAATGCACACCAATTATCCAAGAATCACATAGACCAAATATGCACATACGAATGGCTGCAGGGACTATGTCCTGATCACCATGTCGTACTGTAGATTAATGCAAACGGAGCTGGAGCCAAAATACAGAAACCAAAATATAAAATACAGAAACCAAAATACAAAATATAGAATTCAAAATAGGACCCTCTGTGAGAACGGATGGCTCAGAACACAACCAACCGGAGAGGATACCCTGAGAGATCCATCTGAGTAGGACGTATACTCTGAGAGATCACCTTTACAAGAATGATATCAGTAGTGGGATTGAGTGCTGGAGGGGATACTATCAGAGTATACGTCCTACTCAGATGGGTCTTTCACTGTTACTATTTTTTTCTGACAGCATGGTGGATGTGCTCCGTCAACAGAATCTGACTCCAAGCCAAAACTTTGCCCCGGAGCTCAAGTGGACATCCTTCGTGTAGAGCTCGAGTGAGAGGTTCCTGACAGCATGGTGGTCTCCTTTGTCAAAGTATCCGTGCTCGTCCCACAACCAATGTGGGATGAGCACGGATACTTTGACAAATGAGACCACCATGCTGTCAGGAACCTCTCACTCGAGCTCTACACGAAGGATGTCTACTTGAGCTCCGGGACAAAGTTTTGGCTCGGAGCAAGAATCTGTTGACGGAGCACATCTACTATGCTGTCAGAAAAAATTAGTAACGGTGGGAGACCCATCTGAGTAGGACGTATTCTCTGATAATATCTCCTCCAGCACTCAATCCCACTACTGATATCATTCTTGTAATTGTGATCTATCAGAGTATACGTCATACTGAGATGGATCTAGAATTCTCTCTTGTTGGTTGTCGTATCATCATTGCCGAGGGATGAGGGTCGGAGGACAGTACAAATAGTCTAATACAAAAACAACTCAATAAGTAGTCCAATACAAATAGTCTAATACAAAAATAACCCAATACAAATAGTCCAATACAAATCAGTACTAATAGCTAATGAGAAACATGCTGCTCACGCAAACGCTCAGTGATACGTTCACGCATCCACCTCGAAAAAGCGAGTTTTTTGGCGCGAGGAGAGATGTCGTCCCTTGCAAAGATTGATTGAAGAGAACTCTCGGTCTCACTAGCTACCGGTGCTGGATGAATAGAACTTCCGGTCTCACTAGCAACCGGTGCCACTTCCTCCTCAACTGTAGGAGGAGCCACCTCAGCATTCACTGTTTTCTTCAAACGACGTGCCGCTCCTCGGGTCATGGGTGCCATCTGGTAAGATCGATAGTCATAAATAATATAATTGTAACATAAGCAAGCTAACTAAAGGAACCATCATGTAATTTGAGTACATTTTCGAAAGCCGATAAAGTATTACCAATTCGATTTTTTGCCAAGTGCGAGAACGGACGGCTCAGAAGACAACCCAAGATTCATTCAAGCATACATTAGTGTGAATCATCTATGTTCTATACATATGGTGTAGTATATGTTCTTATCGTATCTAGTATCTGAAGAACGTAACAGAATCAAGATGAACTCACATAATGTAATACTAAGACATCATCTACTACTATATAAGATATAGTGATAGGTTGTCGTATCATCATTGCCGAGGGTTGAGGGTCGGAAGACAGTCAACTTTATCTACGGCTACATAGTTTCTGCCTCGCCAGTCGAATGGCTGCAGAGACTATGTCCTGATCACCATGTCGTACCGTAGATCAAATGGAGCTGGAAATGGAGCCAAAATACAGTACTACTTCACCATGTCGTACCATTTTACTCTCTCCCTCTCTCCTCCCTCCTCTGGCGCTCTCACTCTCTCCGGCGCTCTCACACTACTAATTCCTATGTGTTTTAAGTGTGAGAACGGATGGCTCAGAACACAACCCAAGATTCATTCTAGCATACATTAGTGTGAATCATCTATATTCTGTATACGTATCGTGTAGTATATGTTAACCTTATCGTATCTAGTATCTGAAGGACGTACGTAACAGAATCAAGATGAACTCACTAATGTAATACTAAGACATCATCTACTACTATATAAGATATAGTGATGGGTTGTCGTATCATCATTGCCGAGGGATGAGGGTCGTAGGACAGGCAACTTTATCTACGGCAACATAGTTTCTGCCTCGCCAGTCGAATGGCTGCAGGGAATATCCGTCACCATGTCGTACCGTAGTTAATGCAATTAATGGAGCTGGAAATCTCCGTCGCTAACCGGTAACTAGTCCGTCGCTAACTGAGATTGTCACATACACATATGTATATCACAGCTAGATGTATAGATATATACATCTATACAGAAGCACACAACTGATAGAACTCGCACTGTCCATGAGACAGTGAACATATACACCATGAATCCAAACCCCATATATATTCACATTTACTAATCCAAACACCACCAAACTAATGAAACACCCAATATGGATAACACATTATTTAGCCAATATATAAACTCAGATGAATTTGAGAAGCAAAGCCACCCACCGCCCCCGACCAAAGCCCGCCGCCCCAAGCCAGCCGCCCAGCCCCCGACGCCGCCGCCCCAAGCCCACCGCCCAGCCCCCGACCCAAGCCAGCCGCCCAGCCCCCGACGCCCCCGCCCCAAGCCAGCCGCCCAGCCCCCGACGCCGCCACCCCAAGCCCACCGCCCAGCCCCCGACCCAAGCCAGCCGCCCAGCCCCCGACGCCGCCGCCCCAAGCCCACCGCCCAGCCCCCGACCCAAGCCAGTCGCCCAGCCCCCGACGCCGCCGCCCCAAGCCCACCGCCCAGCCCCCGACCCAAGCCAGCCGCCCAGCCCCCGACGCCGCCGCCCCAAGCCCACCGCCCAGCCCCCGACCCAAGCCAGCCGCCCAGCCCCGACGCCCCCGCCCCAAGCCAGCCGCCCAGCCCCCGACGCCGCCGCCCCAAGCCCACCGCCCAGACCCCGACCCAAGCAAGCCGCCTAGCCCCCGACGCCCCAAAACCCCAAGCCCGCCTCCCAGACCCCGACGCCCCTGCCCTAAGCCCACCGCCCAGACCCCGACGTCCCAGCCCCCGACCCAAGCCAGTCGCCAAGCCCCGGACGGCCCAGCCCCAAGCGCGCCGCCCAGCCCACGACACTGCGAGAGAGAGAGAGAGAGAGAGAGAGAGATCGAGAGAGAGAGAGAGAGAGGGTTACCTTCGGTTGAGAGAGAGGAGAGGACGACGACGACGACACCGACGCCGATCACCGAAGCCGACACCGGCGATAGAGAGAGAGAGAGAGAGAGGGAGGAGAGAGAGTGAATTTGGGGGGAATACGAAAAGTTCTCCCCGCCGTTTCATTTAAAGTCTGGAACGTAAATATAGCGACGGACTAGCGACTGGTAGATATCCGTCGCCCGGTTGTCGCCCTTTTAGATAAGTACCGACTGACTATCCGTCGCTACGTCGTCGAAAATATGTCCCGCCAATTTCCTACACTATTTCCGCCAAATATACGACTGTGTTGCGACTACGGAAGATCCGTCGCTATGTTACCGTCAGTCTAGCGACGGCTGAGCGACTTTTCCTCCTTCTAAAATTAAAATAAAAATGGCAAAGGCTTGTAGTCGAAATTCAGTCGCTGAGCGGCCACTAAACCGTCGCTAATACCGACGAAAAAGTTCCGTCGCTAAACATCCGTCGCTAAATGGATGTATTTTAGTAGTGCCCGCTTTGTACCGAAATGCGTGCCAAGGCCCACGTTCTCCAAATCAAGCAAATTTTATATGAAAACATGCCAGAACGACGCCACGAGTCTACTGGTGGTGTTAGAAATTGAATCCGGAGTCCCGGGTTCAAAAATAGAATTTTACAAGTGCAAATTAAAGAATTTGGATGACCAACTTTGGCGTCGAATTCGACCAAACGAACGTGCTTAAAACGAAACGAAATCTAAAGGAGACAGGAAGATGGTTATACCAGCTGCACACAAGAATTAGTAGTGCGCCAACCGGAGCTGCGACGGCGAAGTTACAAGCTGACGAAGTTGGCTCCACGAAACTGTCCAAAAACAGTTTAATTTAAAACGTCAACTTGGTGGTCAGTTTTGAGGTATCAAACGACGAAATTAACGGATGAAAATTGAAGGGAGTGAAGTGCTATATACCGAGATTGCGACGGAACAAAAAGTTTGCCGATCCAATGGTCGAATTTTCGGGAAAACGTGTGCGAAGCTGCTGCGACAGAGCTCCAAATAAACTTGATTTTGCGCGCGTCACGACGGGACGTCGTGCAAAACGCACGAATCGCCTCGACGGCGCGTCCCGGAGGACGGTGGCCGTCAGGGAAGAACTCGCCGGAGTGGGACGCACCCACGGCGAGCCACGGTAGCCCGCACGGTGGCGCGACGGTGCACGACGGCGGCCCGCGCGCGCGCGTACGCGCCTGTGCATGCGGCTGTGCGGTGCTGCTACTGGCGCGGCCGTGCTCGGCCAGGCCGGCGACGACGAAGGGCTGCGTGGTGACAGGCCGGGCGGTGACGGCGCGGCGCAGTGGCGGTGGCGTGCGGGTGGTGATGGTGTTGTGGTGGTTTGTATGGTGGTGTGATGGAAAGATGATGGTGAAGGTGATAGTGGTGAGTAGTGGTAGTGATGGAGGGAAGAAGGAGGAGAGGGAGGAGGATGGAGAGGGTGGAGGTGGTGTTCGGCCAGGGGAGGAAGAGGGGGTCGACTGTTGGCTGTGGTGGTGGTGTTGTGTGTGTGTGTAGTTTAGAGGAGAGAGAGAGGTGTATGTGTGTGTATGTTTATATGTGTGAGTGTGTAAATAGAAAGAGAGAGTGAGAATAGTGAGAGAGTGAGAGAATGTAGTCGGCCAAGTAAAGGGGCGGTGTGTTCCTGCTGGTGATGGGGATAGGGGGTGTAGGTGTAGGTGTAAAGAGAGAGGGAGAGTTATATATGTATGGGTGTGTGTGTTGTATATATATATATTAATATATATATATATATAATGAGTGAGTGAGAGAGATATTTGAATAGAGGGAGGAGAAAAGTAGGTCGGCTGGAGGGGGTTGTGAGAGAGAGTGTGGTGAGGATGAGAGAGAGAAGGAGTTATCCATATATATAATATATATATATATGTAGGTATATATATATAGAGAGAGATAGAGAAATATTTAGAGAGAGAGAGGAGAGAGAAAAGTGGATATTTCTAAAATAGGAAAAAAAATAGGGAAATTATGTAGGGTACTTGGGCAGTCATTAAGAGGACAACAGGGAGCTTGGGTTCGAGTTCGGTCGAGCCGGGTCGGGTCAAAATCGGACCGGGTGAAATAATCGAATTAAAATAGGTATTTAAAATCATGGGTAAATAAATACCATGCGGGGACTCAAATAAATGGGACACAAATTTCATGCGGGTAGTAGGCTTCATATGGGTCACGTCCATACTTTGGGTCTACTAGGTTGGATCGATGTCGGGTCCCGAAATTAAATTGGAAATTAAATCGGGTTTCACGGTAGATAATTAATCGGCCTAAATTGAACCGAAAGTTGTGCGAAGAAAATGAAGCACAAAATGGAGTGTCTGAGTGGGACACGAAGGTCATGGATGAAGAGCGTCTTGAGTAGATCATTCATGAGAAGTTGGTTCTGAGAAAACGAATGGTCTGGTGCTCCTAAATTAAAAGTCACGGTAACGTACAAACGAAGATCAAAAATAAAAGTGGGAATAATTATTCAACGATTAATTGGTCTAAGTTGATCCGAAGTTGCGCGATACAAAAAGAGCACAAGGGAACGAGTTCAAGTGGGACACGATATATCAAAACGAAGATAATCTTGTCTACTTCAAAACTCGTGAAGAGAGTTTACAGAGATTGGTATCCCTGACGCTCCAGAAATCAAAGTTACGGAAAGGTACATTAATAATCTAAACAATTAAATAATAAAACATTTATCGAAAAAATAATTCATTAAGAAAAATAAAAATAAACCCTGAAATTCAGGGGGCTTACACATAGTACCAATATTTTCGCTTTTGGGTCTGATTAGCACAACAAAGTGTATAATTGGTGTAGTAACAAAGAAATGTGATCATTGTGCACTGAATTAGTCTCCCTATTCTATCTGAACCTTTAACGTGGCAATTTCCTTTAACACAATCATTAATACTTGAGTTGTTTCAGTTGCTCATTCTAACTCACTGAAAATCTCATCTAATTGAGAATGCATAAGAGACCCATGTTCTTGATCTACTTCTAACAAGATTCAATATTGGGTGTTCTACTAACATTCTATACCCTTCGAGGGTTCCCTTCTCCATCTGGTGCAGAGTCGACCAAATTTACTGAAATACACTTGTCACTCATGTTAATTTTTTCTAAGTGATTGCATTTAGACTTTTGTGATTGTTTAAGAGTCCATTTAAACATGTTCTAGTGAGTGTGCTAGAAAACCTTTTTGGCATAAAACTGATGCTAATGTTGTGTTCTCTACATAAAGAAAATCTCATGTTCGTGCAAAATCCAGTCTTCTCTACATAAAAATAATTCACAAAAAATAGAAAATATAGAAAGAAAATTTTAGTTCAAATCCAGTTTTCTCTATATAAACAAAAAAAGAGGGAAACTAAAAAAATAATGAGACCCATCAAGCGATTGCGACATAACAACACATGATTACGAAAACAAAGCAATCGAATGACATACATGTACGAAATAGATTGGAGAATTATTTTTTGATAATAAAATAACACAAATTGGATGTCTTTGTAACACCCAGTTTTCCAGAAGAGGGTAATTTTGAAATTTTGTAATTATAATTATTATTTAATGGTATTTATTTCATGTTATAATTTTTAGTGATATTTAATTATTTTTAAACTATTTAAATTCATGACTTATGATTTGGTGTCTTGCTAGTGTTCATTTTCAGACTGAGGGGTATTTTAGTCATTCTTTGTAATTTTAAGAATTATTTAGAATTATTATTTATTAATTGGACTTATTATAATTAATATGATTTTTGGTGATTTTTGGTGATTTTGAGGAGAATTGATTTTGGGCCTATAGTGGACTTTGACTTGTGTTGACTAGAAGACTAACCTAGTGACTAATCTAGGTTATGGCCACTTAGTTAAGTTAAGTAACCTTGGTTTGACCTAATTTAATGAGGTTTAAGTCATTGGAACTTGGTAGGGGTGATTTGGAGTTGTGTAGGCTAATATGGCTTATGACTTCATAAGTCATGATTAATGACTTAGGCTTAATAGCCCATAGGCCCACACCATGAACCAACCCTAACCCTAATCAGCCCACGGCAGCCACTATTGACCTATCACATCCTATTTAATGCCTCCCAAAGTTAGGGCTAGCCTCTTCCTTAGGAATTTATTGCAAGAGAAGAAAGAGGTGAGCTCCCATCTTTAGAAATTCATAATAAATCCATTTTTTTTTCCTTTTTAACCCAAACAAATTGCATTGGGTTCTAAATCCTTCCTACTTTCTGTTGGCTATGAGTATTCTCAGATATGGGAAGATTTGGAGGAGTCTCACCATTGGGAAAAACCTCACTCTTTGAGCTTTTTGGAGGGTTTTGATACATAGAGGTAACTCTCCATTTCCACCATGAAATTCTGGTTTAATTGCATGAATTGGGAGCCCTAGAGCTAACCTAACTATAGGAACAGGAAACCCTAGGTTTTCGTGTCCTTTCGTGTCCAAACAGGACACGTATCAGTGCACTATTGAATGTGTTTGTGTAAATGCCACAGAGAACTCTTTGTGTTAATTTTCGAATTGTATTTAAATGGAAATTTGTATTGTAATGTCGCTTAACCATTTCTGTAGCTCTGAGGCAATTTCGTGCTTGTGTCGTAACGCTAGGACACTCGTGCACGCGCACTTTGACACGCGCGCGCGTGGGAACAGGAATCCCCTGCACCTCGGGCTCCATTCTGGACACGACACGAATTGTCTCGACACGAAATTTTGGGAGATTGTTGGGGCATGTTCTGTCATCCCTCTCCCCAAATTTTGTGTCAATTCGTGGTCGAGTTTGGGAGTTATTCGACGTGCACTGGGATTTCATAGTTCTGTGCACTATTGTTTTTAGCCACTGATACGGCTCGATTTATCGGACACGCGACACAGTAGACACGATACAGGTGATTGGACACGTGCACCTAGACCTTAGCTAGGTGTGGACACGTCCACGAGACCCCACTCGTGTCGTGTCGAGTGCACGACACGCGTACACACGTGCACGAGCCTGTGCACACTGCACAGTGTCTCAGTGCACTGTTTGGGTTTTGTTTTCAGTTGGACACATTTGTGTCCACTCCAGTGGACACAAACTCATCACACAACACGTGTGTATTGTGTTTATGGGTTACCAACCACTGTGTTACTATTTTAATTGGTTTTGTATTGTTAAAACTTGATTACCTCATTTCCAGTTTTTCCCTAATTTCTGTGTATCATGAGTTTTCCTGTTTTTTATTCCAGTTTACAAAATTGAATTTGGACATCATTTTTCACCCATTAATTGCTATTAATTACATGTAATTAAGGCCCTGATATGACTCTCCTATATGCCCCCTATGTGTGTGTCGATTTTGGTTTGATTTAGGACTGTTTTGGGTTCACAAACCTGGGAATGAAGACTAGGACTGAAAACTGGATAATAGTAGACTGTTCAAACTGAGATTTGGTTTTGGTTTATTGTTAAAAACCTGAGATTACACTGTTGGGGTTTTCTTCAAAAACCTGAGATTATATGTGAACAAATTCTAGTTTAGACTTGATGATGAATTGCCTTTTTTCTTTCTTTCTTCATTCACTGTTTTCCTTCATTTAGTGCATTCACCCACTGCCTGTTCTTCACTGATTTATTTTCCTGAATTTTTCTTCCTGTGAACCCAAGTATACACACACATGTTTTCACATACACATGCCATCCCAGCCATATGACAGTCCCCTTTTTGCAGCACATTTCAGTCATATAACACAATGTTGGCTGCCCCATATATCAGCCTACTTCATGCCCAAAACAACCTACATGGCAGCCCAAAAATAGTCCAATACAGTCCTAAATTCAGCACCTACATGGCTGTCCCATGCCTGTCCTTTTTCACCACTAATCAGCCCATTGTTGCCCCATCAAACCACCTTAACACAGCCTATACTGTCCTAAAATCAGTCCATGTTCAGGCCCATATTAGCCTATAGGACAGCCCCCTATCCCCACACACTCCCTTGACACAACTACATGTTAACACACACACACACACACACTGGTTGATGTCTTCTCTCTCTCATTGACACTCACACACTGTCTTCTACATCACACACACACAAAACCTGAGAGTTCCTGCACACACACAATATTTTGTTTGATTTAATTTAATATAGACACACCACCTCACCCCCTATCACTCTCTATATATATAGTGATATATATAATGTTGGATGTAGTATCTAAATATATATTGACTTATATATATATGCATGTATGTATAAACTTGATTTGGGTAGATTCCTATATATTTTGCCTATGAGTGATTTCACCTGTAACAAAAGCTATGTGAGTTTATCAATATACATGTTTATATGGAATCTGGGTGTTTGTTGGTTTGTATGGCCTTGGGATTGATGTGTGCTTACTAGCATAGGCTAGTTTAGCCTTGTTTAGACTAATTTAGACTTGTTTAGACCTAGTTTGACTTATTTAGACTAGACTGACCTAGTTTGACTTCCAGAGTTGACCAAGAGTTGACTTTGGCCTAGATGGACCTAATTTCATGTAGAATGCATAGTAGAGCTTCATTTTATCATTTTAGACTTGTTGTGACTTGTACTGTTCTATAGGAGGCAGACACCCCTCCTCGGACAGTATATTCTCTTCAGACACTCAGGCTATCAGGAGAGTACATTCTCTGACCGTTTCATACTTGTATGGATTTACATTCTTGCTCTAGATTACTGTACTTGATGCTGACACGACTGTTATCACGGATTGGTACTATATAGATCTTCTTTTGAGATGTTATCTCCTCGTATTCACTAAATACATATTGTGATGTGCGTTTCACTTCCATATTGTATTTATTGAATACCCATATCCTTGTATACTCATTGTGCATATTGTACTCTCATTATCATATGAGCCCCAGGGATAGACCATTGTACACTATTGTATAATATTGTACATCTATTGTATAACATTGTACACTATTGTATAAGATAACGTAACTGGAGTAGATCCTTGTGTATTGATTGGGGAGGGAGAGTAGAATTGGTTATGTACTCAAATCCTATTGTACAACATTGTATAACTATTGTATATGTCTATTGTACACCCACGTATAATGGAGTTACCATTGCATTTTTCTAGCCCGTTTACATAACCAGATTGTACTCTAAAATCATATGTTCCTTACAGTTCTTACTTATCATATTTAGATATTTTTTGTTATCAAATCTCTACTGTTTTTCATATATCTTCTTCTTTCAGGGTTTCATGTACTTTACTCTATTGCATGCTTTATATTTCCTAACTTGATATGAACTGCGTGAGATGTTTTGTGCTCGCTCCCGTCCTGACTGGACCTGTTGAAAATATTACAGAGGATGAGGAGGAGGCCTGCATAGACACTACTATGGGACAGCTGTCGATGACATATGTGACCCAGATTTCCAGCCTGATCCACTAGCTTAGAGACTGAGGCTCCCTAGTCTAGGTTTTACTATTTCTGTCTTCTGAGATATGATTGTATATATTCTTTCATTTTCAGTATTAGAGACTTGTATTGAGTTGGATGTTCAGTTTGTATGGCAGTAGACACTTAGACTCTTTCTCTCTGATTGTATCCTGTGGATCTTTTTTATTCCAGTATCTATCTATCTTTTATTTTCATCATTCTGCCTTAGATGTGATTGAGACTGTATATTGCTATGTCACCTCCATTCGGAGGGTATATACTGTACAGGTACCTTTATATTGTTAGATGATTGACCTAGGATAGCGTTCTACCGCCGACACTGCGGCGTAGGCTGGGCGTTGTTACGTTCTCGTACCCTCACAGTGGGTGCGGATCATGACACGTTTTTAGTGGTGGCCCAAGCAGGTAGAGTTTATGTAGTGGTATTCAAACTAGAGTATCACTACAGCCTGCAGTAGGATTAGGATATTTTTGAAGGTACTCAATCACATTAGGAAAAGCTCTTAACCTGATTCTTGTTATCAAAATTCTTGCTACTTTAATACTTCCTTTTGAAATAAACTGTCCTCCCTTGAATTATCGCTTCTTTCTCAACAATTGATACCCTTGTTTGATCTGTCTTCAGGATGGTGGAGACGCGGTTACAGTGTGCCATTCATAGAGATACTGTAGAGGGGACTGCTACCTCTCAGCCAGTTCAGCAGGGTCGGAAGGCTACAACTCCTGCTACCTCTGCTCATATTGGGACTTCAGCAGCAGCAGTAGCTGAGGGTATGCCTTCACCAGTTCGGAGGCAGGACCCAGTCATTCCGGATGTACTTCTTCAGCAGCAGCAGCCACCTGCAGGGACAATTGACACCGTTCAGCTGTTAGCCTTCTTCCGGCAGTACATGGAGGGTCAGCAGACCCAGCAGCAGGGGCAGACAGCAGAGCTCACACGAGGCATTGAGCTGGCAATGACTGCGATAGAGAGAGTCATAGCTCAGCCAGCGGCAGCCCCGTAGCCGTACCAGCCACGGGAGAAGGGCATCCAAGATTTCCAGAAGATACACCCGAGAGACTTCCGAGGGACAGAGGGGATCTTGTATGCCGATGAGTGGATCGAGCATATGGAGGAGATTTTCAGGTTGGCTAAGATCCTGACGAGGCTCCAGATAGAGACAGCGGCCAGCATGATGCAGGATCTGGCCCGTACCTGGTACCAGACCGACCCGAGGGTCGGTACAGCAGGACAGACTTGGACAGAATTCAAGAAGCTATTCAAGGAGAAGTTTTTTCCAGACGCAGCGCTGGGAGCCCTCGAGACCCAGTTCGAGGCCCTAGTCCAGGGGAACAAGTCTGTGGAGGTGTACGCAGGAGAGTTCTGCCATCTGAGCAGATTTATGGATGACTTGTCAGAGACGACGAAGGCCCGGAGGTTCCGGAAGGGCTTGGTAAAGGAGGTCAAGTCCTATACCAAGAACGCCCGCAGCACTACCTTTGAAGAGATCCTGGTGGACGCTTTAGCTGCAGAGGATGATCTTGAGCTTAGGTTCAAGAGGGGGCGAGACCCAGTTGGGGGCAGCAGCAGCGGAGGACCGGCCAAGAGACCGCACGTTCAGCATGAGTTTCAGCAGCAGTATCAGCAGCCGATGGCCCATTTCTAGCAGCAGCAGTAGAGGCCTGTTCAGTATCAGGGACAGAGACAGGTGCAGTATCAGCAGGCACCCAGGCAGCAGCAGAACACTGTGTGTAACTTCTGCAAGAAGCAAGGCCATGGGTGGGACGACTGTAGGAAGAGGCTGAGCATGTGTTTGCTTTGCGGATCAGTGGAGCATCAGTGTAGAGAGTGTCCTAAGAACCCGACACCATTGGCTCAGGTAGCACCAGGAGCTAGAGCTCCAGCAGGGCAGCAGAGGGGACCACCATTGCAGACTCAGCAGCAGAGGTTCGTCCAGCATTAGCAGCAGGCCAGGGGAGGCCAGCCAGGGCGAGCTTTCGCCATGACAGCCGAGGATGCTCAGGCCGTTGGAGATCTAGTTGCAGGTTCCGTTCTTTTGATTCAATTCTGAAATTCCTATCTTGAAATTCAGTTTCATCTATTCCTATCTGTTTTTTCATTATTGATAAGTTTCGATCTGGTGCTTCATTATGATTTAAATTTCTTCTGAGATAAGTCGTATGGGCTAGGTCGCCTCGATTATGAGATTTTAGAATCCTCTAGGGTCATGCTAGCAGGCATAGTGAGGACATATAGTCGGACTATGGACGTATTTCTCGGGTGTGGGAATTTAAGGTTTTCGCTGCCAAGCGTGCGGCAATGCGAAAATTTTAAATACCACAATTCTAGAGGTATGTACCATAGTTGAGGACTCTGTGATTATCGTAGCCTTGCTCACTGGCATGACAGAGATTCTGAGTATCATGGTTTTGGACAGACGCATATGATTATCTGACGGTATGTTTGAGACTCTGATTGTGGGGTGTTTGACCTAGAAGGACTACTACCATTTTAATTTCGAGGACGAAATTTTTCTAAGGTGGGTAGGATTGTAACACCCAGTTTTCCAGAAGAGGGTAATTTTGAAATTTTGAAATTTTGTAATTATAATTATTATTTAATGGTATTTATTTCATGTTATGATTTTTAGTAATATTTAATTATTTTTAAACTATTTAAATTTATGACTTATGATTTGGTGTCTTGCTAGTGTTCATTTCCAGACTGAGGGGTATTTTAGTCATTCTTTGTAATTTTAAGAATTATTTAGAATTATTATTTATTAATTGGACTTATTATAATTAATATGATTTTTGGTGATTTTTGGTGATTTTTAGGAGAATTGATTTTGGGCCTATAGTGGACTTTGACTTGTGTTGACTAGAAGACTAACCTAGTGACTAATCTAGGTTATGGCCACTTAGTTAAGTTAAGTAACCTTGGTTTGACCTAATTTAATGAGGTTTAAGTCATTGGAACTAGGTAGGGGTGATTTGGAGTTGTGTAGGCTAATATGGCTTATGACTTCATAAGTCATGATTAATGACTTAGGCTTAATAGCCCATAGGCCCACACCATGAACCAACCCTAACCCTAATCAGCCCATGGCAGCCACTATTGACCTATCACATCCTATTTAATGCCTCCCAAAGTTAGGGCTAGCCTCTTCCTTAGGAATTTATTACAAGAGAAGAAAGAGGTGAGCTCCCATCTTTAGAAATTCATAATAAATCCATTTTTATTCCTTTTTAACCCAAACAAATTGCATTGGGTTCTAAATCCTTCCTACTTTCTGTTGGCTATGAGTATTCTCAGATTTGGGAAGATTTGGAGGAGTTTTACCATTGGAAAGAACCTCACTCTTTGAGCTTTTTGGAGGGTTTTGATACATAGAGGTAACTCTCCATTTCCACCATGAAATTCTGGTTTAATTGCATGAATAGGGAGCCCTAGACCTAACCTAACTATAGGAATAGGAAACCCTAGGTTTTCGTGTCCTTTCGTGTCCAAACAGGACACGTATCAGTGCACTGTTGAATGTGTTTGTGTAAATGCCACAGAGAACTCTTTGTGTTAATTTTTGAATTGTATTTAAATGGAAATTTGTATTGTGATGTCGCTTAACCATTTCTGTAGCTCTGAGGCAATTTCATGCTTGTGTCGTGTCGCTAGGACACTCGTGCACGCGCACTTTGACACGCACGCGCGTGGGAACAGGAATCCCCTGCACCTCGGGCTCCATTCTGGACACGACACGAATTGTCTCGACACGAAATTTTGGGAGATTGTTGGGGCATGTTCTGTCATCCCTTTCCCCAAATTTCGTGTCAATTCGTGGTCGGGTTTGGGAGTTATTCGACGTGTACTGGGATTTTACAGTTCTGTGCACTGTCGTTTTTAGCCACTGATACGGCTCGATTTATCGGACACGCGACACCGTAGACACGATACAGGTGATTGGACATGTGCACCTAGACCTTAGCTAGGTGTGGACACGTCCACGAGACCCCACTCGTGTCATGTCGATTGCACGACACGCGTGCACACGTGCACGAGCCTGTGCACACTGTACAGTATCTCAGTGCACTGTTTGGGTTTTGTTTTCAGTTGGACACGTTTGTGTCCACTCCAGTGGACACAAACTCATCACACAACACGTGTGTATTGTGTTTATGGGTTACCAACCACTGTGTTACTATTTTAATTGGTTTTGCATTGTTAAAACTCGATTACCTCATTTCCAGTTTTTCCCTAATTTCTGTGTATCATGAGTTTTCCTGTTTTTCATTCCAGTTTACAAAATTGAATTTGGACATCATTTTCCACCCATTAATTGCTGTTAATTACATGTAATTAAGGCCCTGATATGACTCTCCTACATGCCTCCTATGTGTGTGTCGATTTTGGTTTGATTTAGGACTGTTTTGGGTTCACAAACCTGGGAATGAAGACTAGGACTGAAAACTGGATAATAGTAGACTGTTCAAACTGAGATTTGGTTTTGGTTTATTGTTAAAAACCTGAGATTACACTGTTGGGGTTTTCTTCAAAAACCTGAGATTATATGTGAACAAATTCTAGTTTAGACTTGATGATGAATTGCCTTTTTTTTTCTTTCTTCATTCACTGTTTTCCTTCATTTAGTGCATTCACCCACTGCCTGTTCACTGATTTATTTTCCTGAATTTGTCTTCCTGTGAACACAAGTATACACACACATGTTTTCACATACACATGCCATCCCAGCCATTTGACAGTCCCCTTTTTGCAGCACATTTCAGTCATATAACCCAATGTTGGCTGCCCTATATATCAGCCTACTTTATGCCCAAAACAGCCTACATGGAAGCCCAAAAATAGTCCAATACAGTCCTGAATTCAGCACCTACATGGCTGTCCCATGCCTGTCCTTTTTCACCACTAATCAGCCCATTGTTGCCCCATCAAACCACCTTAACACAGCCTATACTGTCCTAAAATCAGTCCATGTTCAGGCCCATATTAGCCTATAGGACAGCCCCCTATCCCCACACACTCCCTTGACACAACTACATGTTAACACACACACACACACACTGGTTGATGTCTTCCCTCTCTCATTGACACTCACACACTGTCCTCTACATCACACACACACAAAACCTGAGAGTTCCTGCACACACACAATATTTTGTTTGATTTAATTCAATATAGACATACCACCTCACCCCCTATCACTCTCATATATATAGTGATATATATAATGTTGGATGTAGTATCTAAATATATATTGACTTATGTATATATACATGTATGTATAAACTTGATTTGGGTAGATTCCTATATATTTTGCCTATGAGTGATTTCACCTGTAACAAAAGCTATGTGAGTTGATCAATATACATGTTTATATGGAATCTGGGTGTTTGTTGGTTTGTATGGCCTTGGGATTAATGTGTGCTTACTAGCATAGGCTAGTTTAGCCTTGTTTAGACTAATTTAGACTTGTTTAGACCTAGTTTGACTTATTTAGACTAGACTGACCTAGTTTGACTTCCAGAGTTGACCAAGAGTTGACTTTGGCCTAGATGGACCTAATTTCATGTAGAATGCATAGTAGAGCTTCATTTTATCATTTTAGACTTGTTGTGACTTGTACTGTTCTATAGGAGGCAGACACCCCTCCTTGGACAGTATAT
>JANAVB010011999.1:11862221-11983503 GCA_029216955.1 Iris pallida
AAAACATATATATATAATTTTTATTTTATTTATTTTTTTAGCCATGGAATGTTTTCATATAAAAAGGCGCAAAATGTCGTAGCCTTTACAAGTAAGCTCTAAAACATAAAGAAGGAGTAGGGAAGCTATCGCCCACTCGGAGGCCTACCTCCTCTAGCAAAGTAAGGCACACAGCTGTTCACCGAGTTCCAGAAGTCCTCCTTGACGAGCTTGCACTGCCTGCTAACCTTGTGTATCTGTCTGTTGACCTCATGGAGCAGTTGAGGAAGGTTGTAATGAAGCCCTTCGTATCTATATTTGTTGCGATTCTTCTAAATGACCCATGTGATGGAAGCCGCTACGATCTGGTGGCCATGAGAGGCTTTGCCCCATGTGGCTAGAAGATCGTTAAGAAACTGTGCCACACCTCGGGAGCCTTATCGCCCGACGTGAGGATGTGATTTGTTGTTTCGAACTGGCACTTTGTGCAGCAATGGCACGCTGAAGCTAGGCTGTAGCAAATAGGGGTGAATGCGTCGTCGGTGGAAAGTTTCTTGAGAAATGCCCTCTAAATCAAAATGGACCACTTATTGGGGATGCAAGACTGCCAGAAAGAAGCGAAGATGAGAGAAGGTATGCCAGTCCCACGAGCCGCTCGTCGTACCATAGCGAGAGAGAAGGAGCCTTTGGCCGTCAGGGACCACCTAAGAGAATTAGGGTCTGACCCAACCACCAAACCAGAAGCAGCTAATATTACAGCCACCTCCTCGCCTAGATATGAGCATGCCCTCCCCCAGTTTAATGCCCCGTCATTATCCCACAGGTCTCTAATGATGCTGGAGGGGGCGCTCTGAGGGGGGAGGAGGTCGTCCCCAAGCCACCGTTCCAAAAAAAAACAAATCTTCCGAACCCAGACTCAGACGGATCAAAGGTTCGGCCAGCCGTCGGCCGTTGAGGATGCGACGCTAAGAAGTAGATGATCTACTATTGTAGGAGGCGACGGTAGGATGAGAGTGCTTAAAATATCTGGCCTTCATGAAAAGATCCCAAATAGAGTAATTCTCATAGAGCTTCCACCATATCTTCATCGAACAGACGTCAACAATGTGTGCTAACTTGTAGAATCCTAGGCCACCTCCGAACTTGGGTCTAGCCATAGAGTCCCAGCTGGCCCAATGATGCTTATCCTTGCAGTTACTATGACCCCAGAAGAAGTTAGTGAAGAGATTTCTATGGAGGTGAGGACTTTCTTTGGGAGGGAGCAGGCGGCCAGAGTGTGAAACGAGATGGAGGAAAGCACGAGATTGATCAGAATCATCTTACCTCCAGGCGATAAGATAGCGTTGTGCCATCCCTCCATCTTCTTCCTGATTTTGTCCATAAATTTGTCGAACAGTCTCGAGTTGGATCTGCCGTACACCAGCGGACACCCTAAATAGGAGAAGAGGGTAAGCAATGGAGAAAGAAGTGATATTAGTGAGCATAGTAGAGTGGGTTCTGTCGATGGAGTGATCGGCGTATATAATACACTTGTTAGGGTTGATACGCTGACCGGAGCATCTGGAGTATCTCTCCAGCATGTTGTTGACCACCTCGACGGACCCAGCATCTCCAGGTAAGAAAATGAGAATATCGTCAGCATAACCGAGGTAGGTGATGATCGGGTAGCCCCTAGCGGTGTGGAAGTGCTGGAAGCAGGAAGATCCGGCCATAAAGTTTCGGTTCCAGATCAGCGCTTCAGCTGCGATAATGAAGATGGTGGACGATAGTGGGTCGCCTTGTCTGACACCATGGCTCGATTTGAAGAAACCTTCAGCTTGACCATTGACGACAGCATATATATATATATATATATATATATATATATATATATATATATGTGTGTGTGTGTGCGTGTGTGTGTGTGTGACATATACACAACATAGGGACACCCCAACTCTAGTGTACGTAAATACGCACACTCACTAATGTGTATGCACTCCTATCCATCTCAATACAAGTAGACACACAAACTAGTATTCCCTAGGACACACACACATACAATAAGCCTTCACATATACATACAATGTACAACTATAGGCATATATGAATATGTATACACATGCACACATGCAATTACACAAACACTTGGTGTTCATCACGTCCGTATCGTACTAGTCTACGATACGCTTGTGATACTCCCAAGATACATATACCAAATCTTGTCCGATTCATACCAAAACACATGAGCTAACTAGAGTGGTGTCTAGCTAGTATAATGTTTCATGTGAAATGTGACATGTAGGAAGAGAAAAATAAAACCAAAATTGACTCCATGTCCTGGACTAACATGACACAACCTACTCGTATCCATTTGTGAACACATATCTAGCCACACACACCATTCACATGCCTATTTAGCCTACCAAACCAAATGACAAATACTTGGTGTACCATTCTCGGATTTTCCTAAAAATGGCATAAAAACTCTATGTAACTTCTACCAACATGGTCATTAGAGCCTAGTTCTTCCTCCTATAGGTACCCCTAGTCCATGGATACGTTTCCTAATGGTTCATGCATGTAATAGAGTCTATTCATAGCGAAAAGTTAGATGTATACATATTGGAAGATAGATTTCCAATGTAGCACCACAAGTGGACACAAGAGTAAAGTTAGACACAATCCTCAGGCCAATAGCCTCCTCTTCTTGTGCTCCTTGGCTCCTTGGATGAAGATTATGAGAAGATTGAGAATGATTTGAGGATGATTTGATGGAAGAATGGAAATGGTTTTTGGAAAGAACACCAAAACTAGGGTTTGTGCTCCAAAATGAAGAAGTAAAGTAAATGAACACTCCCCCTAGGTGGCCGGCCATGTTAACCCTATCTCGTTATTGGGAAATGTCCACTTTTCCCTTCTTTAGTTGTCATGAAGGTTTGACTAACCTATAGAAGCTTCTAGCCTAAGTTGGTAATTAAATATAATCCATATTCATGACTTGTTATGACCAAATTGAGTCTCAATGAGGCTAACCTAAAGTGTTGGTGCAAGAGTCATGACAAGTCCAAATGGATTCACTAACCAAGGGTCCAATAAGTAGGCTAGTTCACTAGTAAATGCAACAACCACTGTAATTAAATAAATAAATATTCACACTATATAAATAATATAAAATGATAAAAATAACCTGTAACCTATGTTCTCGAATTTTTAAAACTTTTTATTTTAACTATTGTGTTTAAAGGTAATTTTCGTCAAAAATTTGTAAAAAAATATTTTATTATTCTTCTGCGTTTCAGAAAGGTCAGTTTCGAAAATGATTTGAAAATCATATTTATTTTCGGATCGATAAAAAGTTTTTTTTCTCAAAATATTATTAAATAATATTTTGATTAAATAAAAATATACTTTAAATGATTTTTGCTAGTATCAAATATTATTAAAATTACTTTGATAAATACTAGATATTATTTCAAATTATGAGTATAATCCACTATTGGATTAAGATTATCTTAATTTAGTTTTCAAACTATTGGTTATTATCTTGCCAATAAAAGACTTCTAACTAATTTGAATTTATATAATTTAAATTATTTTTGATAATATTGAGTAGGGTTTTAAATTATTATTTTGATCTGTTGTTAGATTAAGATTATGATAATCTAGTTTCCAAATTTTATATGGATTTAAATTAAGGAAAAGAATCTATCCACTAGCAATCCTTCTTCTAATCTCTTTAGGAGTTTCCTCCTATTTAAGGAGAGCTCCTTATACATTTTTCTCAAAACTCCAGCAAATTCCACAAACATTTGTATCGTGTCCATGTCCACTCTTCCAATATACTATTTCTATTACATTTACATTTTTTTGTGCCGTGCCGGACACACCCCGATACAGTCATCAAATCTCTAATCCTAATCCTAACTCTGATCATGGCCGAGCCTCCTCACCACGAGTATCCACAGCACCGTCGATCACCTGAGCCTGGGCATCGACACCACTATTCCACCACCTTCAACATCATCACCATTATGTACCACCACTATCGTAGCACCAAATCAATACAACCGCCACCCTCCACAATACTGCTACCACCATCAACGATTAGCCCCACCTCGTCGAACCCCTTTGATCCATCCCAGCTACCTGTCCTAACCAGGCAACCACCTCAACCACACCCGCAACCATCGCTTGTCGTCGGCTCAACCCAAGCCACAAATTTGTCGAGCCATTCCTTCAACCACCGCATCGAGCGGCCACAATAGACCACATGGCCTTTCTGCCAGCAGCATTAACGCTGAAGCTATATAACACTTTGATCCCCGTGCCCAAATGAGGCCAAAACACGATAACCAAGGAGTCATGATTTCTTATACTACTCACGCCTCACCTAAGGCGCGCCCTCTTCCAACTCACGCTTCTCTTATATAGGCATATCCAATCCCCTGCATCCCCACCTATGCCTCATAGTTGCTCTCCCCGAGGCTGTATTTAATAAGGTAGGGTTCTTTCGAGACTCGATGATTTGATCTTTGTGCCAAGAATGAACCTAGAATAATGAAGTTCATTCACCTTGGAAACAGTGCAGATAGGTGCATGTTGCCTGATTACTCAGGCACATTTTGTCAAGAAACACCCAAGCACATGTTGTTTGATCATGTCACGACCCGCACCCTAGAGTTAGGGCACGAGAAGTGGGTACGTCCAGCCTACGCCGCAGTGTCGGCGGTAGAACGCTGTCCTATGTCTCATGCATCTAACAGTATAAGGCTAAACAGTTTATACTCCCCGAATGGGGGTGACATAGCAGGTACAGACTCAATTACATCTAAGGTAGAGCATGATAAGGATAGATAAAACATGAAATCCAAAAGATGTACAACAGAGAGAAATCTAAGTGTCTAAGATACATAAATCCAAAAATATATCTCAAATCTCCAAACTCAGATACAGTAATCCTTAAAGTAAATACAACTCCAGACAATAAAAATAACTATCTAAACAATCTCTAATGTATCTCCTCTAGGCTAGCAGGCAATCTCCAAGCTATCTGTAAAATTTATCAACGGGTCCAGTTAGGACAGGAGCGAGTATAGTACATCTCAACAATATCATAATAGGTTAGGAAATATAAACATGCTAGAGAGTAAGATACAGGATCTGAAGAAATAACATGATAAAAAAGAGAGAGACTGTAAGTAAATAGCTACAATATATAGAGAACTATCAGTGACTAGTGATTCAGAGCACAAGGTGGTTATATAAACGGCACAATGTTGTACACGAGTAATCTACAGAGGTTGTACACGAGTAATCTACTGGATTGATTACATAACCACTTCTACTCTCCCGCCCCAATCAATACACGAGGATCAAGCTAAGTTATGTTATTGCACACGAAGTATAGTCGCACACGAGATCATGTGAATACATGAATATATTTCATACGATTTGTATACGAATGTCACGAATACAAGGAGTACACGATGCTCACGATAAAGTACACAAACACGAATACTCGATGTATCCGCTAAGGGGATAACATCGCACAACAAGATCCATATAGTACTAATCCATGTTTTCAACGTGTCAGCATCATGTAAAGTAATCTAAAGCAGGAAATATAATCCTAAACAAGATATAAAATGATCAGAGAATGTACTCGCCTGATATCTGAAAGTCCAAGGAAAAGATACTGTCCGAGGAGAGGTGTCTGGCTCCTAATTAGAACAGCACAAGTCACAACATGTCCAGAAGGGTAATATAAAGCACGACAATGCATTCTACATGAATCTAGGTCAAACTAGGCCAAAGTCAACCCTTGGTCAACTCTGGTCAACTGCACTAGTCAAACTAGGTTAAACTAAGTCATGTCCTAACCCAGCAAGTCTTACTAGGCCTAACCAAGACTATCCTAGCAAGCACACATCAATACAAGGCTATACAAGCCAACATACACCCAACTCTATATAGCATGCAATTATTCAATACTCAAATAGGCAAGAATTCACATTGGATATACACTAGGTAATCTATTACTTTAAGCTATATATGTCTACACATATATACACATGCATATATTGGTATTCAATATTAGGTCTATAATCATGGTATTTCAAATGGTTATATAAACTTATATATTACAACACAATATGCTAACATATATATAATATACATACATAGCTAAGTTAACTATATTCATAAATACTTATTTAAGAGGCTATGTGTGTGTGTATGTGAACATGGCAAAGGGGCAAGTGAGGGTTAAATGGGCATACATAGTGTATACATATCAAAGAGTGTCAAAGTGTAAGTGAACAAAGTGTCAAGTGTGATAGTGTTAACATAGTGTAAGGGGGTACATGAGGTAATATAGGATTTTTGTTAACATAGAATATTACATCTCATTAACTTATATATTACATACATTACATCTATTATTACATTACATTCACGTATGCATTCATTCATCATTCATTTATTCTCTTGTACTACTATATGCACCATACATTACATACTATGGAACCTACATATTTATTACAAGCCATACTTATACATGCTTACATTAGATAGGATACTTCCACCTCATACATCATTTATTTAACCATTTACTCATGCTTGTATTCTCTATTTAATTACATAATGTATATACATTAACATTGGTTAAAATCAAATAGAACATTATATTACACACAAGGGTGCACAAAATGCATATACCGAATAGTAACTCCTACTAATAATCAATACTGTACCATCTCATTATGAATTAAAATCTAGTATTAAAGTATGTTATAGATCTATGTGTTAGCTTTCCGAAAATTCAAACGGATCGCGTTTTCGTTTTCGGAAACTCCCGAAATCGCGAAAACACCGAGAACGCGTTTGTCTTTCGTACAGCTGACACTCAAATAATTCTCCAGAAAATTACAGAAAGAATTAGGTCTATTAATACATGTTTTTGAAAAGCTAACTTCAATATGCTTCTTTTAAAAAAAATGAGAGATTAAAACGAGCTTTGAGCTAGAAGTTATGACATTTCTAAGTTAGGGCTGAAATTAAAAACGTGGATAAAAATCATGACGAATTTAGATAGTTTGAGCCAAAAAAATACACAATATATATCCTAATTATCCACAACAATAATGACAATAATAATATGAGGAACCACACTCACAAACTTGATTATATAATCATCATGAACCATTTATTACATATATAAATATAGATACACTCTCATTACAATATATAATTTTTTTTTTCAATATATATATATATATATATATATATATATATATATATATATATATATATATATATATATATATATATATATATATATATATATATATACATACACAAATCTATATATGTAACATGAACACATCTATAAGAGATACATGAATGAAATATAAAGTACTCAAGAACACATCTCTACATATTCAAATCTGAGATTTAATATGAATTAATTCATTTAATCAATATTTTAAATATAAAGTGTGTCCAAGTTTGGGAGTTTTTCCCATGAACACAAGACACAACAATAATACAATAGAAATTCCTAAAGGACACATAATGGACACAAGATGACACAAAATAGGGACACAACAATAGGGGTCATTCCTATGGTTAAAACTTTCCTAAATACAAAATAGAGAAATAAAAGAGAAGAAAATATTACCTAAAGGAGAGAAAATCCAAGGAGAAAGGCTTCTTCCTTGGAAGAGCTTGAGAGCACTTGGGGAAGAAGATTTCTCAAAGAAAGAAAATAAGATGGGAGTCCTATTAGGGCCGGCCACAATGGTTATCCCCCCCTCATTGAATATTACAAGTTTGCCCCTCCCTTAGTTACAAGTGTTTAAAATAATTTTGGTTAGGGTTTGGGGTTAAAAGGGTCAAAATAAAAACTCTAAATGGTTAACCTAATAATTAGGATTATGACTAATCTTTCTAACATGACTAATTAAAATGTGGGCCATGGCTAACTAATGCATGGGTCCAACTAGAGTCTAAGTTACCCCGGGTCCCCGTTACAAGTCGGATTGAGATAAAATTCGAACCCGACTCAAATAATCCCAAAACAATATCATAAATAATAAAATAATATCAAAATAATTCAAAGAGGTCAAATGCAAAATATTCTTAGGCCAGAAATGACATTAAAATATCATAATCACATGATTAGGCTCTAGGTCAAACAGTCTCTAGGGTTTCACTAGCAAAACGTCAAAACCACAAGTCATTGATTTACATAATTTTAAAATAATTTAAAATCACAAAAAATCATATCATAAATTAAATATCATTATTAAAATAATTATAAACACGAAATTTTGAAATTACCCTCATTTGGAAAACTGGGTGCTACAACTCTACCCACCTTAGAAAAATTTTATCTTCGAAATTTAAGATCGATAGTACTCCTTCTAAAGCCTCTAACCTATCCAATATCTAAGGTAACACTTCCTAACACTGGAATAATAAACGGACATCTAAATAGTGTCAATCTAGGAATATCTCCAACACTGCTCTGTTGTACGGCGGTAATGGAACTTCAATAAAATATGGACTGGAACCTATATCCAAGGGACTGGACCTATTTTAAAGTGGTCTTAACTATGGATGAAAAGGAACTGATCATAGGCTATAGGTATGCTCAAATTATTATCTTCCAATTAACCATCTATTAATACATTCTATTACCATAGGAACGATGCATTACTAAGACATATAGGCCCCTATCTCTCATAACACATTTATACTCACCAAAAGACTAGTACATCCTATCAAGGCTGATACTATAATCTCTCATAAATCTTATAAGCTACATGTTTATAGACACACATCCCCACATCAAGGACTAACCTATATATATCTACAACTGATACTAATGAGGTGACGTCCCTATTTTCCAACTGTAAAACCCCTAAATTTCTACTAATTATTTTTTATTTTATATTTGTACGGATTTAAAATTTTGTATTGTACGTCGCGTAGTCGTATTTTACGTCGCGCACGAAATTTTATTTTTGCTCGACGAGTGCGAATATGTGCGAGCGTACATATATTAGAAAAATATTTTATTTATTATTTTATAGTTTCAAAATAATATAGGTAATAATTACTTTTAGCTATCATTTCAAGTTTATGGTTTTTAATTATGAAAAGCCTTTCATTTATGCAGTTATAATTATAAAGTATTTTTTTCTATAAAATTGTATATTAGAAAATATATTTATGTAAATAATATTTGTGCATACCTATATCTCGTAAATATTTATCAGTTTATTTTAAATAAGAATACAATTTTTGAAATTATTATTATTAATATTTTTTGAAAAGATATTTCAAAATTTTTGTGAAGATTTAAATCGTGATTTGATTTTTGGATTTATTTAAATAGATATCCACATTAGAATTTAAAATTTGATTTGATTTTAACTAAGAAAATTTAATTTGATTTAAATTAGATTGGATTTGAATTTGAATTTTGATTGCTTTTAAATTAAACTAGGAAATATCTAAATTTGGGTTTTAAATCTATTCCTAATCCTATCCAAAGTGGGAATTCCCACATCCTATAAATAGGCAGGTACTCCTCCACATTTTTCATCCACAATTTTCTCCACGACCGTGAGTGCACCGTGTCCGTGTCCCCCTTCCCTTCCACTATTTTATTTCTATTACAATTATATTTTCACAATCTTCGTGTCCACATGTCGGACACGATCTCGACACAGCAACCCAGCCCGTATCGGACACCCCGACACAACAAACCCAATTCCTACTCTAGCAATCCTAAAGACCTACGACCTCTCCTCACAACCCCCGACCTCCACCATTCCCGTCGATACGGCCGATCACCCCATGACCACCCCGTCACCCTGGCGGTGCCCGACTTCCGTCATCACCACACGACCCACCCACCATCATCAGCCTTCCTCACCACCACCGTCCTCACCGCAACCTCGTAACCCAACTCCAGCCATCCACTGCCAAACCTCCGCCAACGACCACCGTCATCGCGGCCATCCCGGCCGCTGTCACCACGACCGGCCACACCCAACGAGCAACCCAAATCACCAGCATCACCACCAACAAAAGCAAAGAAAATATATAGTTACACCTTACCAAACCCCGCCGATCCGAGTGCCGCCCGTCGAACCTGGTCCGGTGCTCCGCCGCCGCCGCGCCAGCGAGCCGCGCATCCCGCCCCGACCCGCCGACCGCCCGGTCTCCACCAGATCTGGTGCAGAGAACCTCAGTCTTAGCCTCCGTCAGCCGCCGCGACCCGGCGCGCTTGCCGCCTGCCACCGACAAACCCGGCCTCCGCGCTTCTCCTCTCGCCAGAAAACCCCCAACGCCGACCCCATCACCTTTCCCTAGCCGCACCTCCCTCGCACGGCTCTGCCGTCGTCCGGCTATCTCAGCGCCGGAGCTCCGACAAAATCCCTTGCCGTCACCCACCTGACGCCGCCTAGGATTGACCTCAGCCGCGTCATGGATCCTTCTCGCCGTCCCAAGCCACCATCCCCCTCTCGACCTCGACCGAAACCCCCCTCCGGTGAGCTTCGTCCGCCTCTCCCAGAGAGCCACGCCGCCGGAGCCGACCGACTCCATCCCGACCGCCTTTCTCCCCTTCCGCCGCCACGCCGAGCCCGACCCCCGCTCCTCGTCTCCCCGACCAACCGTCGACCCGAACTTCCTCTCTCCTCTGCCGGAGTAACTGAGCTCATGTCCCGCTCTTCCCTTCATCCTCTCTCTCTCTCCTCCTCCTTCTGTTTCTTTTCTTTTTTTTATTTTTTTTTTGTTATTTTTTATTTTTTTCTTTTCACTCTCGAAAGAGAGAGCACCTCTCTTTTCGAGAAGAGCACAAATACCTGTACTGATATTTTTTTATTTTTTTATTTTTTTCCTCCTTCTTTTCATTATTATTATTATTATTATTATTATTGTTATTATTATTATATTCATCATTATTATTAAGATTATTATTATTATTTTGTTATTATTATTATTATTATTAGATGTTTATTAACAATTGCTTATTATGGTTATTATTATATAAATAGTTATACAATATTTTTTGTACTTAGACCTTACATGTAATTCCAAAAGGAGTTCAAAGGCCCTCATATATTATTATATCATTTGTCTAATATAGCCTTAACCAAAAATTATGTTGACAAAATTAGTTTTTTTTTTAGCACAAAAAGGTTTTATATTTTTTATGTAATTATCTAAAATATATAGTTTGTCCTTAAATATCTTTTTTTGAATTCCAAAGTATTTTGACTAATAAAGATATAGGTTCCTATCTACAAATTTATTTTGACTTAAAGTTTTTGCAAAGTGATTTTATGTTTTTAAATTATTTATCTAAAAACTGTTTTAACTCGTATAATTATTTTCTTTCTCGAGTGTTTTAAATAATTCTCTAAAAACCATATATATATTATTCTTGATTTTTCTCCTTTCCATGACCAATCCCATTCTCCCTATACCCTAGCCAACTCCGTACCTTCATTATGTCCACCCTAACTAAATTGACCGTCCTGGACCCGATGGAATTGTCTGTGTCACCACTCGAGGTCACCTTGCATAATTGTTGTACAGAAGTTGCAGATAGTGCCACATTGATTATCGCAGCACACCAGGAGCTCTACCAGGCAAGACACCTTGCCATTAGCTGTTTAATTATTTTAGCTCATATTTCATGCATTACTTATTTTCTTTATGCAAAATAAACTGTGATACAAGACATAACTGTTAGAACTTACCGTTCATTTATATTTCCTGCTGTGTATTATTTTTCTTACAAATTAAACTTAGATTTAAGGGACCACCTTGTGTGTTGCATTCATTGGCCTTGACACGTTGTAAATACGAAGTTGTGTGTTGCATATAGAACACGGAAGTACGTGATTGGCTAGCCACCAGTACGTACAAGCCGTGCGATAGGAATAATCGCTGATAGAGGTTGCATGCTAGTTTGACTTAGCGATTATAGAGGTTTTGTGTTGTGGATACAACACAGTAGGCATTGGGCGGAGAGGACAATTCCTTAGCGTATGGGCTTCGATGCACTTCCCTTTTGTAACCCGTGAGCTCCGTCGGAGACGCGGGTCAGATTACCCATAATTACTGACGGCCACTGACGATTCTGCGGAACGTCATGCTCTTACTGCTGGGGCCTCTGGTGCCCAAGGGGGACTACGCCGATCCTATTTAGCCAGGTCCCATGCGTAGGAAGGATTGTTCTTAACTATATTTTACTTAGAACGGTAGGCTACCTTTATCCGTTAGGTACGAGTACTTTTGGTTTGGGTACTTGTATCTGACCGTGGCTTGGGACAATAACTTGTCGCGGATTAGTTCATCACATCTTGTCCTTGTTTGGTTGTAGGTGTGACTTACTACTTCGATGAGAAGGTATTGAACCTTATTGGAGTCCGGATACCATATTGCATTCATAGCATGGAAAGATACGTCACCGTGAATTAGTTTACCATCTCGTGTCCTTGTTTGGTCGGGGGACATGGTACGCTCGTTCAGTAGGTACGTATTGGACCATGTTATAAATTCGATTGACTTATTTATTGAGCAATATTTATTCAGTTTGTATGGCATGCTATTATGTGTCTTGTTACGTCCCTCTGAGGACCTGGTTGTTTTGCCAGGTGTGTGCTATTGTCTTTCGCAGGTGTTCTAGCTCTAGCCATTATTTCTTCGAGGATGATTGCATTTGGATCGTCTTCGCTTCGCTCGTCGCTCATTTCATCTTCCATGTATTTTATTTCCTTATTTTGTTGGTAGTGGATTTGTCTCCGCCCAATATATTGTATCAAGACAATTCATTATCTTTATATGATGTCTTTTATTCATTTATTCTGTGTGGATGAGTTTAGTTATGGTTCTACTGTATTTTACAGCTTATGTATTTATACGAGGCTTCAATATATTGGAGTATACTTCGTATGAATACAGCTGGCATGTCTACGTTCCTAGTCCTACGTATTTTGGGATTGGGGCGTTACATGTTTTTGTGGTGGCCCATGCAGGTCGAGATAAATTGTTTGGTTACTTTACCGTACCAAGCAAGCCTGCGTATAGAATTAGAAGTCTATGATCTCATCCACATACTTAACCTCTTTCCTTGATTTTATCTACCATTTGACTCATCAATTGCATCTTGCTTGCTTTCTTCCATCCCTATTCTTATCTTCCCTTCGTGCTTTCTAGAGATTGACCCTAATAGTTAATTGTCCCAAAACACCATTAGTTTAAATCTTTAAGTTGGGTAGAATACCTTATGAACTAGCAACCCCTTTGACCTAGTGACCTATATTAGCAAAGCTTATTTAGATCCTAGAATCTAGAGGACCTAACCCGTCTAGCCAACCAAGGACTTGGACAAAAAGACTATAGGACGACCGTATGACTTAGAATCATTCTACCTTCTTTAAATCTTAATCTTTCGTACCTATGTATATACCGTTTTGACTAATGATGCTAATGTAGCCTAGTTTTTGCAAGCTTATTCTTTATCGAGATTGTTCATGACATATGCTATTGAGTACTCACTAGCCTATTGTCTAATCAGAACCGGTGCATGATGGTCTGATCAACCAAGTGCACTTTGGTTCGCTTTTGTCTATTACTCTACGTGGATGAGAACATAATTAAACTTGGCCCTTACAATCCCATCCACGACTGTCTTGACAATTCCTTTGAAGTTATTCGATCGTCTTTGAATCACGTATTCGTATTCGATAAACGCCTCCTTCGAACTCTATATTGCTTTCGCCTTCACCTATTTTTAGAGGACGAAGGCGTATACTTGAAATTCCTCTAGCTGTCCTACCAATTATGACCATTCTCACTCGATGTTGCTATAACTTCATCCTAAACTGCTCGTCCCTTCCTTCGACCCTAAATATACAATCTTGACTTTCTAATCACTTGAATTTAGGAGTGATTACAATCGTCTCTTAATCATATCCTCAACCTAGACTACGACCATGTAAACTTCTTTAAACCCTTCTATCTACCGTTGTGCCTTCTCCCCCTTGTGTCCTCTCACCCCCTACTAATTCTTAATTTCGAGGACGAAATTCTTTTAAGTTGGGTAGGATGTAAAACCCCTAAATTTCTACTAATTATTTTTTATTTTATATTTGTACGGATTTAAAATTTTGTATTGTACGTCGTGTAGTCGTATTTTACGTCGTGCACGAAATTTTATTTTTGCTCGACGAATGCGAATATGTGCGAGCGTACATATATTAGAAAAATATTTTATTTATTATTTTCTAGTTCAAAATAATATAGGTAATAATTACTTTTAGCTATCATTTCAAGTTTATGGTTTTTAATTATGAAAAGCCTTTCATTTATGCAGTTATAATTATAAAGTATTTTTTTCCTATAAAATTGTATATTAGAAAATATATTTATGTAAAGAATATTTGTGCATACCTATATCTCGTAAATATTTATCAGTTTATTTTAAATAAAAATACAATTTTCAAAATTATTATTATTAATATTTTTGGAAAAGATATTTCAAAATTTTTGTGAAGATTTAAATCGTGATTTGATTTTTGGATTTATTTAAATAGATATCCACATTAGAATTTGAAATTTGATTTGATTTTAACTAAGAAAATTTAATTTGATTTAAATTAGATTGGATTTGAATTTGAATTTTGATTGCTTTTAAATTAAACTAGGAAATATCTAAATTTGGGTTTAAAATCTATTCCTAATCCTATCCAAAGTGGAAATTCTCACATCCTATAAATAGGCAGGTACTCCTCCACATTTTCCATCCACAATTTTCTCCACGACCGTGAGTGCACCGTGTCCGTGTCCTCCTTCCCTTCCACTATTTTATTTCTATTACAATTACATTTTCTCATTCTTCATGTCCACATGTCGGACACGATCTCGACACAGCAACCCAGCCCGTGTCGGACACCCCGACACAACAAACCCAATTCCTACTCTAGCAATCCTAAAGACCTACGAGCTCTCCTCACAACCCCCGACCTCCACAATTCCCGTCGATACGGCCGATCACCCCGTGACCACCCCGTCACCCTGGCGGTGCCCGACTCCCGTCATCACCACACGACCCACCCACCATCATCAGCCTTCCTCACCACCACCGTCCTCACCGCAACCTCGTAACCCAACTCCAGCCATCCAATGCCAAACCTCCGCTAACGGCCACCGTCATCACGGCCATCCCGACCGCTGTCACCACGACCGGCCACACCCAACGAGCAACCCAAATCACCAGCATCACCACCAACAAAAGCAAAGAAAATATATAGTTACACCTTACCAAACCCCGCCGATCCGAGTGCCGCCCGTCGAACCTGGTCCGGTGCTCCGCCGCCGCTGCGCCAGCGAGCCGCGCATCCTGCCCCGACCCGTCGACCGCCAGGTCTCCACCAGATCTGGTGCAGAGAACCTCAGTCTTAGCCTCCGTCAGCCGCCGCGACCCGGTGCGCTTGCCGCCTGCCGCCGATGAACCCGGCCTCCGCGCTTCTCCTCTCGCCGAAAAACTCCCAACGTCGACCCCATCACCTTGCCCTAGCCGCACCTCCCTCGCACCGCTCCGCCGCCATCCGGCTACCTCAGTGCCGGAGCCCCGACAAAATCCCTTGCCGTCACCCACCTGACGCCGCCTAGGGTTGACCTCAGCCGCGTCATGGATCCTTCTCGCCGTCCCAAGCCACCATCCCCCCCTCGACCTCGACCGAAACCCCCCTCCGGCGAGCTTCGTCCGCCTCTCCCAGAGAGCCACGCCGTCGGAGCCGACTGACTCCATCCCGACCGCCTTTCTCCCCTTCCGTCGCCACGCCGAGCCCGACCCCCGCTCCTCGTCTCCCCGACCAACCGCCGACCCGAACTTCCTCTCTCCTCCGCCGGAGTAACTGAGCTCACGTCCCGCTCTTCCCTTCATCCTCTCTCTCTCTCCTCATCCTTCTGTTTCTTTTCTTTTTTTATTTTTTTTGTTATCTTTTACTTTTTCTTTTCACTCTCGAAAGAGAGAGCACCTCTCTTTTCGAGAAGAGCACACATACCTGTACTGATATTTTTTATTTTTTTTTATTTTTTTCCTCCTTCTTTTTATTATTATTATTATTAGTATTATTATTATTATTATTATTAAGATTATATTCATCATTATTATTAAGATTATTATTATTATTATTTTATTATTATTATTATTATTATTATTATTATTATTATTATTATTATTAGATGTTTATTAACAATTGCTTATTATGGTTATTATTATATAAATAGTTATACAATATTTTTTGTACTTAGACCTTACATGTAATTTCAAAAGGAGTTCAAAGGCCCTCATATATTATTATATTATTTGTCTAATATAGCCTTAACCAAAAATTATGTTGACAAAATTAGTTTTTTTTAGCACAAAAAGGTTTTATATTTTTATGTAATTATCTAAAATATATAGTTTGTCCTTAAATATCTTTTTTTGAATTCAAAAGTATTTTGACTAATAAAGATATAGGTTCCTATCTACAAATTTATTTTGACTTAAAGTTTTTGCAAAGTGATTTTATGTTTTTAAATTATTTATCTAAAAACTATTTTAACTAGTATAATTATTTTCTTTCTCGAGTGTTTTAAATAATTCTCTAAAAACCATATATATATTATTCTTGATTTTTCTCCTTTCCATGACCAATCCCATTCTCCCTATACCCTAGCTAACTCCGTACCTTCATTATGTCCACCCTAACTAAATTGACCGTCCTGGACCCGATGGAACTGTCTGTGTCACCACTCGAGGTCACCTTGCATAGTTGTTGTACAGAAGTTGGAGATCGTGCCACATTGATTATCGCAGCACACCAGGCGCTCTACCAGGCAAGACACCTTGCCATTAGCTGTTTAATTATTTTAGCTCATATTTCATGCATTACTTATTTTCTTTATGCAAAATAAACTGTGATATATGGCATAACTGTTAGAACTTACCGTTCATTTATATTTCCTGCTGTGTATTATTTTTCTTACAAATTAAACCTAGATTTAAGGGACCACCTTGTGTGTTGCATTCATTGGCCTTGACACGTTGTAAACACGAAGTCGTGTGTCGTATGTAGAATACGGAAGTGCGTGATTGGCTGGCCACCAGTACGTACAAGCCGTACGATAGGAATAACCGCTAATAGAGGTTGCATGCTAGTTTGACTTAGCGATTATAGAGGTTTTGTGTTGTGGATACAACACAGTAGGCATTGGACGGGGAGGACAATTCCTTAGCGTATGGGCTTCGATGCACTTCCCTTTTGTAACCCGTGAGCTCCGCCGGAGACGCGGGTCAGATTACCCATAATTACTGACGGCCACTGACGATTCTGCGGAACGTCGTGCTCTTACTGCTGGGGCCTCTGGTGCCCAAGGGGGGACTACGCCGATCCTATTTAGCCAGGGCCCATGCGTAGGAAGGATTGTTCTTAACTACATTTCATTTAGAACGCTAGGCTACCTTTATCCGTTAGGTACGAGTACTTTTGGTTTGGGTACTTGTATCTGACCGTGGCTTGGGACAATAACTTGTCGCAGATTAGTTCGTCACATCTTGTCCTTGTTTGGTTGTAGGTGTGACTTACTACTTCGATGAGAAGGTATTGAACCTTGTTGGGGTCCGGATACCATATTTGATTCATAGCATGGAAAGATACGTTACCGTGAATTAGTTTACCATCTCCTGTCCTTGTTTGGTTGGGGGGGATGGTACGCTCGTTCAGTAGGTGCGTGTTGGACCATGTTATAAATTCGATTGACTTATTTATTGAGCAGTATTTATTCAGTTTATATGGCATGCTATTATGTGTCTTGTTACGTCCCTCTGAGGATCTGGTTGTCTTGCCAGGTGTGTGCTGTTGTCTTTCGCAGGTGTTCTAGCTCTAGCCGTTATTTCTTCGAGGATGATTGCATTTGGATCGTCTTCGCTTCGTTCGTCGCTCATTTCATCTTCCATGTATTTTATTTCCTTATTTTGTTGGTAGTGGATTTGTCTCCGCCCAACATATTGTATCAAGACAATTCATTATCTTTATATGATATCTTTTATTCATTTATTCTGTGTGGATGAGTTTAGTTATGGTTCTACTGCATTTTACAGCTTATGTATTTATACGAGGCTTCCATATATTGGAGTATACTTCGTATGAATACAGCTGGCATGTCTACGTTCCTAGTCCTACGTATTTTGGGATTGGGGCGTTACACCAACAATCAAGGTCTAATTTTTTTTTATCTAAATCATGCAATTTGAAGGAATAATATACAAGTTCAGGGTATACCGTAGCAGTTGGAAGTCTCACCTAGGTACACTAATCATTCTAGGTCAAAACGGTACTATGGTATCAACACACAAACAATCTAGGGTGTCGTAATTGGGAAGGTAAGGGATATCAACACACAAACAATCTAGGGTGTCGTAATTGGGAAGGTAAGGGAACAACAATCATCAAGGTTGTAGGGCTGTCTACCATCCTATATAAAAAATTGGCCATTAACAAGCAACTAAGAAATTATTAAAAGGTTACTATTCCATAAAATGGCAAAAATTGAAAATTTAGGCACAACAAATCACAAATAGATTTTTGTCTTGACACGATCTAAGTTGATCAATTTCGGGATAAAATGAGATTTGGGCAAGAAGGAAAATCAATGAAATCAAAGTATGAGCACGAGCATCCAATGATGGAGGTTCAGGTCATGATTAAATTTAATTCGACTGAGTACGAATACGAGGTTCATAGGCGATAAAAAGATTTCAAGGAGAATTGTCAAGGCTGTCGCGAATGAGACTCTAGGGTCAAGTTTATCTATGTCTCCATTCTCGTAGATTGATACATAAAAAAGTGAACCAAAGTGCAATAGGTTGATCAGACCATCACATACCTGTTCTGATTAGACAATATGTTAGTGGGTGGCCACCCAATAAAATATGTCATGACCAAGCTCAAAAATAGATAAGCTTGCAAAACTAAGTCTAATTTAGCAGCACAAGATATATGGGTGGTAATGATGAAAGGAATTACATAGTCCAAGTTTCTTAACCAACGGGTCAAGTAATCAGATAAGGTACAAGGTTAAGCATCTAAGAAAACAAGCAGAACACCATCACATGTCTGGTCGAAAGAATTGAGTCAAGGCTGGATTCCTAAGAAATTTAGTATAATGGTAGAGGTTATAGTTTTGCCAGTTGACCAGAAAATCATATCAAGAAAATAGAGTACAAGAAGACGGGTTTTAGTGGGGCATGATATACCTACACGAAGGTGAGCTCGTCTAGGTCTTGCATATAAGATTTGTTGGAGGGTAACAGCTAGTATTACATTCCGAATATCAAAGTCACGATAAGGAACGTCAAGGATCTCAATTAGAAAGTGGGAGTTCAAGAGGTGGTAATTAATGCACAAAAATAATGAAGATCGAGTTAGTCATCTGCTTCTGATACTCTTAAGTTCATCTGGTCATAACTTGCCAATCATATCTTTACCTCACCAGTCTCCATATGAAAATTTAACCTTTACTTAAACCCTTACCATGACTACCGTAGGCAATTCCCAATTTCCAAACATCACTCTTGAAGCACAGCCCTCACATTTAGGAATCAACATTAACCATTTATTTAAATTTTCAAGTTCTTTCACCTTGTCTTAAATTTGACCCAAAACCTCTAAATCCTGTTTACGAATTCCTTGAACTTGTTCAAATTGTTCTCCTCGTATTATTTAATTTAAATCTCTAGGCCTTACAAAACTTATCTTCCATCATAAAATCAACTTTCGTATTTTCTTCGACATACACCCTTGAATATTATTTTCCTAAAAATATTTTACAACAATCTCTAAACTTCCATAACTTTGTGTTCTATCTATCCCTAGTCATTTTCTTGCAACATCTTGTTTAATATCCTTATTAAACACAATTAACTTCTCTTTTTCATTACTGACCTTCTACATAGCCTCAGAGCAAAAGTTTTCCCCAGAATCAATAACCAAGATTTTCTAAGTTCTCAAAACTAGGTTGACCTCTGATATCCTCATTAGTTTCGAATACACCTATAAACTATCTCATAACCCCAAAATTTCTCTAAATGTAATTGTTTCCAGATTGGTAGTATACATCTCTTTATTCTATTCGAGACCTTCACCACATTTCTATCTCAAGTTTCCATATGGAACACTCCACATTTGATTTCCTTTAGATCATCATAAAATAACCAGTTACGTCTTCTCTGAGCTACATAATTTACGTCACTTTCTTAGCCTTCCCCATGCAAAAGATACGAAGATTTAAGGGTTTCGAAGTACATCTGGTAGGGACGACAAGATATGGGTAATTAATGTAATGAGACAGAGTTTAAGATAAGAGGTAAATAAGAATACAAGGAAATAATGGCGAGAAAGAATAATGAAGATATGTTCCTTCTCATCGGTTCAAACGAGAGGAACCCATCAAGCTTAAATTCAATAGCAAGGAATGAGGGTGAATCCAAACAAGAGGAAAAGGAATTCCAATTGAAGTTCAAAATGAGTTTCTCAGGGGTCGTCCCAGAAATATCTCAAAGAATTCTAAGTGTGATTGAGTACCTTGGATTTAAAAATATTAATCTAAATATAAAATTAAATCAACAACTACAAAATTTTATCAAAATCATCAACTAATACCAGGATTCAAAGTTCTATAATGAATCCACAAAATTAAATTCAAATCAAGGAAAAAGGTGAATCAAAACAAAGAAAAGGAGTTTAAATCGTAATTCAAAATGAGATTCTCAAGGTTCATCCCAGGAATCTCTCAAGGAATCCTAACAGTGATTGAGTATCCTCTCATCCTAACATCTTAATTTACATATCCTATAGCAGGCTCGTAGTAGTACAACTAAGTCGTTGCGCTACTTCGAAATTGCACTAATGCGAATCTCGACCTGCATGGGCCACCACTAAAAACGTGTCACGACCCGCACCCTAGAGTTAGGACACGAGAAGTGGGTACGTCCAGCCTACGCCGCAGTGTCGGCGGTAGAACACTGTCCTAGGTCTCATGCATCTAACAGTATAAGGCTAAACAGTTTATACTCCCCGAATGGGGGTGACATAGCAGGTACAGACTCAATCACATCTAAGGTAGAGCATGATAAGGATAGATAAAACATGAAATCCAAAAAAGGTACAACAGAGAGAAATCTAAGTGTCTAAGATACACAAATCTAGAAATACATCTCAAATCTCAAAACTCAGATACAGTAATCCATAAAGTAAATACAACTCCAGACAATTGAAATAACTATCTAAACAACCTCTAATGTGTCTCCTCTAGGCTAGCAGGCAATCTCCAAGCTATCTGTAAAATTTATCAACGGGTCCAGTTAGGACAGAAGTGAGTACAGTACATCTCAATAATATCATAACAGGGTAGGAAATATAAACATGCTAGAGAGTAAGATACAGGATCTGAAGAAATAACATGATAAAAAAGAGAGAGACTGTAAGTAAATAGCTACAATATATAGAGAACTATCAGTGACTAGTGATTCAGAGCACACGATGGTTATGTAAACGGCACGATGTTGTACACGAGTAATCTACAGAGGTTGTACACGAGTAATCTACTGGATTGATTACATAACCACTTCTACTCCCCCGCCCCAATCAATATACAAGGATCAAGCTAAGTTATATTATTGCACACGAAGTATAGTCGCACACGAGATCATGTGAATACATAAATATACACGATTTCACACGATTTGTACATGAATGTCACGAATACAAGGAGTACACGATGCTTACGATAAAGTACACGAACACGAATACCCGATGTATCCGCTAAGAGGATAACATCGCACAACAAGATCCATATAGTACTAATCCGTGTTTCCAACGTGTCAGCATCATGTAAAGTAATCTAAAGCAGGAAATATAATCCTAAACAAGATATAAAATGATCAGAGAATGTACTCGCCTGATATCTGAATGTCCAAGATAAAGATACTGTCCGAGGAGAGGTGTCTGGCTCCTAATTAGAACAACACAAGTCACAACATGTCCAGAAGGATAATATAAAGCACTACAATGCATTCTACATGAATCTAGGTCAAACTAGGCCAAAGTCAACCCTTGGTCAACTCTGGTCAATTGCACTAGTCAAACTAGGTCAAACTAGGTCATGTCCTAACCCAGCAAGTCTTACTAGGCCTAACCAAGACTATCCTAGCAAGTACACATCAATATAAGGCTATACAAGCCAACATACACCCAACTCTATATAGCATGCAATTATTCAATACTCAGATAGGCAAGAATTCACATTGGATATACACTAGGTAATCTATTACTTTAAGCTATATATGTCTACACATATATACACATGCATATATTGGTATTCAACATTAGGTCTATAATCATGGCATTTCAAATGGTTATATAAACTTATATATTACAACACAATATGCTAACATATATATAATATACATACATAGCTAAGTTAACTATATTCATAAATACTCATTTAAGAGGCTATGTGTGTGTATGTGAACATAGCAAAGGGGCAAGTGAGGGTTAAATGGGCATACATAGTGTATACATATCAAAGAGTGTCAAAGTGTAAGTGAACAAAGTGTCAAGTGTGATAGTGTCAACATAGTGTAAGGGGCTACATAAGGTAATATAGGATTTATGTTAACATAGAACATTACATCTCATTAACTTGTATATTACATACATTACATCTATTATTATATTACATTCATGCTTGCATTCATTCATCATTCATTTATTCTCTTGCACTACTATATGCACCATACATTACATACTATGGAACCTATATATTCATTACAAGCCATACTTATACATGCTTACATTAGATAGGATACTTACACCTCATACATCATTTATTTAACCATTTACTCATGCTTGCATTCTCTATTTAATTACATAATGTATATACATTAATATGGGTTAAAATCAAATAGAACATTATATTACACACAAGGGTGCACAAAATGCATATGCCGAATAGTAACTCCTACTAATAATCAATACTGTACCATCTCAGCATGAATTAAAATCTAGGATTAAAGTATGTTATAGATCTATGTGTTAGCTTTCCAAAACTTCAAACGGATCGCGTTTTCATTTTCGAAAACTCCCGGAATCGCGAAAATACCGAGAACGCGTTTGTCTTTCGTACAGCTGACACTCAAATAATTTTCCAGAAAGTTACAGAAATAATTAGGCCTATCAATAATTGTTTTTGGAAAGCTAACTTCAATATGCTTATTTTAAAAAAAAATGGGAGATTAAAACGAGATTTGAGCTAGAAGTTATAACATTTCTAAGTTAGGGCTGAAATTAAAAATGTGGATAAAAATCATGACGGATTTAGATAGTTTGAGCCAAAAGAATACACAATATATATCCTAATTATCCACAACAATAATGACAATAATAATATGAGGAACCACACTCACAAACTTGATTATATAATCATTATGAACCATTTATTACATATATAAATATAGATACACTCTCATTACAATATATATATATATATATATATATATATATATATATATATATTTATATATATATATATATATATATATATATATATATTTATATATATAAAATATATATATATATATATACATACACAAATCTATATATGTAACATGAACACATATATAAGAGATACATGAATGAAATGTAAAGTACTCAAGAACACATCTCTACATATTCAAATCTGAGATTTAATATGAATTAATTCATTTAATCAATATTTTAAATATAAAGTGTGTCCAAGTTTGGGGGTTTTCCCTATGAACACAAGACACAACAATAATACAATAGAAATTCCTAAAGGACACATAATGGACACAAGAGGACACAAAATAGGGACACAACAATGGGGGTCATTCCTATGGTTAAAACTTTCCTAAATGCAAAATGGAGAAATAAAAGAGAAGGAAATATTACCTAAAGGAGAGAAAATCCAAGGAGAAAGGCATCTTCCTTGGGAGAGCTTGAGAGCACTTGGGGAAGAAGACTTCTCAAAGAAAAGAAATGAGATGGAAGTCCTATTAGGGTCGGCCACAATGGTTATCCCCCCCTTATTGAATATTACAAGTTTGTCCCTCCCTTAGTTACAAGTGTTTAAAACAATTTTGGTTAGGGTTTGGGGATAAAAGGGTCAAAATGAAAACTCTAAATGGTTAACCTAATAATTAGGATTATGAATAATCTTTCTAACATGACTAATTAAAATGTGGGCCATGGCTAACTAATGCATGGGTCCAACTAGAGTCTAAGTTACCCCGGGTCCCCGTTACAAGTCGGATTGAGATAAAATTCGAACCCGACTCAAATAATCCCAAAACAATATCATAAACAATAAAATAATTCAAAGAGGTCAAATGCAAAATATTCTTAGGCCAGAAATGACATTAAAATATCATAATCACATGGTTAGGCTCTAGGTCAAACAGCCTCTAGGGTTTCACTAGCAAAACGTCAAAACCATAAGTCATTGATTTAAATAATTTTAAAATAATTTAAAATCATCAAAAATCATATCATGAATTAAATATTATTATTAAAATAATTATAAATACAAAATTTCAAAATTATCCTCATTTGGAAAATTGGGTGCTACAGATCATTCAAGCGTGTGCCACTAGACTCTTCCCTGAGCGTGTGTGCTTCTGCCCTCGTACCCTTAGTGTCTATCTGCTCATAGACGCATGTACCAGTCTTTTCCTCAACTATAAATAGGAGGAGTTCTCCATTTTAAGCCCCCCGTTCCCTATTTCCTCAAGAGTTCCTGAACATTCCAGATAGAGTTCTTGCTGCTCCACTTAGCGAGTGAAGTTAAGCCCGACAGTTCTTCCACCGTCAGATTGTCAACGGAGTAAAGAATCAACCCTCAACTGTCATGACCCAGATCAAAAAACAAAGTGTAATTAGGAAGTTCCTGGTTAGGAGTTCCTTCTTATATTCTCGTTTGCGACCTTCGAAGCTCTTCTCCAAGCACCACAAAGAGATGGCAAACAGAAGCAACCCACCACACCAGGACTAGTACGTCGACTCCTATGCCTCGCCCTGCTTCACATCATCGTCGCGCTCACAGATCTGAGCTATGCTGTGCCGGAGAGAGCCGTTGGCACCAAATCTGCTCTGACAGTCACGACCCAGCGTCGAACCTCCTTCGTCGAAGCCCAAAACACCACCCTGACCTGGACCCGGCCGCTGGAATGCCACGAGGAATCGAGCACTACAGCTCCAAGCGCCCGACTGCGGCTTCCCGAGTGGCGATCCCTCGATCTCTCTCCTCTCTTCCTCCCCCCTCTCTCTCTTTCACTCTCCATCTCTCTCGGAGCTCTCCCTCTCTATTTCTCTCATTCTCACTCTCTTTCTCTGGCCTCTCTCTCTCTCTCTCTCTTGCATTATTCTCTCATCTCCAAGGAAACGCACGAGTGTAAGGTTTTATTATTATTTTTATAACTATTTTAATTTTTATGTTTCTTTATAATAGAGTATGTATTATTATATGTTTGTATATAATAAATAAATAATAAGTATATTAGAATTATTATTGTATTGTTATCATTGTTATTTTTAGAATTATTGTTATTTAAGTTATTACTTACTTTGAGAATTATATATTATTATTCTTCCAAATTTATAATGTAACAAAGGTATAGTCTTGTGTTTGGCCCTGTATGTACTTACAAACTAAATTTTGAAATGAAAACATTATTGTATTATTTTTATGATATTTTAAATATGGCTTTTCACCTAAAAATATTATCTAATATTTTCTAACTAAATTATAGTTTTGACCTAAAAACTAATTTTTTATATTTACAATTATTTACCTAAAATATTTTGGCTAGTAAAATAAAGTCTCTAATATAATAAGTATTTTTTTCAAAATAGTTATGTTAGGAAGTTTCCTTTGATTATCAATTCCTGATCGTGGCTAATCGTATAACTATTTCCTTTGCCAAATCCGAACTTATTTATATCGACCCTAGACAAATTGACTATTCTGGACTCAATGACATGGTCTGTCCCATCATCTGAGATCATCTTGCGTACTTTTGACATCTGTGACTATTCTGTGCCGACAAGATCAAATTGTGCGCCGGTTGACCGTAACTTAATTCAAGGCAAGTACAGTACACTGGTTACTTTCAATTCTTAATAGTTCCTATTATACATGTTTAAGATATGCTTTACATGATACATGACTCTTGACACGTTCACACGAGTATGGATTCATATACATGATTATTGAGTTTCATGATTTACTTTATTTATCGTTTTTCATGACATTCATTTCGTGATTATCGTATATCATAATTTTGTATCGTGACATAAATCCATAAGTCGGGTGGGAAAATATGTTGGTAGACATATGAATATTCCCAAAACAAGAACCACTCCCTTAGGTCCAAACTTGAACGATAGCACTCGCATACTTTACGTGTGTTGTGCCTTATTTACCCCTAGCCATTTACATATCGAAAGTAGTATTTCGAAACACTTAGATAGATATCGTGATTGTCGTGTTACATGTTCCATTCTACTTAACATGCCATGATAGTCTTGTTTATATGTTTCTTTCTAGTTGTCTTGCATGATTGTCTTTGTTATCTATTCTCTAAATTTGTCATACCATGTCACCATGTATATCATATGCTATTTTTGTTTTATAGTTTCTATTATGTCTTGAATAGTTTGCCATGTATGTACTTGTTCCATTCCTAACTGGAAACTATTTTTCAGATTAGTCGCTTATTTTGCATTGGACCTTTGAAAAAGATATGGGTATATGTCGAGGTCGACTCTAAAGGACTATTTAGATAGATTTTATCATCAAGTTTAAATTTGTTGTATTAGATTTTATGAGACATTGTATTATATTTAAATGTAATCTTTTAAGTTGTAGCTGATTTTGTTATTATGAATGAGCAAATAAAGATATTATTCTATGAGAACTTGTTTGTTGTGGGCTAGATAGTGTTCTATCGTCGATGCGAGACGTATCCTGAAAAGTGGATGTGGGTCGTGACATAACCTTATCTAGGATTGTCCTAGTGAAACTTCTCCAGAATAATTATTATTCATGTTTGATATAAAAAACATATTTTTACCTATTTATTAGTACTTTTATTGAATTAAAATATATTAAGAAATTGTTGTTTCAGGAACAAATCTATAAACCGAGTCAATGTATATTGATGATGGATCAATATGAGAACTTGGTATCTATTTTTTATGGATAGAATAAACTATTTATTATGAAAAATATTTAAATATATTTTTCTATATTTAATTATAAAAATTTAGTATATAAAAATATTACTTTATTAAATAGAATTAGTGCTATATATGTAAGATTAAGTTGACTAGTTAATAGGATTAGTGACGTATATATAATATCGGGCCTATATATGGTAAGTTCATATAAGCTATGATGTAAGCATGTCATTAATAGTAGATTTATTATGATAGGTGTACGTGATGGAGTAAGCGAAGATCTTGGAGTAGGACAACTGTTTGTAAAGTTGCAGGAGACAGGTAAGTATACCTTGCCAACTTGTACAAAATATTTTATGTGCTTGTTCTTTACTTTTATGTTGTTCCTTTTTCCTCATATTATTATATTCTTAATTTCTTTATCATGTGTCTCGTTTTACTTATCTTATTTTTATCTTACATGCATGTACCTATTTTCTGTTATATTTTATTACCGTTATATTGCTCTTCGTGTTCATATGTATTCCGTGGTATAGTTGCTTAGTCCTACAGCACTATTCTCTTGACTTGATATGACTTGACTTGAGTATGCCTTGACTTGTGACATTCTTTAGATTGTGAGTGCTTATCTTGACTACGGTCTATAGGATTACTTGACCTTGATACCATGATTGGCTACAATCTCAATTGGGAGTGCTTGCCTTGACTGCAATAGAGATACTATAAATTGGGACTGATTGCCTTGACTACAGTCTATATGATTGACCTATTAGCCATGACTAGTATGGCATGCCAGTGTCTTAGGGTTCTTATGTCTTAGCTCCGTTATGTCTTAGTCTCCTTGTGTCTTAGTTGATTCTTTCACGGCCATTTCTTTTTTCCTATGCATATTTTATACTGTTATTCAGCATATTTTTATGTATCTTGCTAGTCCCCTTGTAAGCACCCTAACATTTGAAAATTATTTTTTACTTATTTTATATAATTTTATATTTATTAAATTATATTCTATTATTAATTATGACTATTGATGTACTTTTCTGTATCTTTGATTTAGGTGCACAAGAAATGTTAATCTTTCAAAACGTTCTTTATGAATTTTGAAGTAGACAAGTCCACCTTCAATTTGATATATCATGTTCCATCCAAACTTTCTTCCTAATATTCTTTTGACTTCGCACAACTTTTAGTCAATTTAGGCCATTTGACGGTTTACCGTAATTCTAGACCTAACTTCCAACTTGAGTTCGAAACTCGACATCAATCAAAACCATTTGATCCAATATCTAGTTTTGATCTATTTTGTGCCTACGGCACATATGCTAAGGGTGTGCCACTCAATCGAGTTCTCATATTCTATTTATTTGCGAATGTTACAAGAGACTCCTTGGTTAATTTTTCGGATACGATTTGACTAGAAAATAAGTTTGGATCCTAATCTAACCAACCCCATAGGGTAGAGCCATGTTAGGTTGCCATGTCCCAGTAGAATTATTTTGAATCTATTTTGCACGATTTTGTATAGCAAAATAGGTTTAAATATAATTTTGTATATATATATATATATATATATATATATATACAATATATATATATATATATATATATATATATATATATATATATATATATATATATATATATATATATATATATATATATATATATATATATATATAGTATATATATAGTATATATATATACATATAGTATATATATATATATACATATAGTATATATATATAGTATATATATACATATAGTATATATAGTATATATATACATATAGTATATATATATATATATATATATATATATATATATATATATATATATACTATATATATATATAATATATATATATATATATATATATATATATATATATATATATATATATATATAATATAATATTATAATATATATATACTATATATATTATAATATAATATATATGATATATACTAGATACCCATCCTATACCAATACCTATATATACATATGACTAAACATATGTTGTTATACATAAACCTAAATACTAATATACTATCCCTCTCTCTCTTTCTTTCTCTCTCTCTCTCTCTCTCCATATATATATATATATATATATATATATATATATATATATATATATATATATATATATATATATATACCAGCGCAGTGTAGCCCTCCATGCACCGTGTAGCCCCCCGTGAGCGGATTCTCCAGTCGTAGTGGCCCACCGTGGCTTCCCCGGCGCCGTGGCCCTCCTCGGGTCAGAGCCCCTCCCCCTCGCTCCGGGCTGCTCGCCGAGCCCATCCCCTCCTCGGCCTGGGATGAGCGCTCGATCTCCTCCCTTCTCCTCCTCCCGTCGGCACCCCTGGGTCATCGCCCTACCCCGACGGCTCCCCTCCGCTGTCACCCTCCGTCCCTCCTGCCGAGGCTCCACCGTGGGTAGCATTCCCCCCTCGTCGGCTTGCGCATGGGGTGCTCCCTCGGGCCGCGCCCCCCCTTCGGGCCCAACGCCAGGATCTGTCCCCCCTCGGGACCCGCGTAGGGCTGCCACGTGCCCCCCTTCTCCGGGCTGCTTGCTAATTTTGACTTTTTGAATTTTGGCGGGTTGTGTGGGCCATGATGTATGTCTGTGTTGTCTGGTTCCCTTTTTAATAAAACTTTCTTATTCTAATATATATATATATATATATATATATATATATATATATATATATATACATATATATATATATAACAAATCCTGACCCCTCCCCCTTCCTCCGACCAAACAGCAGGTAGCAGCGGCGGCTGTAATGTCCCGTCCTGAATAACTCAATCGGAGGAATCGAAATGCCAACGACATTCGGACTTAGCCATGCAACGGCTGCTCGAAGACCCGTTCGGTCGAGGCGACTCCTCGCTCAGGTGGGTAGCTTCGGTGAACTTGCCTCAACTTGGCTTCACACTAATAAAACGAAAGTTTTCAAATGCACAAGTAGACTTGATAATAAAAGAGACAAATCCACATAGCTAAGGGAATAATCCTGACAGGTCGGATTGAGAATATGGACCACGGTCGGCTTAGAAGTATCGCACGTCGTACTTTCAAAATGACACTCTATCCTTCTTCGTATGGCTTAGGAGAAGAAAAGTTGGTTTTGTTGCCATGAAGTTAAGAACTTAGCCTAAGTCATAGGCGTCGCCCACATGAATGCTTGATAAATCATGCACGGTCCCATCATCTAAGGCTTGGCATAGCCTTTGCTCACCTTACGGGTTAAGCTGCATTGCACAGCTTGTAGCATAAGTCTAGGCATCCAAATAACTTGGTTGTTTAAGTCGAACGCGTGCACGACACATTCCCTCGAGGCAAAGCTTGATGCAGCCTTTGTTCATCAAGTTGTTAAAGAATTAAGTTAGGCAAGTTATGCCGGTCGATCGAAGTCATTCCAAGCATGGTCCCGCTCTTTCGGCGGTTGTCAAAGTCACTTAGTCCCATGATCTCAAGGCTCGCCGTATAAAGTATGACTTGGGCGATAGTGTTGCACATAACGTAAGTCGGTTTAAGGCACGAGCCACGGTTGGTTCAGTGGAAAGTTAGCCACGGTCTGTTGGCACATAAAGAATACATTTTGTGCAAGTTATGCTTGAAGGCTATGAATTAGCTATTCATGAGTTAAGTCAATAAAAGTATAGAAACACTAAAAATATTTCGGGACTGTAGGTCAGTCGTCGAGAGTCGGGACTGTAGGTCAGTCGCCGAGAAGGAAACATGTCGGGACTGTAGGTCAGTCGCTGAGAGTCGGGACTGTAGATCAGTCGCCAAGAAGGAAACATATCGGGACAGTAGGTCATCCATCGAGGCAACCCTGGTTTGGGCTCTGCAAAAGAAGTATGATAAGTAAAAGAAGTAAAGCTAAGAAAGCTAAGTTATGACGGTTAGGCCATGCATTTACATTGAGTCTAGAAGTTCTCGTAGGTGCATGGTCATGGACAACTTGTCGACAAGGTTTCACACCCTCGATACAAAAATCTGAGGCCATAGGACCGTATCGGCCAAGGAGGGGAGCAAGGTAGTTAGGCAAGAACATGCCGCCAGTGATTCGAGGATTTGAGCAGGACTAGCTACCCTTAGCTACAAGGGCCTTGTCTTGTACCTCCTACATGTCCAAGATGGCTTAAATTGCCAGTGACCTTTCATATAGTCAAGTTGGCGTGCTGAGCGGCAATCCGCATTGTAACGCCCCAGTCCCAAAATACTTAGGACCAAGTACGTAGACATGCCAGCTTCATACATACGAAGCATACTGCAATATACAAAAATCTTGTATGTGTACATAAGCTATAAAAGGTAGTAACCATGAAACTAATCGCATCCATAAACCAATATATCATAAAATCAACTTTTTAAAGTCATTTGTACAAAACGTTGTGCGGATACAAATCCACTACCAACAAAAAGAGAGAATACATAGCAACAATAGACGAGTCAAGCGAAGCGAAAGATGATCCAAAAGCTAGCATCACGAAGGTAGATTGTAAACTATGTCCTTGGCTAGAGCACCTGCGAAAATCACAAACACATCTGGAGAAATCACCAGGTCCTCAGAGAGACGTAACAAGATACAGGAAGAATATGCTAATATGAACTATCAGAATAATAATAATTTCAAAAGACTCTCCTAGACACAACTATGCAAAGGGGATTCTAACCGTCTATTGTACAATTTAGAGGACAACTTTTATTACGTATGGGTAGGAATTAGGCTATAAGTACATAACTGGCATCCAGTCATACGTATCAGGCTGTAACGTCCAAACTATAAGAGGGTATCTGCAAATATAATCTCGCTAAAGTTCCTTTCGAAAACTATGGTTTACCTGTTTGGCTTCCCATATGCACTAGTGACTGTCCTCCTCCAATATTTTCTACACTGACCAAGTCATGTCAATGACCCGTCCAGTTTTGTAACTGCTCGAGTCTCTATACCATAATCATAGCAGTTACGATCTATCCGTCACACGATAATAGAGATGGCCAATCAATAAATTGTGCCCCTAGCAAAATGCTCAAACCGTGTAGTAAGAGTGTCATGGCCCAAGGAGATATAAGGATATCCCCCAACAAGAAGGTAGTCCGCTAAAACTAAGTCAACATACATAAAATAAAGTAACGACTAATAGAGTCGGTTGCACCCAAGTATGGCTTGGACGCACAATTTATAACAAAGGAAACTAACAAAGTAATTAATGCAGAAAATAAATAATACGACAGAAAATATGGCAAGGTATACTTGCCTGGTATATTGTCGAGTGTGGTGCGACGATCACGGTGGCACTGATTTGACTTTGGTGTTACAACTATGCATAGGAGCCTCTGATGATGACATGGAGTATTCCATTGGGTCCAGAACGGTCAACTTAGTTAGGTTCGACATAAGGTAGTCTCGAATTTGCGAGGAAATAGGATTAAGGGGATTTATTTATGGACAAGATTTGATGATGACCAAAAGAGAATTTGAGAGAATAGGTACTTATAATTATTTTAAAATTATACATAATATAAACTAGACATGTTATTGTCTACAAAATACTTATTTATATTAGTGAAAACTATGTCCTATTAGTTAAAATACTTAAGATAATTATAATGAAAGATCTAGCTAGTAAATCATTTTAGCAAAAACAAAATAAAATTTAATTTATCAATATACCTCTTAGCTCAAAACTACATTCAAATTACCACAATTGCATAATAATATATTTTATAATATATTTAAACTTCTAAGCCAGTTTGGAACTTATATGTAAGCCATATACTATTTATGTTACGAATATAATTTTTCAAATATTTATAGGTTTATTTGAAATAAATGGTTGATAAAATATAATAATAAAATAATATCAATTAATAAAACAATATTAATATTAAGGGAAACAAAGAACCTAAAAACAAACAATCAAATACCAACAAAATAATAATATTATTAACAATAATAATTATAATAATATATAAAAATATCTCAGTTATCACCCAAAAAACTAACAAAAATATATAATAAAAAACCCAAAGAACACACATAAGTAGAGGTGAGGAGCAAAGAGAGAGAAAAAGTGAGATCGGAGAGAGAATCCGAGAGGAAGGAAGAGGGATAGAGAGATCGGGAGGGGGGACTCAGGGTGGAGTTGCCGGCGCCGGGGCTAGGCAGCGCGGGCGGCTGCGAGGTTCACGGCCGGTGGCTGGGAGCAAGGAGGATTTAGAGGAGGCGGCACGCATGTGCGTAGAGGAGTAGTAGGCCACGGCGGGCGGCAGAGTTGATGGTGGGCACGGGATCTCGGGTGCTGGCGCTTGGAGTCGGGCTCGCCGATCGGTGCACGAAGGGAGGAGTACAAGGGGAGTGATGGTCTTGGAGGAGAAGGAGCGGCGGAGAGTGTGATGGCCGGTCGAGAGGGGGTCGAGTCTTTCCGGAGTTCGTGCTGGAAGTGGAGGACCGTTCGCGGGGCGGTGGTGGATGGGTCTGGCAGAGCGGCCGACGTCGATTGGCCGCACGGGCTCGGCGCTAGTCGCGTCGGGCAGCGCATCCACCAGCGGAGGAGGCGGCGGTGCGTATGGGCGGCTCCATAACGCGAAGGGGAGCAGTACAGGGACGACGTTCGTCACGGGCGGCTGGGCACGACTCTGGTGGAGGTAAGCGCTGGTGGTGGTGGTGTTTTATTTCTTGTTTTTCTGGTGGTGGTGGGTTGGTCGTGCCGTGGCAGCGGCGGTGGCTGTAGTTCGATGATGGTATTTTGTGAAGGGGTCGGTGTCAGTTGGCTGTGGTGGATACGGCGTGAGTCAGGGCTGGGGTTTAGTGCTCCGACTAGGCTGGAAACGGCTGCTGTTTTGATGGCGGGGGAGGTCTCGGTTGGTCGGGGAATTATGGTGGGTATGGCGCTGTTGATGTTAGGTGGCTGATGGTGTTTATGGCCGGTGGTAGGAATAGTAGTCTTGGAGTTTGTCTGATGCAGTCGGAACAGTTTGGCTGGTGGCGGAATGGAGTTGGCTGGCCGACCTTGGCGGTGAAGACGTCGGGATGGCGTAGTGGCTGCGGGGTAACCATGGCGGAACGTGCTAACAGTGGACGTGGCGGCGATGGCCTAGACTGCGGGGAAGAATTTGTCGATGGAGGTGAAGGTGATAAACGGTGGAGGTGGAGTCGAAGATGAAGAAGATAGAGGTGGTGGGAGTGAGCTGCCGTCGTATCCGGGGTGTCGGACACGGCGGGGAACCTAACTGTAATTGTTATAGTTATTATAGTGGAAATAAAATGCGACACGGACACGATGCACAACACTTGTGGTAGAATATTTATGATGATCAATTGTGGAGAAAAACATTATGGAGGCTCCCCTATTTATAGGATTGAGGAATTCTTGATAGACAAATATTATGATTAATTTAAAACTCTCGTAGATAATTTATAATTAATTCAAATCAGTTTAATACCAATCAAATCAAAATCCAATTCGAATTTATGTTTATATAAATTCGATCAGTTAGTTTTAAAGCTATTAAGAATAAATTCAAGAAATTTAAATCATAATTTAAATTATAAATACTAAATAAACATTAAATACGATTTTGAACATATCTTTATAAGTAATAAAAAAGTAGTAACAAATAATTTCGAAAATGACCATAAATATTTAACTACTAATAGGAAATATCTTTAAAATACATTTTCAATAAATTTAGATAAAAATAATTTTGAAAATCATAATATGTATTTTTAATATTAATAGGAAATTTCGAAATACCATTTCCATAGATTAAGATAAATACTAATAAAAAATTTGAAAATAAAAATACGCACATGAACTTAGTTTCATGTATCTCGTATGCAAATATTTACAAAATTATTTTTTTTCTAATTTACTACTATAATTAATCTATAAACTCAAATAAAATAAAATAGCATTATGGAAAATCTTGACACGATGCTTTTCACAACTTCAAGTAACTAAATATAATTATCATATATTATTTTGAAAACTGTCCTACATAAATAAAATCTATAATCAAAACATTCTTCTAAAAATATGTACCACACACATATTCACACTCGACGAGCAAATACGAAAAATGAATTCTATTCCAATTTAAAATAAAAAAATTATAGTAAAATTTAAGGGGTATACATCCTACCCAAATTACAAGAATTTCGTCCTCAAAATTAAGAATGATTAGGGGGTTGAGAAGGTACATGGGTATATTGATACGATCAAATCATTGGGCGTGGAAAGGAAACGACGTTTAACACAAACATGTATTTAGAAAGTTGTGAATTAGATAATTACGAAAATAACTAACGGATATGGTAGTGGATGAGGGTCACTAGTTATGGCAATAAAATCATGATAATAGGAATTAGAGAATAGCAAGGAATCGAGAATAATTTAGGAACTTGGGAGTTATGCTTCCTTGAGAAAATATAGTCGTCTAGGTTTAGGATATGGTTAAGGAAATGATTTGACTCATTCTTAAGTTCCAAGAATGATTATAAGGTCACGTTAATGAATGTAGGATCGAGAAAAATAGACGAGTAACTCAAGACGAGGTTTAGTCACATTGGTTGGTAAGTGGCTAACTATTTTGGCAATAGATGGTGGGGCAACTAAGGGGATATCAAGTACATGCATTTGTCTTTCTAAAATTGGCAAAAGTTGAAAATAATAAAGAATTCGAAGAAGATATTATCGAATATGGAAAAGTGGTTCAAAGACGATTGAAAATTTTCAAACAAAAATTGCCAAGGCAGTCGTGGATGAGACTCTAGAGGCCAAGTTTAACTATGTCTCCATCCATGTAGAAATATATGAAAAGCGAACTAAAGTGCACTTGGTTGATCAGACCATCTTGCGCCGGTTATGATTAGACAATATGTTAGTAAGCGCGCGCTCAATAGCATAAGTCATGAACAAGCTCGATTGATGGATAAGCTCACAAAACTAGATTATAGTAGCAACATTAGTCAAGATAGTAAAAACATAGGCACGTGAGATTAAGATTGAAAGGAAGTAGAGTTTGGTCAAAGTCCTTAAAAATCTAGGTCATGTCCTATGTTGATACCTATACAGTCGTCCTACCGTCTACTTGTCTAAGACTTGGTTAAGGCCATAAGGAAGGTTAGGTCGTAAGGCATTCTACCCAACTTACAAGAGTTAAATTAGTAGGGTGATAGGACAATGGGTCATGTCCTGTCACGACCTGCTCCCAATTTTGGGATACGAGTACGTGGCCAAGTCCAGCCTATGCCGCAGCATCGGCGGTAGTACGCTGTCTATGATAACAATGGTCCACAACAAGCACAACACGTATATATATCATCCACAATTAAGCAAGCAAAAATTACTAAAATATCCAATAGTCTCGATATTATAAAAATAAAAAATCCACTACAACTCAGAAAGTCTCGGGAACAAACCCAGATAACAGAAAATAAAATAGACAACTAACTCCATAACTATAACTACTAGCTAATGCGAATCCATAAGAAAAAAATATGCTAATTCGCATCAGTGCTGGAACCGGGTACGCCAGTGACGTCAGGGTCTCCAACATACTCACCGTAGACCTCGGGGCAAATCTCTTCGTCTAAAGCTGAAAAATAGTTATCCAGTCAGGATTGGAGCAAGATCACCATAACAGTACATTTACACAATATATTATACAAGCATGAAGGAAAGATAGAAGGAATTTAACTGAAGATAAGTATAGGCCTGACATTGTATGATAAGAAAGTACCTTTGAGGCGTGATAACAATATGAAGGTGGACTTTGACATACCACTAAGACATGATGACAATAAGAAGGTAGACTTGACGAAAGAAGAACAATAGACAATAGAGCAACAATAATTAAGTCACGTGTACTGTGTGTTTTAGAATACCAACTTTCAGCATGTAGACGGCTTGGGATATCCGTCAGTCATACGTGTGGTGCATGACTGATATTATGCAATCAATGTATAGGGAGTCTGTATTCAATTCGTTGACCACATGCTTACTTGTTGTATTTCCCCGCCCGACTCACTCATAATACATGTCCACTATGATAAACATTAGCAATACAATAAACTGTAAACAATAGGAAACAATGAGTAAGAGATGAACATGTATGTTTATCCAACCGATTCTAACTCTCGTGCACAATAGTAATCATGAACAATGACAATCATGAACCATAAGGGAGAAATAGTAAAAAGACGACACAAAGATACATGCAGTATAAAATAAAGGAAACATAGGTCATAGTGATACTTGCCTGCTCCGATAGATGATCAAGACGTCGTAGCCCGATCTACTCCGACAAAAAAATAATCGTAAGTTAGATCAACGATTCCCACTCTAAAAATCCTAAAAAGTGGCTAATGGGTTAAATCAATTAATACTATTCTAATCCTAAAATAAATCATCGAAAATCCTATTTTAACCTATTTAATTCTGAAATAACAATCTACACACAAATATTTGGCCAAAGAAATTTATGGTTCCAAATTCGGGACTCGTGGTACGCAAACCGAGACATACTGTTGACTAACTAGTCAAACATTATGAATTCAAAGTTTGAGTGTGCAACATGATAGATTTCAGTGCCATGAGTGCACTAGAATAGTCCGTGCCACAAAATCACGATTTGGTCAAAAGTTATCGCTATTATGGCTAACCTTGACCAAATCGTTGAACCGTTGACCAAATCTGACTTCTATGAATAAAATAAAATACTAGATGAAACTCTAAATTTCTGAAAAAATTATATGTATTACATCTCGGTGTCAGATTTCTAAAACTTCAAACGGATCGCAAAACGGAGTTCGAGATCGCTCGAAATCTCGAAAACCGTACGACGTGTTAATTTTTGGACAACCGACACTCAAATAATTATTCAGAAATTCGAAGTCAAAATACCAGAAAATAAATTATATGTTAAGAAACCTAACCTCAATACGCTTCTAAAAAAAACGGCACGCAAAAAGGACGTCTGGATCAACGGCAATTGCCCCGCGAAGTCGAAGAATCCCTATCGAACTCTCCCACAAAAGCTGCTGAAATAAAGTAGGGTTTTCGAAAAATAATAACTATATATAGATATAGGGAGTCGTGGACTGCGGCTAAGGCGGCTGGGCGGGGACACGTGTCACCATCCTGTGATCTCCGTCCAGATCCTACGGTGGAGAATCGAGCCGGCTTGGGGGGTGAGCCAGCTCATCTCTGAGCTCGGCTTCCTAATATGGAAACCTACGTGGCGCTCCACCAGTCGCTGACGGGTGGGCCTGCCCCTCCCCGCTTCAGCGGCTGACGGGTGGGCCCCCCGCTCGGCTGACTGGGTATATATTAGAAAATAGGGTTTTTAATATTCAGAAAATGAAATAAAAATCAGAAAAAATCTTAAAAATCCCAAATAAATCCCAAAAAATTCCTAAAAATTCCTAGAAAAATCTAGAAAATATTTTAAGGGTTCTAAAGCACAAATAATTTATTTGGCCTCAAAATACTCTCGGATGCCTTCATAACAATTCCTAGAAGCTTAAGAAAATAATAAAACCATATATAAAAATTATCTAAAAATCTCCTAAAAATCCAAGAAAATCTAAAATAATAAAATAATACCCTAGAGGCTGTCTGGGGACCACGGGGACCACATATGTCCTAGATTTACTATACTTAAGCTATAGGCTTAGGTACACACCCTTGTGATCCCAAATCAAATTTCTATTTACCTACGATTCAAACCATTATATAAATGATAATAATAAACAAAATAAATAAATAAAAATAAAAAAATGCTCTCTCAAATAAATAAAAAAATTTGGGAGACAAGTGCTACAAACTATCCCCCTTAAAATATTTTTGTCCTCAAAAATCAAAACGTCACAAATAGCATACTATAATACCTAACTCTTACAATCACTAATTTCTTAATCTAAGTCACGGAGAGATAATGGCTAGGAACATAAGGGAACTAACAACTAACTAAGCATGCATTATAACTAAAACTAAGAAAGGCTCTACGAACTCGGTACTCTCTGCTGTCGATCCCTCGGGTTTGGGAGTAGCATATGGGTTAGCTACACTTTTTCCCTTACGGATCGCACTGCGCCTTATCTCCACCAATGCAAACTAAAAGGAAAGAAAGGATATGGTTAGAACGGTAGATGCAAACATATCGAAGAAATCATGGACGGAATCAAGCAAGATGCAAATTAGTAGACAATAAGATCCTAAGATAAAATAGACTCATAAGGTTAGAAGTCCTATTTTGTGGATGATATAACCTCATAACTTCAAATCTATTCGCAGGCTCGTAGTAGTACAGCTAACTTAAGCACTACCACGAGTTTGCAGTCTTTTGCAAAATTGGACCTGCATGGGCCACCATAAAAACTTGTCACGATCCGCTCCCAATTTTGGGATACGAGTACGTGGCCAAGTCCAGCCTACGTCGCAGCATCGGCGGTAGTACGCTGTCTATGATAACAATGGTCCACAACAAGCACAACACGCATATATATCATCTACAACTAAGCCAGCAAAAATTACTAAAATATCCAATAGTCTCGATATTATAAATATAAAAAATCTACTACAACTCAGAAAGTCTCGGGAACAAACCCGGATAACAGAAAATAAAATAGACAACTAACTCCATAACTATAACTAATAGCTAATGCGAATCCATAAGGAAGAAAATATGCTAATTCGCATCAGTGCTGGAATCGGGTACGCCATTGACGTCAGGGTCGCCAACATACTCACCGTAGACCTCGGGGCAAATCTCTTCGTCTAAAGCTGAAAAATAGTTATCCAGTCAGGATTGGAGCAAGATCACCATAACACTATATTACACAATATATTATACAAGCATGAAGGAAAGATAAAAGGAATTTAACTGAAGATAAGTATAGGCATGACATTGTATGATAAGAAAGTACCTTTGAGGCGTGATAACAATATAATGGTAGACTTTGACATACCACTAAGACATGATGACAATAAGAAGGTAGACTTGACGAAAGAAGAACAATAGACAATAGAGCAACAATAATTAAGTCACGTGTACTGTGTGTTTTAGAATACCAACTTTCAGCGTGTAGACGGCTTGAGATATCCGTCAGTCATACGTGTGGTGCATGACTGATATTATGCAATCAATGTATAGGGAGTCTGTATTCAATTCGTTGACCTCATGCTTACTTGTTGTATTCCTCCGCCCGACTCACTCACAATGCATGTCCACTATGATAAACATTAGCAATACGATAAACTGTAAACAATAGGAAATAATGAGTAAGAGATGAACATATATGTTTATCCAACCGATTCTAACTCTCGTGCACAATAGTAATCATGAACAATGACAATCATGAACCATAAGGGAGAAATAGTGAAAAGACGACACGAAGATACATGCAGTATAAAATAAAGGAAACATAGGTCATAGTGATACTTGCCTGCTCCGATAGATGATCAAGATGTCGTAGCCCGATCTACCCCGACACAAAAACAATCGCAAGTTAGATCAACGATTCCCACTCTAAAAATCCTAGAAAGTGGCTAATAGGTTAAATCAATTAATACTATTCTAATCCTAAAATAAATCATTGAAAATCCTATTTTAACCTATTTAATTCTGAAATAACAATCTACACACAAATATTTGGCCAAAGAAATTCACGGTTCGAAATTCGGGACTCGTGGCACGCAAACCGAGACATACTGTTGACCAACTAGTCAAACATTATGAATTCAAAGTTTGAGTGTACAACATGATAGATTTCAGCGCCATGAGTGCACTGGAATCGTCCATGCTGCAAAATCACGATTTGGTCAAAAGTTATCGCCATTATGGCTAACCTTGACCAAATCGATGAACCGTTGACCAAATCTGACTTCTATGAATAAAATAAAATACTAGATGAAACTCTAAATTTCTGGAAAAATTATATGTTTTAGAGCTCGGTGTCAGCTTTCCAAAACTTCAAACGGATCGCAAAACGGAGTTCGGGATCGCTCGAAATCTCGAAAACCGTGCGACGTATTGATTTTTGGACAACCGACACTCAAATAATTATTCAGAAATTTGAAGTCAAAATACCAGAAAATAAATTATATATTAAGAAACCTAACCTCAATACGCTTCTAACAAAAAAAACGGTGCGCAAAAAGGACGTCTGGATCAACGGCAATCGCCCCGCGAAGTCGAAGAATCCCTATCGAACTCTCCCACAAAAGCTGCTGAAATAAAGTAGGGTTTTCGGAAAATAATAACTATATATATATATATATGGAGTCGGTGGACTGCGGCTAAGGCGGCTGGGCGGGGACACGTGTCACCTTCCTGTGATCCTCGCCCAGATCCTGCGGTGGAGAATCGAGCCGGCTTGGGGGGTGAGCCAGCTCATCTCTGAGCTCGGCTTCCTAATATGGAAACCTACGTGGCGCTCCACCCGTCGCTGACGGGTGGGCCTGCCCCTCCCCGCTTCAGCGGCTGACGGGTGGGCCCCCCACTCGGCTGACTGGGAATTTATTAGAAAATAGGGTTTTTAATATTCAGAAAATCAAATAAAAACCAGGAAAAATCCTAAAAATCCTAAAAAATTCCTAAAAATTCCTAGAAAATCTAGAAAATATTTTGAGGGTTCTAAATCACAAATAATTTATTTGGCCTCAAAATACTCTTGGGTGCCTTCACAACAATTTCTAGAAGCTTAAGAAAATAATAAAACCATATATAAAAATTATCTAAAAATCTCCTAAAAATCCAAGAAAATCTAAAATAATAAAATAATACCCTAGAGGCTGTCTGGGGACCATGGGGACCACATATGTCCTAGATTTACTATACTTAAGCTATAGGCTTAGGTACACACCCTTGTGATCCCAAATCAAATTTCCATTTACCTACGATTCAAACCATTATATAAATGATAATAATAAAAAAATAAATAAATAAAAATAAAAAAATGCTCTCTAAAATAAATAAAAAAATTGGGAGACAAGTGCTACATGTCCACCTAGTATGGGTTACCTTATTAACCACTATCAAGTACGATAGAAGGATAAGAATTAACGGTAGAGGGAATCATGCAAGATACAAATTAAGGGATTCAAAATAGAATAGAGGAGGTCAAGTATGTGGATGAGATCCTAGACTCTAATCCTATATGCAGGCTTGCTTGGCAAGGTAAAGTAACCAAACAATTTATCTTAACCTGCATGGGCCACCACAAAAACATGTAACGCCTCAGTCCCAAAATACTTAAGACCAAGTACTTAGGCATGCCAGCTGCATACATACGAAGCATACTCCAATATACGAAAATCTTGTATGTATACATAAGCTGTAAAATGCAGTAACCATGAAACTAATCGCATCCATAAACCAATAAATCATAAAATCAACTTATTAAAGTCATTTGTACAAAAAGTTGGGCGGAGACAAATCTACTACCAACAAAAAGAGAGAATACAAAGCAACGATGGAAGAGTCGACCGAAGCAAAAGATGATCCAAAAACTAGCATCACGAAGGTAGATTGTAAACTATGTCCTTGGCTAGAGCACTTACAAAAATCACAAGCACACCTGGAGAAATCACTAGGTCCTCAGAGGGACGTAACAAGATACAGGAAGAACATGCTAATATGAACTGTCAGAATAATAATAATATGCAAAAATCTCTCCTAGACACAACTATGCAAAGGGGATTCTAACCGTCTATTGTGTAATTTAGAGGACAACTTTTATTGCGCATGGATAGGATTTAGGCTATAAGTACGTAACTGGCATCCAGTCATACGTATCCAGCCGTAACGTCCAAAACGTCACAGGGTATCTGCAAATATAATCTTGCCATAGTTCCTTTCGAAAACTATGGTTTACCTGTTTGGCTTCCCATACGCACTAGAGACTGTCCTCTCCCAATATTTCCCACACTGACCTAGTCATGTCCATGACCCGGCCAGTTTTGTAACTGCTCGAGTCTCTATACCTTAATCATAGCAGTTACGATCTACCCGTCACACGATAATAGAGATGGCCAGTCAATAAGTCGTGCTCCTAGCAAAATGTTTCAAACCGTATAGTGAGAGTGTCATGGCCCAAGGAGATATAAGGATATCCCCCAACAAGAAGGTAGTCCGCTAAAACTAAGTCAACATGCATAAAATAAAGTAACAACTAATAGAGTCGCTTGCACCCAAGTATGGCTTGGACGCACAGTTTATAACAAAAGAAACAAACAAAGTAAATATTGCTAAAAATAAATAATATGACAGTAAATATAGCAAGGTATACTTGCCTGGTATGTTTCCGAGTGTGGTGCGATGATCACGGTGGCATTAATTTGACTTTGGTGTTACAACTACGCATAGGAGCCTCTATTGATGACACGGAGTATTCCATTGGGTCCAGAACGGTCAACTTAGTTAGGTTTGACATAAGGTAGTCTTGAATTTGTGAGGGAATAGGATTAAGGGGATTTGTTATGGACAAGATTTGATAATGAACAAAAGAGAATTTAAGAGAATAGGTACTTATAATTATTTTAAAATTGTACATAATATAAAACTAGACATGTGATTGTCTAGAAAATACTTATTTATATTAGTGAAAACTATGTCCTATTATTTAAAATACTTAAGATAATTATAATGAAAGATCTAGCTAGTAAATCATTTTAGCAAAAACAAAATAAAATTTAATTTATCAAGATACCTCTTAGCTCAAAACTACATTCAAATTACCACAATTGCATAATAATATATTTTATAATATATTTAAACTTCTAAGCCAATTTGGAACTTATATGTAAGCCATATGCTTTTTATGTTACGAATACAATTTTACAAATATTTATAGGTTTATTTGAAATAAATGGTTGATAAAATATACTAATAAAATAATATCAATTAATAAAATAATAATAATAGTAAGGGAAACAAAGAACCTAAAAACAAACAATCAAATACCAACAAAATAATAATATTAATAACAATAATAATAATATTTATAAATATAAATATCTCAGTTAAAATAAAAAAAGTAATAATAATATATAATAAAAAAACCCAAGAACACACATAAGTAGAGGTGAGGATCAAAGAGAGAGAAAAAGTGAGATCGGAGAGAGAATCCGAGAGGAAGGAAGCTGGATATAGAGATCGGGAGAGGGGACTCGGGGTGGAGTTGCCGGTGCAGGGGCTAGGCAGTGCGGGCGGATGCGAGGTGCACGGCCGGCGGCAGGGAACAAGGAGGATTGGGAGGAGGCGACGCGGATGTGCGCAGAGGAGTAGTATGCCACGGCGGGCGGCGGAGTTGATGGTGGGCGCGGGATCTCGGGTGCTGGCGCTTGGTGTCGGGCTCACCGATCGGCGCATAGAGGGAGGTGTACAAGGAGAGCGACGATCTTGGAGGAGGAGGAGCGGCGGAGAGTGTGATGGCCAGTCGAGAGGGGGTCGAGTCTTTCCGGAGTTCGTGAAGGCAGTGGAGGACCGTTCGTCGGGCGGTGGTGGATGGATCTGCCAGAGCGGCCGACGTCGATTGGTCGTACGGGCTCGGCGCTGGTCGCGTCGGGCAGCGCGTCCACCAGCGGAGAAGGGCGGCGGTGCGTATGGGCGGCTCCATCATGCGAAGGGGAGCAGTGCGGGGCGGGCGGCTGGGCGCGACTCCGGTGGAGGTAAGCGCTGGTGGTGGTGTCTTATTTCTTATTTTCTGGTGGTGGTGGGTTGGTCGTGCCGTGGCGACGGCGGTGGCTGTAGTTCGATGATGGTGTTTTGTGAAGGGGTCGGTGACGGTTGGCTGTGGTTGACACGGAGTGAGTCAGGGCCGGGGTTTAGTGCTCCGACTAGGCTGGAAAGGGCTGCTATTTTGATGGCGGGGGAGGTCTCGGTTGGTCGGGGAGTTATGGTGGGTGTGGCGCTGATGATGTTAGGTGGCTGATGGTGTTTATGGCCGGTGGTAGGAATAGTACCCTTGGAGTTTGTCTGATGTAGTCGGGACAGTTTGGCTGGTGGCAGAGTGGAGTTGGCTGGCCGGCCTTGGTGGTGAAGACGCCGGGATGGCGTGGTGGCTGCGGGGTGACCATGACAGAACGTGGTAACAGTGGACGTGGCGGCGATGGCCTGGGCTACGGGAAAGAATTTGTGGGCGGAGGTGAAGGTGATAAGCAGCGGAGGTGGAGTCGGTGATGAAGAGGAAGAGGTGGTAGGAGTGAGCTGTCGTCGTATCCGGGGTGTCAGACACGGCGGGGAACCTAACTGTAATTGTAATAATCATTATAGTAGAAATAAAATGCGACACGGACACGATGCACAATACTTGTGGTGGAATAGTTATGAAGATCAATTGTGGAGAAAAACATTATGGAGGCTCCCCTATTTATAGGGTTGTAGAATTCTTGATAGATAAATATTAGGATTAATTTAAAACTCTCATAGATAATTCATAATTAATTCAAATCAGTTTAATACCAATCAAATCAAAATCTAATCCGAATTTATGTTTTTATAAATTCGATCAGTTAGTTTTAAAATTATTACGAATAAATTCAATAAATTTAAATGATAATTTAAATTATAAAAATTAATTAAACATTAAATACAATTTTTAAAATATCTTTATAAGTAATAAAAAAAGTAGTAATAAATAATTTCGAAAATGACCATAAATATTTAACTACTAATAGGAAATATATTTAAAATACATTTTCAATAAATTTAGATAAAAATAATTTCAAAAATCATAATATGTATTTTTAATATTAATAGAAAATTTTGAAATACCATTTCCATAGATTAAGATAAATACTAATAAATTTTTTTGAAAATAAAAATACGTACATGAATTTAGTTTCATGTATCTCGTATGCAAATATTTACAAAGTCATTTTTTTTATAATTTACTACTATAATTAATCTATTAACTCAAATAAAATAAAATAGCATTTTGGAAAATCTTAATACGATGCTTTTCACAACTTCAAGTAACTAAAAATAATTATCATATATTATTTTAAAAACTGTCCTACATAAATAAAATCTATATTCAAAACATTCTTCTAAAAATATGTACCTCGCACATATTCGCACTCGACAAGCAAATACGGAAAATGAATTCCATACCAATTTAAAATAAAAAAATCGTAGTAAAATTTTGGGGGTTTACACGCATGCACGGTGTTGGTCGAATCAAAGAAAGTGCAAGCATAGCACGAATGAAGTAAAGATGGTATGCACGATTGCATCACAAGTTTTAAGAGGCCTAAGATTTGGCTATAGCAAGGACATATGCTTCGGCACGAATGTGGCGTTGAGTATTAAGTCGATGATGTAGAGTTGCGTAATTCGGGATTGAGTCATCCCGAGTTAAGTCGAGAAGGGCCCTAAGGCAAGTCTGGTTAAGTCTTGCTATGTTGCGAGGCAGAGCCTCAATATTGAAGCACAGACCAAGTCGATGACACAAAACAAGTTGTGTCCCAACGTATGGCACGAAAGGCAAACACGAGTCGGTACATTCATGTTGCTAGCACGAGAATGGTCTTGAGGCACAAGATAATCAAGTTATTGGTGCAATGGCATGGGGATAGTCTAAGACACAAATAAACCAAGAGTCTTTGTCCTAAAATCGACCCTAAGGCAAGAATAGAAAGACAATCATAAGGGATTATGTTGCACAAAGTAAATGAACGTCTTGGTCTTATATGGGTGGGTGAGGAGCTCACTCCACCAGTACAGTTGAGTAGTGACACTCACATAGTGTTTATGTGCAGGCACAGGTAGAAGCTCGTTGGCGCGGAGTTAGCTTGGATGCGTCGAGGCATGTAGTCCCTTGGCATTTCGAGGCGTGCGGCCACATTGAGTCTGGACTTATACAGGACATAATGTATGGACATCGCCTATCCGAAGCATCCACTAGTTCAGCAAATTGTATTGAGAGATGAAAGAGAGCTGAGTGACTTATAATCAGAGAGAAAAGTGATTTTGTTTCAAGTATCAATAAAGACCCTGATTTTGTTTCAATGCTTGTGTTGCCATGTATACTCAATGTTTCTGTATGGGACTTCTGTGCGACGATCCCATCGTAAGCTGTTGTAATTGGCTGTTATGAAACTGACTTGCACGAGCACAATCTAGGCTCGTGCGGCATCATGTCTTAGCGAGGATGATCGGTCCTACGGGACCAGGACATGACTTAATGTTATCAGAGCATGGCTTTACGTCCTTCAACTTCGATTGAATTCTTTAACTCTCGATTATGTTCCGCAAACTCTTCTTTAACTCTCGATTATGTTCTGCAAACTCTAATGTTCTACAATCGATATCGTTGGTGCGCTCTGTCAAATGTTCCACGGGATATCTATACAATAAGTCTATATTTTTTGAAAAATCTCACGAAAGAAAATTTTGGTTGAACAAAGTCATCTTTAAATAGGCACGATTGGCTAATTTGGGCTGGGCATATACACCAAGAATTGTGTCGACCTTAGCAAAGTCGAGTGCAGGATTCAATTCATTTCGAACAACAATAAGTTGAAATTGATTGAGTATGCGGGATAGCTATTGATAGGAGTGCCATTGAACGATGATACCGTCGATGCGATACAAATGAATCGTGCTTAAAATTTGAGGAATAGTTCGAACGGACATTCGAAATATTCTATTTTGATTCAAAAATTATTTTGAAGATTTGTCGAATAATTTCATCCCTGAGTGGTGTGTGGGATATTTTCGGGGATGTTGATCGATTGAGGATGCAGGATGCCAATGAGTCTATCAGCAAGCGTTGTAGTACGCAAAGCCTTAGAAAGTGTGTTTCAAAGTTAGTCATGACTTGATAGCTAGCATAAAATTGATTTGAACGAATTAGAAACAATGCATACGAAATTGGAATTATACAAGTATGAAATACGAGAATGATTGAGTAGGAAAAATTGAATCAATAAAAAGTTCAGATGTACGAATGGATGACTCGATCGAGAAAATCAATATGAATCGTATACGAAAAGTTAGCACGATTGGATGATAGAGTGCACGAAAATGATTCGAATATTTGACAATGACTATAAGGATTTGAATAGATGTTGCTCGATGATTTGAGTTAGCATAGATGGATGAGGTTTGAGAAAATATGTTGCTCGATGACTTAAGATAGACGGATGAACATACGTGATTTTGAGTTGAACGAATTGATCAGATAACTCATTCATGGGATAATAATCAAACTTGATCTTGAATATCGTGGAGATTATCCAGTTCGGAGATAGCATCGGTTGCATGACTCAGAATTCATTGCAAATGAAGATCGTCAGGTTACGTATATCGTCGATGGCATTAAGGTGTATCAAAGATCGATATGTGACAACTCGGGGGTACTCTGATTCGAGGAATGACGATTGTGTAAAAATGTTATTGTTTCGACGGATGTTATGCTTGGGATTTTGATTAAAATGAATGCTTGGATGAAATGATCGTGTCTTGATTTCTTCGATGATAACCACAACGACGACGATATTGTCTTGCACAAGCGCAACTCTAGTCTCACACATACGTTACGTCAGATTTGGGACGATCGTTCTGCGTGAGCGCTGACATGGTGATTCATGTGGTGAAAATGATCAAACTTGGGAGATCAGGGAATGGCAATTTGGATTGCTTCGACTTGTGGTTTGATGCGAAGGTGAATTCGAGGATTCATCGGACTTGTGGTTGACGATTGAGTAAACTTAAGGATTGAGTAGTCCAATCTGTGTATCATGAATGAAGTAGTCTAGACTCAAAACAAGAGTTCCGCCTCATTAAGAACGATTATCCTGGAGGAATGTATGATGATTTCATGTTCCATGTGGATGATCGGACTTACGTGAGATTGGGGCGTGACATATTTTTGAGCTAGACGACCTGGTGAACGATTACGTGAATTACGATAAACAACTTAGGGAATATGGAATGAAAATTATGGTTTAGTAACGAATCGTGTCGTAGCATACTTGATTGGAATATGATGGATGGGTGGATTATATCAAACGTGTTCGGAGAGATATTGTTTGTTAAATGAGCGATATTGATATGTCGAAGAATTGGTTGAACAGGACATACGATAGGATGGCTTTGCTGAATGACTCAGACCCCTTGGACTAAGTGTTACAAGTGCGAATAGGAGGAATCTATGCTCGAAGTTTATAAATCAGAGTGATGCGAGCTTGGGTAGAAAACCCTTATTATCAACTTTAGTTTGACCTTAGGAATGGGGTTAGTGTTGATATTATTGTTAGGAAACTATGATTCCAATACTGACGTTGACTTTAGCCTGGAGATATAGCCTAGTGGTTAGGCGAGACGTCCGTGTTTCGAGAGGTAACATCGGTACGATTGACCTTATGGATTGATAGGATTAGGGAATGATATTGATGGATAGAATGATTCATAAGTAGGAAAACACCACGCACAAAGCTCGGCTGAAATGCATATATTTCATGGATGCCTGAATACGTGTACGATCCGACTCAAATGAAAATGACGGATTCTCTATCATGAGGCTTGGCTGACATGCAGGCATTTCGTGGACAACTGGAATATGTGCACGATCCAACTAAGTAGTACGTTGAATTCAAGTGAGACTGTAGGAACTGAACGGTACCATGGATTTTGAAATCGTGTTTCAAAGAAAAGATTAATGATAGTGCGATTGTTGGTTTGAAATGAAATGAAATGATTGAGGCATTAATACAAGTCATGTTTCAGAGATTGGTTAAGGCGAAGCGTGTTCGAGAGTCATTGGATGTTAAACCAAGTTATAAGTCGATAAGTGTACTCAGTTAGTTTCGAGGACGAAACTTTTTCTGAGTGGTGTATATTGTAATGCCCCGTCCCGTCAGCTCAATCGAAGGAATCAAAATGCCAACGACGTTTGGACTTAGCCATGCAACGGCTACTCAAAGACCCGCTCAGTCGAGGCGACTCCTCGCTCTGGTGGGTGGCTTCGGTAAATTTGCCTCAACTTGTCCTTCACACTAATAAAAAGAAAGTTTTCAAATGCACAAGTAGGCTTGATAATAAGAGAGACAAATCCACATAGCTAAGGAAATAATCCCTATGGGTCAGATTGAGTTAGAATATAGAAAGGTCCTACGGTTGGCTTAGAAGTTCGCACGTCGTGCTTTCAAAATGACACTCGATCATTCGTCGCGTGGCTTGGGAGAAAGAAAGTTGGTTTTCGTTGCCAAGTTAAGAACTTACCCTAAGTCATAGGTGTCGCCCGCATAAATGCTTGAAAAAGCATGCACGGTCCCATCGTCTAAGGCTTGGCATAGACTTTGCTCGCCCTACGGGTTAAGCTGCATTGCACAGCTTGTGGCATAAGTTTAGGCACCCAAATAACATGGTTGTTCAAGTCGAACGCGTGTACGGCACGTTCCATCGAGGAAAAGCTTGACGCATCCTTTGCCCGTCAAGTTGTTGCTCAATTAAGTTAGGCAAGTTATGTCGGTCGATCGAAGTCGTTCCAGGCACTGTCCCGCTCTTTCTACGGTTTTCAAAGTCACTTAGTCCTACGATCTCAAGGCAAGTCGTATAAAGTATGACTTGGGTGATAGCGTTACACAGAACATAAGTCGATTAAGGCACGAGCTACGGTTGGTTCAGGGGAAAGTTAGCCACGGTCTATTGGCACATAAAGAACATATTTTGTGCAAGTCATGCTTGAAGGCTATGAATTAGCTATTCATGAGTTAAGTAAATAAGAGTATCGAAACACCAAAAATATGTTAGAACTGTAGGTCAGTTGCCGAGACTTGGGACTGTAGGTCAGTCACCGAGAAGGAAACATATCGAGACTGTAGGTCAGTCGCCGAGATTCGGAACTGTAGGCCAGTCACCGAGATTCGGGACTGTAGGTCAGTCGCCAAGAAGGAAATATGTCGAAACTGTAGGTCAGTCGTCGAGGCAACCCTGGTTTGGGCTCTAAAAAAGAAGTATGATAAGAAAAAGAAATAAAGCTAAGGAAGCTAAGTTGTGATGGTTAGGCCGTGCATTTAGGTTGAGTCTAAGAGTTCTCGTAGATGCGTGGTCATGGACAACTTTCAACAAGGTTTCGTACCCTCGATTCAGAAACCTAGGGCCACAGGACCGTATCGACCTAAGAAGGGAGCAAGGTAGTTAGGCAAGAATACGCCACCGGTGATTCGAGGAGTTGAGCAGGGCTAGCTACCCTTAGCTGCAAGGGCCTCGTCTTGCACCACCTACATGTCCAAGATGGCTTGAATTGCTAGTAACCTTTCATATAGTCAAGTTGACGTGCTGAGCGTCAATCCGCATGCACGATGTTGATCGAATCAAAGAAATAGCTAGCATAGCATGAATGAAGTAAAGATGGTATGCATGATTGCATCCCAAGTCTTAAGAGGCCTAAGATTTGGCTATAGCAAGGACACGTGCCTCGGCACAAATGTGGCATCGAGTATTAAGTCGATGATATAGAGTTGCGTAAGTCGGGATTGAGTCATCCCGAGTTATGTCGAGATAGGCCGTAAGGCAAGTCTGGTTAAGTCATGCTATGTTGCGAGGCACGACCTCAATATTGAAGCACGGACCGAGTCGATGACACAAAACAAGTTGTTGCGTTCTATCGTATGGTACGAAAGACAAGCACGAGTCAGTACATTCATGTTGCTAGCACGAGAATGGTCTTGAGGCACAACGATAATCAAGTTATCGGTGCAATGGCATGAGGATAGTCTGAGACACAAATACACCAAAAGTCTTTGTCCTAAAATTGACCCTAAGGCAAGAATAGAAAGACAATCATAAGGGATTATGTTGCACAAAGTAAATGAACATTTTGGTCTTGTATGGGTAGGCGAGGAGCTCGTTCTACCAGTACAGTTGAGTACTGACACCCACACAATGTTTATGTGCACACACAGGTAGAAGCTCGTTGGCACAAAGCTCGCTTGGATGCGTCGAGGCTTATAGTCCCTTGGCGTTTCGAGGCATGCGGCCGCATGGAGTCCGGACTTATATAGGACATAATGTATGGACATCACCTATCCGAAGCATCCGCTGGCTCAGCAAATTGTATTAAGAGATGAGAGAGAGAGCTTAGTAACTTGTAATCTGGAAGAGAAGTAAGATTGAGTGATTATAATCTTGGCTATGCGCCTTTGTAATCTTGTTTCAAGTATCAATAAAGACCCTGATTTTGTTTCAATGCTTGTGTTACCTTGTACACTCAATGTTTCTTCTAGGGACTTCTGTGCGATGACCCCGTCGTAAGCTGTTGTAATCGGCCGTTATAAAACATCCTTGTATGAGCGCAACCTATGCTCGTGCGACATCACGTCTTAGCAAGGACGATCGGTCCTACGGGACCAGGGCATGACAGCGACTACGACAGGTAGTGCCACCATACGTCTCACCATCTGTGGGTGCACCACCGCACTCAGCCGGCGACCACGGTCGTCGTACCCATCCCACATCAAGTCACCATGACTGGCAGATCAGCGTAGCGTACGATAGTATCAGCGCCATGCGGTCACAATAGCACCTGTACGACACACCTCCGACCGTCACGAAATCGACTACCGCCACATCGACGCACATCAATGCACGGTTAAGCACAATAAATAGCGCCACAGCAGCGGTAGTGGGACGTCCATCGCCACCACAACCCTGGTCAAGCCCCCTTCCCGGGCATGCCATCGTCATCCCCGACAAACGATATAGTCGATTTATATATTTTGTACAAGATCCCATCATGACTGTAGAAGCATGAAAAAAAACATATTGATTTTAGTTCCACATCGAAAATGAGAAAAAGAGAGGTCTCATTCCACTCTATATATAGAGCCCCTTGACTCCTTTAAAAAAGGCACACAAATGAAGAAAGTAAAGGGAGCCTGTTGAATCCCGGAAGCCCGTTCGAGCCACAAAAAATGGTTGGGAAGCGCAACAAAGATTGCCACTCCCAGGCTACACCCTAGGCAAAGGCGCAACACAAGAAGAAGGGCACAGCATCCTTTCTAATCATGAAGCCAACGGCGTAGGAAAGATCCTATGTCTTTGACAGAATTACCTGCCCCCTGGGTAAGGCCATGTTGGATTCTGAGTACTATGCACCTTCTAGCGATAGTACGAAGAAATCCAAGGCAGCACATGCCTCACGTGATCAAAGTGCTACGCCAATAGTTAGCCGAAAGCATGCACTAGCAATAATGCGCACGCTGACGGCAAGCTGTACAAAAATGGTCTGAGTGCTTCGATGCCTCGACCAACATAGTTCTCAAAATCCTCCTGTTGCTTAGGCGCTTTCGTACATGAACCAAGCCAGGGGCAAATACTATGGTGACAAATTCATGTGAGCAACGTGGCTGCGAATGTGAAGTGAGTCTCTCCACAAACAACCTGCCACTCATGACCTAAGCATGTCTCATGCGCGGGGATTGAGTCAGGGGATGCATTCATCACTTCTACGCCCATGCGCCCAGCTCGACTGTACGTGTGAAGTGGGCTTAAATGTGAATATCTCTTCCCATGACTTACGGAACGTGATTTCTCGTAAAGTACTGAGTTAATTAGATGAACCTCGTAGTCATCACAATGAATCTCATTTATGAGAGTTATGACTAAGTCTTCAGTCTTCTCTCGAGTAGTAGAAATCGAGGAGCTATTTGACCAGAGTATCCCTAAAAGCACAGTACCTCAAAGCGCCCCTAAAGTGCGACACTCCAGAGCGGCCCTAAAGCACAGCACTTCCGTGTGCCCCTAAAGCGCAGCTCCTCCGAGCTCCCCAAAAGCGTAGCTCCAAGAGCAATGTCTCATCACCTCTGCATTTATAGCATGATGAATAAGTGTCAGAAGATGGTAAATGACAGCTATCAAGTTGTCAGTTGGCATATAATAGTTGGCAGATGTCAGTCCAAAGCACATCTTCCAAACACAACTTCAAAAAGCGCAGTCATTGGGACGTCCCAAAAAATGCAGCCTCAGTGATGTCCAGAAGTGCAGCCTCAGTGATTTCCAGAAGCTCAACCTCAGTGATATCCAGAAGCATAGCTTCAGTGACGTCCAGAAGTGCAGCCTCAGTGATGCCCAAAAAGCGCAACCTCAATGACGTCCAAAAGTGAAGTCTCAATGATGTCCAGAAGTGCAGCTCCCACAGCACGCAGTTCCTTCACAACGTGGCACTATCTTGAAAGATGCCACGTGGCCAGTATAGCGACCGTATTTCTTTAGATACAACCAAATCGATTTTGTTCGAACTGCCACTCTTCCGATATGATCAAAATATATTCGGTTTAAACTAAAAGTCATCTTCAAGCAGTGTACAAATGCCACGTGTCATTGACTCGGTCATGTTGATGAACGGGTGATAACCACCCAAGATCTCAACAATAAGAGAATCCCAACAAATGCCATGTGTCAGCTCAGCAGTAGCCCCCCACAGTACGGTTACAACAGATTCTCCTTAAATTCATGCACACAGCACTCTTGTACGTCAAAACCCCTGCGCATATTATATATATATATGCCTATAAAGCAGCATCTCCCTTTATTCAAGGTCTTCAAAAAATGCTTCGACTGCTTCTTGATTGGCAACCTAGATCACCACTCACAGGCATTAAGAGAGTCAGAGCAAGTTTATTTTGTCGTCAAATCATCAACGGAGTCAAGGAGCCACCAGAGTGCTCGATCTCCATCATAACACTTTTCCAAAATTAATTGTACTCAAATTTCTTGTTCAGGGGTCACTTGTACTCTTTTCTCGTTTGAAATACAAAAGTTCTTTAACTTTTGTTCATGAAAAACAAAATAGCGACTCTGCTGGAGACTTCCTTATCCTTTGACAAGAAGGTAGTGATGCAATCTAGCAACAACTTACTAGGGTCTTCCTAGAACATGATAGTCGCTTTGATCAGCAGGCTTTTGAGGATCTCATCTTTGAAGTCAACTTGAGTCCCTCAAAGCAGCTAGTAAAGCCGAAGAGGAAGACTCGACGCACCTGGGTGCCCAAGGCTGCTGTGCCAAATGGTAAGACTGAAGGAGATGTGCTCCAGGCTCCTCTGAACAAAGGAATACGCGACACGCCTTCGTCAATTGCTGACGCCTCCAGTTGTGGAAAAGCGCAGGAAAGGCCGTCGCTCTCAGGCTACGCACAATTCGAAGGTGCAGCCGAAGAAGAAAGGTGCAACACCCCGTCCGTGCACGAAGGTAGCTGCGTAAAAAGGAAATTCTGTCTTCGACAGAATTAACTACCCCTTGGGTAAGGCCATGTTGGACTCTGAGTACTACGCACCTTCTAGGGGTAGTACAAAGAAATCCAAGGTAGCACATGCTATATGCGATCAACGTGCTATACCAACAGTTGATCGGAAGCATGCATTGATAGTAATGCATGCAACTGACGACAAGCTGTACAAAACTGGTTCGAGTACTTCGATGCCTCGACCAACACAGTGTTCAAAAACCTCATGTTGCTTGGGCGCTTTCGCGTAAGAACTAGGCCAGGGGACGAAGACTGTAGGGATTACATAGTGCCCAAAAACCTTCTCTTGCTTGGGTGCTTTCACGCATGAACCAAGCCATGGACGAACACTGTAGGGATTGCACAGTATTCAAAATCCCTTGTTGCTTGGGTACTTTTGCGCACGAACCAGGCCATGGGATGAACACTATGTCGACAGACTTATGCAAACAGCATAGCTGTGAGCATAAAGTGAGTCTGTCTCATGAGCAACTCTTTGCTCAGACCTCAGCATGTTTAACGCGCAAGAACTGAGTCGAGAGGCGCATCCTTCACATCTTTACTCACATGCGCATTGCTCATGTGCGCACGAAGTAGAGGTAGATATGAAAACCTCTCCCTATGATTTGTCCAGCATGATTTCTCATAAGCGCAAGACGGTGGAGGACTCTCTTATGCATAAGGTGCCTGTCTCAGGCACACTTGTGCTAAAATCACCATCAACTAATGCTATCACCAAATAGCAGCATCTCCACCAAAAAAGCAGTCGATTTTCCAACGTTTGTGACTCACCCGCGGTGCCTGTCCACCAAAGACTTGGCAAGAGATTGTCGATCGAAGAAGAAAATAAACTATTTGTTTCTTCATGCAATACTGTATGGGGTTCACCGTCTCTCAAGAAGGTCTCCAAGAACCCGCTCATCTCGGCTAGCAAATCCAAAAGCCGAACTGGGGGAAGAAAACTGTCGGCGCCCAGTTCGGGTGTATTCCAACACACTCGTTCCAAGACCAGGCACTCGTCACAAGGGACTGTCACTCCAGCGATAGTATAGGCTGGGGGTAGCCAATTCCCTATTATTCATGACAACCCTTTGTTCCAACCCGGCGAAGGTGTATACGGGACCGACACAGATGCCTCCGAAAGTGCAAGCTATCAACAAGCTAGGGGTAGTAGCTGCTTCGAGTCGGAGGACGATCGCAACTTACCCGTCTTCCCTCGGGAAGGCAAAACTCAAGGGTCTGAGCCGGAGAGAAAAAGATACACGATGCCCTCTATTTTCCCCCATCTGGCATCCGTTTACTTGGTCGAAGGCAAAAATATGGGAAGCGGTGAGGGATCTAACTACCAACACCGTATAGAGGCCCTTGAAATAGGCCTGAATACGTTGACTGAAAACATGCAAGCCTTGACTTCTGTGGACCTCGAGATCAAGGATAAGCTGACACCCAATACTTCTGCTTTAGCAAATCAGGATCCAGAAACAAACAGGGACTCCAATGCGCCTCTTCATGTACCACCCCCTGTTGTGAACCAATCATTGCCACGATCATCCGGTCTGTCGATATTCGATCCACCAATATCAGACGACATACAACTGGCTCTCAAGGAGTTGTACGATCGCTTCAACGCCAGAGATAAGCAAGAATCACATCGAGAGCTGGGGATTCGGAAACAATATCCCCTTGAGTGGGACAATATGGTGTACCCTCCAAAGTACAAACCATAAACTCTTACACCATTCGACGGAAAAGAGTCTCCCCATCGATATCTGAGGTAGTTTACCTCTGTCACAGGGCATTTATCAAAGGACGAAGCCCTACTCATGAATCTATTCGTTGGGGCACTATAGAGGGTATCATATGAGTAGTTTTACATTCTCTCCGACAATTGTTGCTCGCGATTTGAGGATCTGAAGCGTCTCTTCCTCTCTCGCTTCTACGAAGGTGAAATGGACATGACGATGTCCACTCTCATGGAAATTATCTAGAAAGAGAAGGAGCATGTATGCGCTTACATCGAGCACTTCTGTCGGGCGGCACTGAGGTTACCCCCCAGTGTGCCCGAGCCTATGCTTATGGATTCATGCTGCAAGAATATGCTTCCTGTAAGCAAACTCTGGCGCAGTGCTCTATGTACAGAATGGATGCCTTTCACTACCGGTGCGTATATGGCCGAAAGAAAAGCCCAGGATGCACATCTGCTGGGACTGAGCTTCCCCACACTCGAAGAAAAAAGGAAACACTCGTCCAGCAATAACCCTACCAAAAAAGACGGAAAAAGGAAATAAGCTTTGACTGTCAATATTTCCAAGGGTTCAGCGTCGGTCAACTAGAAGCCGACAGAAGCGCCGAAACCAAAGGAAAACAATTCCTTTAATGACGAAGATGTGCTAGAGCTCTTCAATATACTAATGAAGCACGAGAAGCTATAACTCCCGCCTCCCAAGCGTCCTGACGAAGTAAAAAGTTAGACAATCCAAAGTACTGTCACTATCATCAGTACGTTCACCATTCAACACGCGACTACTATGTATTAAAGAAGCAGATCCAAAGGCTCATTGATGCCAAAGTCCTCTCACTTGATTACGAGGACAAGACAGTTACCGCCAACATAGTGACCCTCTAATTCGACAGCTTTTCAAAAACGAAAGCCCAAGACGGTATCGTCCCCATCCCCAAGACGGCAATAGAAGTAGTTAATTTTCCATCGACTCGTGATAATGCTTAGGAACTCATCCCGCTTACGATGTTGCGAGGTGAAGTTATGTGGGCCCATTTCGATCTCGCCCCAAACATGATGCTGCCCACCGTGCACTCCGTTAAGGGAAAAAAGCCAAGTCGTGTCGTACAGTATCTCCTATAATCGACAATGCCCAGGTTACCACTCACTCGTCTCACCAACGAGAGGACAACTAGGCCCTGGAAGAGAAGGTCTCTCCACCTATTGCCGCCACCGCACCTAATGCTTTGGAGACAGGTCCATCTCAACCTCCTACGACGGATAAGCATAAGCAAAAACAGGTTCGCTTTGACAAGCCACTGAGGAAAGACTCAGCAGTGGGGCCGATCAAGTCCTATAACTTTGACATATTAGCACAACTTGCCAATAACCCAGTCAGGATGTCGCTCTTCGAGCTCCTTCGTCTCTCTAAAGAGACTCGAGACCCCCTCAGCGAGGCATTGCAAAATGCTGACTCGTTCCTCGACCAGGTTTAACCACCCAAGGAGGATCCTGTCGCTTGTCCATATTACCACAATGTGGTTGAGACGATCCCAAACATCACTTTCACTCAGTAGGACATGTTGCTGAAGAATAACAGGCACAATAGACCCATATACTGTATAGGGTATATCAGTGCCATCAGGGTCGATCGCATCCACATCGATCTTGGCTCCTCCCTCGGCATAATCCTCGAGAGTTTACTTTAGACCTTAGGGATTCCAATGCACCGATAACCACGTCTAACACTACAATCAGCAGGTTTAATGCTGGAAAGAGAGAGACCTTGGGCAAGCTTCGTCTGAAATGCTATATAGGCGATCTTCAAACGGATGTGACTTGTTTTGTTATTGATGCAGACATAAACTACAACATGTTGTTGGGTCAACCATGGATACATGAACACATGATTGTACCCTCGACTCTCCACCATTACATGAAGTATGTGGCCAGCGACGAGACTTCAGACCAAATTTGCTGACATCGACCCGTTTTGAGGACTTGAAGCGTACTGCACTGATGTTGATTTATACAAATCAGTCCCCTAAGATGACACCACCAATGATGTTGATGATGAGGCAGAGGCAACATCGAAGAGTGCAAAAACTGATGAAAAATCGCTGAGAGTTCGACTAAAGGGGAAGCCTCCCCAGATATTGGCTCATCTCGTCAAGCTTCAAAGAAAGGTTCCTACTCCTTCATTTCCGACGTTATCAACAACAAGTCAGGAGCCTATTCAGGTCAAGCTCCCTCGAAGGGCCCCGAAAGCAATTGTGCGGTTACAAGAATCTCCGGCTCTAGGTCCTCTGGTAGTCAAGCTGAAGTGGAGACCTCACTTACCTTATTCCATGGTGACATCGATTATTACCGATGAAGAGTTAGGGTACTACATATGCGTCAATGCTGAGGCACGTTCTTTAGATGATGTAATCCCTCAGGACAAAATTGTATATTTTATTAATAGAAAGCTATCTTTGAATTATTCTTGTGCACACTGGAATACTATGTATTTATTAGATAACGCTCTGTACATGCTACAAACACAAGAAAATCGCTAATCTTGTAAGCCAAGTTATCCCATCACGAGATGCTTACTTCGTGGTTCCAGCAAAAAAATGAAGAACCCATCATCTTCGGTCGAGTAGAACGTCCCCAAAGACTCACTCCCGTCGAACCTGACCTCGATAACGGCAAGATAAAACTCCACAGTTATACCACTCAAGCTAAGCACGTCATCCAGAAGATGGGTTATGACTTGACCAGTGGCAAAGGTCTAAACTATGGCAAAGGCTGATGCCTAACTTTACAACTTCGTATCCCAAAGGAAAAGTCTCAAAATTATTACCACCATACTCGCCGGGGGTTGGGTAATGTTACACACACTACAGCTTCGAAGAGTATGAAACCAGAGGTCATGATGCATTTTCACTCCTCCGATTCTTCGGCCTGGAACTCCGATACCTGTATCGGCCAGGCCTTTAAGAAGATATTATCAGTCAATATGGTCTCTGCAAACCCCCCAGTGGAGGAGGACCAGATGCTGGAATTCTTCGAGGAAGAACCCTACGCTCAACGCCTAGGATTCCCATGGGAATGGCACTTCGAATAGCAAGAACCTCCCACCGGAGACGAGGTTTTTCAAATCGACCTAGGAGATGAGGCTTCGCCGAAATCCATCTTCATTAGCAAAAGCTTGACTGGAGAAGACAAAGAATCTCTAATGCAGCTTATTCGAAAGCACATCGATGTCTTCGTCTGGAGCTACGAAGATGTGTCAGGCTTAGACCCACAAGTCGCAATGCACTAGATAAATATTCTTCCTAACGCTAAACTTGTCAAACAGCAATAGCGTTGCTTTTTTTCCAACATCATGATGTTATCGTGAAAGAAGTGAACAAACTCATTGACATTGGCTTTATTCGTGAAGAACAACATCCAGATTGGGTGGCCAACATCGTTCATGTCACTAAGAAGAATAGAAAGATTCAAGTCTGCATAGACTTCAGGGAACTCAACTCGGCCTGTCTAAAAGACGAGTTTCCCCTTATGTGATGATCGACAATACTTGTTCGAATGTATGTCCCTCATAGAAGGGTTTTTGGGCTACAACCAGATTAAGATATTCCCTGACGATGAAATATACACTTCATTTTGCACTCCAAAAGGAATCTACTACTATATAGTGATGCCTTTTGGTTTGAAGAATGCCAGGGCGACATATCAGCGGGCTATGAGCACCATATTTTGCAAACATCTTCGAAAAATAGTAGAATGTTATGTTGATGACATTACCATTAAAATTCGGAGGAAAGCCAACCATCTGGATGACTTGAGGATGATGTGTGACTTAATATGGACACATCGGCTGAAGATGAACCCAACCAAGTCTTTCTTGGAGGTTTCCAGTGGCAACTTTATGGGCTTCATCGTTACAGCCAAGGGTATTCATATTGACCCTAAAAAGACCAAGGCGGTCCTAGACATGGCTCCCCGAAGAACCTTCATGATCTTCGAGGCCTACAAGGACGCTTGACATATATCAGAAGATTCATAGCAAATCTTTCTCGGTGATGCCAACCCTTCAACAAGCTAATAAAGAAAAGAATTTCTTATGTCTGGACTGAAGAATACCCGCAAGCGTTGGATGACATCAAAAAATATCTCACCAGTCCCCCAGTCCTAGTAGCACCGGTCGTAGGGAGGCCCTTTCTACTATACGTCCGAGCCATAGACCATTCTCTTGGCTCTTTGCTAGCCCAAAAAAGCAGTAAAGGCCACGAACAGGCAATCTACTATCTGAGCAGGACCATGATTGGTGTCGTCGAACATCGGTACAATCCTGTCGAAAAGGAATTTCTTGATCTAGTCTTTGCCATCCAAAACACGTGCCATTATGTAGTTGGACAGACGATTCATGTCATCTCTAGAGTCAATCCCCTCATAGTCCTTATGACTAAGCCAGGGGCATTAAACTCGCGGCGAGTCACATGGGCGATCCTCTTGACACCTTATGACATGGTGTTCATCCCACAGAAGGCGGTTAAGGGCCAAGCATTGGCAGACTTCTTAGTTGCACATCCTGTACCGAAAACATCAAAACTCTATGATGGTATTCCTAACGAAGTCCTGGAGTCCAACGTAGCCACAGATAATCCCGTCTGGCGAATGTTCTTTGATGGTGCTTCAAAAATAGGCCCCAAAGGCAAAATTATCGCAGGAGTAGGAGTAGTCTTCGTCACTCCTGATGGTCTGGTCATTCACCGTGCATATTCTCTCATGAAATCATACACCAATAATGTTGTTAAATACAAGCCTTATCATCGGGCTCCAGCTTACCAAACAGTTGAGGGTTAACTACCTTGAGGTCTATGGTGACTCGAAACTGATAATCAACCAGATTCAAAGCTAATATGAGGTCTAACATCATCTCTAACTTTATAGGTTTCTTAATAGAACATGTACCTCGATTGCAAAATTTGGAGGTTGATGCCCTCGTTGGACTCGCCGCTTCTCTGGCAGCTCTTGTCGGAACCTAGTACTCCGTCGTCATGATAGGCCGAGGGTTGGTTTGCCCAAAAAACAATCTGCACACATGTCTGAGTTACTATGTACAGATAGACAATAACGTTGACATCCGGGATTGGCAATTTCGTTCAAAGACTATACAGTCTACGGAATATTACCCGAAGAATCGTAGGAAGCCACTTCTCTTAAAAGGTGTTCGCCTCGATTCTTTAATGATGCAGCTACCAAAATGTTATATCATCCTTCATACGAAGGACTTCTCCTTCGGTGCCTATCTAATGCCGAAGCACAAGAGGCACTCCGAAAAAGCACACAATGGTACCAGCAGAGCTCACCAGCCTGGTCCTAAGTTACATGATTGACTACGTTGCATGGGTTACTACTGGCCCACCATGATGGCAGATGCCATCGGTTATGCTAAGAAGTGCCAAGTATGTCAGTTTGCATGTTGACTTCATCCACCAACCTTCTGAGTTCCTATACCCCATCGCGGTCGCCTGGCCATTTGAAGCATGGGGAATGGATATCAGCGGGCTGATCAGCCCTTTCTCCTCCAAAGGACACCGATTCATCCTCGCTATCATCGACTACTTTTCCAAGTGGGTGGAGGCGATACCATTGGTAGAGGTAAAAACCTCTAACGTGATCAACTTTGTCAAGCATTACATTATTTACCGCTTCGGAGTTCCTCGAAGGATTATTTACGATAATGGCTGTCAGTTTGTGATCCATACATCCCATCAATTTTGTGACAAAAATTGGATATAGAATATAGCATCGACGGCCTACAAGACAATCGTTAAATTGCTCAATAAGGTCGTATCTTCTAATAAGTGCGACTGGAATAAAAAACTAGATAAAACCTAGGCAAATATCTATGGGCCTACCGTACAAGTGTTCGAACACCCACTGGCAATACACCATTCTCTATCGTCTACGGGAATGAGGCGGTACTCTCCCTAGAGTTCCAGATTTTGTCTCTACGGGTAGCTGTCACCAACCAGCTGACTGACGAAGACAATCAACACCGTTGGCTACAAGAGTTGGAAGCAATGGATGAAAAGTGTCTGCTGGCTCAGCAACATATTGAGCTGTATCAAGCTCGGATTTTTGGGTCCTTCAATAGAAAGGTCAAGGTAAGGACATTCCAAGTGGGTGACCTCGTCTTATCAGTTCGAAGACCGATGGTGATGACTCATAAAATACCTGACAAGTTTGAACCCAAATGGGAAGGACCATTTGTCATAGAGACGATCTATTCTAATGGTGCGTATCGGTTGGCCAAATCCAAAGGCGATTTGCTGATGATGCTAATCAATAGCAAAATTTTAAAGATGTACTATGTCTGAAATTGGTCAACATGTATTTCTACATCCCCAGCAAGTATTGTAGCTCCCCTTCCCAAAAATATTTTTTGAAATATTTGTATTTATTTAATCGATTTAAATAAAGAATTTTAGATAAGAGTACGAATTTTTAGGGCCAAATGAAGATGGGGTATGATAGGTTCACCAAGAACTCTTTGTGGACATTTTAGTTGGTCATTATCATCATTATTATTTATTGTTATTATTATATTATTCTTATGACTTTTATTATTGGTATTATTATATTATTCTCAAAATAATACAAATGGTAATCGTTATTCTTCATATAAATTATATATATATTTTTTTTTTTGGCTATGGAATATTCATTAATGTATATAGGGATTATATTTATTTTTTTTTATTTTTTTTTTTTTGGCTATGGAATATTCATTAATGTATATAGGGATTATATATATATATATATATATATATATATATACATATATATATATATATATATGAATGTATACAAATATATGTGGTGGGTGTATATATATAAATAAACATATATATATATACAAATATGTGTATATATAAATATATATATACAATGATTAATAAATTAGAAATGCTTTTATTTTATATATGTAAATATGCGTATAGGTATATCTATGCATGGTATATATACGCAAATATGTGTATTAATATATCTGTATTTGTATACGTATATAAATGTATATATGAGTATATGTGAAATAAGAAATAGAGTAAAAGAAATAAGTAATAGAATAAGAAAAGAGAATAAAAAGAAAAAGAATAGGATGCAGTGACAGCCGGCCCACCATACCCAGAATCAGTCTGGCCCAACCTTTCCTTAATTTCCCAGGCCATTCATTCCCGAGCAAACCCAACAGAGCCAACCCGAGCTCTAAACAGCCGCTTACTCTATATATACACGTTTGTGTATATATCGCGAGACACTCGAAACCCTAGCCGTACCATCGTGCTGCCACCCCTGCATTCTGCCTCCTGTGCACCATGCTGACCACCCTCCACAGTTTTCATCTACCATCACACAACCATCGCAGCCCACCATCGGCAACACCAGCATCACCACTTCCGTCACCAAGCCATAACCAACCTCATGTCGTACCACCGAGAGCCGAGGAGCACTGCGCGAATATCGTGTCGCGCCGCTGACACCGTCCACCTAAGACCGCACCATCACCGGCACTAAGATCCCCACACGCCGCCCCAACCTACGCCGCGGACCGCCGAGTCCGGACCAGGCCACCTTCCGGGAAGCCCTCGGTTCCAGATCGAGTCCCGCCTACGTCCAACTGCGCGTCACCACTCAACGATGTGGTCGCGCCTCCGCGCCGAAGCCACCGCCCGCCAACAAGTCCCCATCGGCCGCCTTGTTGAGCGACGTGCAGATCTAGCCCTCGCTGCTGCCCTCCGCCACCGGCAGTCGTCGCTTCCGTCCTGCCTCTGATCGTGAGGTGTGCAACTCTTCACCTCCCCCTTTCTTCTTCTACTCACTACTATTTCTTTCGTTTTTCATCTTTGGGGCAGAGCATAAATAATTGAGTCTTTCCTCCTTCAGAGAGAGTATGTGTGTGGTGTTGGAGAACCTCTCTACAGTCAGTCCTGGTACAAAAGTGAGGATAAGTTTTGACTATTTCTTTGCAACTAGCAAAGTTGCTATCCTTTTTATTATAATATATATTCTCATTAGATATCCAATCTGCTGCTGTCAGCAGTATTAAGTCACTAATAGCAATATTATATATTACTATTAGTCGTATATAAGTATAAGTATATTACCATTACTAATATTATAATTCTATTCCAACAGTTTGAATCCATATGTATATCATTGATGTACCTACTATCATAACTATGGTTGCCATTAGTTTATTTAAAATTTATGGTTAGTATAGGTATTAAAGATATTTTGTAAATAAAATATAATACGATTTGGCCCTAGACTGGCTTTTAAATAATAAGATTTTTCCGATACGGGTGTGTCCCGTCAAATCGGCCCACCTCGTCGCGTACCGCTGACTCCGACAGGAGCGGTCAGTAAAAGTGGACGTGTGGGAACTGACGAAACTTGATTTGGATGTGTGTGCGCGTCGTATCGAACGCGTATCCGTCGAAATTACCCCGTATCCGCACGATGCAAATTCGGTCATAATTTTATGCACGCTCGTCAGATCGAGATGAAACTTGTGCCAGCAGGACCATATCATTTTTTTGGTCCTGTATGCCAAGTTTGGTCCAATTCTGAGACAGTTGAATCGCACGTCGTTTTGCGGGCCCCACGGCCCCACTCAACAGGCAATTTTGTGCACGGCCCGCCGAAATCCAACTTTGGACATACGGTTGGATTTGTATCGAAAAACCGGATCTGTAGACATATAGTTTGATGACTTTAGAGACCGTTGACTCTGGCACGCTTTTCGGTGCAAAGTAGGTCCAACGGTGGACATCGTTTTTGCCCGAAATTACCGTTTTGCTCCTGTGTCCAGAATTGGACTTAAGGACAGGCAATCCTAGCTAATTTGACTATTCTGAGAATGTTGGTACTGTTTATTTCAGCATCTGGAGACTTCTACATGTGTTGACTGATTGTGGCTCATTGAGTGGTATGGTATTATTGGTTTCTCCAGCTAAGGACCCAAGGCAAGTGCACTTTCTGATTATTTTTCGATTCATAGTAGTTTTTTTATTTTATGTCTATACATATATCTTGCTGCTTGTTGACACGCTCGTCACACGGAGTAGTCGGGAGGGGAAATATCTTAGTATACATGTGGACTATCCAGAAATATCCCAATATGTATAATCTTGCACGATAGCAGCTGCACACGACACGTGCAGTAAGCCGTATTTACCCCCTAGCCGTTCACATGTTGAAACAGATATTTCACACCACATAGGTAGATGTCTTTTATTTTTCCTTTTACTTTTCCACCGTGCCATGTCATCAGTTTTCTTACTAGCTTTCATATTCCATATGCTATTTTTATGTCTTGTTAATTCTATTGTGTTTTGCATTGTCGTCGGTTTGTGTACTTGTTCCATTCCTGACTGGAAACTAACATTTTTCAGGTTTAGCCGCGATCATTCTTAGCACTAGGAAGATTTGGGTATGCTGAGGCCAACCTAGAAATAGAAAGTAATTGTATCATTTTCTTTAATTGTAAAACTTTGTAATTCCTTTAAATATAAATGTTGTAACTGTTGCGATAAATTAGAAATGTGAATGAGCAGCAAGTGTGATATTTGAGCATTTATTTCTTGCGGGCTTGACAGCGTTCTACCGTCGACTCTGCGGCGTAGGCTGGCTTGGACACGTCTCGTATCCGAAAAGCGGGTACGGGTCGTGACAAGTTTTTGTGGTAGCCCATGCAGGTCAGTCTTCGCAAATTATGTGAACTCGCGGTAGTACCATATTAGTCGTACTGCTGCGAGCCTGCGCTCAGAAAATGCTCATTCACAATTAGGATTAAAATAATTTAGGAGAATAACTAGGATAAGGGTCCCTTAATTATTTGACTAATTGGGTAGTTAAGGTTGTTAGATAGGCCATGCTATTTTTAAATTCAGATAACTTGCTAGATCCCTATAGGTATACTATTACCTTTGATATGACAATAAGACCCCATACAGATATGCTATTCACTTGGTATGTTAGGCTTGCATATAATTAAGGCGTTAATTTTGATAAACTGTTCAATTTTCTTATTTAGATATAAATCTTATATCATAAGATAGAATTGTCTATTTTTAAATTCTCTTTTGCTGTAAGGATTTAGTTATAATTTCTGATTCTGCAATTCGTGTACGAATCTCGAGGTAGATTGATTTGAGATTTTCCCTCAACTATAGAAATGCATATAGATACTCGAATGTTTGTATTCTTTTCGTCTTCAGTTAATTCCTCCATGTTAAATCTTTTAATTTAAGTGTTGTGACTGATAGGACAAACACCCATGCTCTATTTTTAGTCAACTTGTTTGAATCTCTAGAAGCTCATGGATTTTACGGTTATAGTTAGAGGAATATTAGTTAACCCATAAAGTTTAGACAGCAGCGCACTGTCGTCAATTATTTGAGAGTGGAGAATGTGGGTTCACTGCAGCCAGCAGCGCACTGGCGAGGCACAACCCATAGAATTGAAATCGTTTCAAAGAATCATAGACTATGGAACATTGCAGAAACTATGTTCTTGTTGACTTCTTTAGATCTTAGATACCATTGTGTCAATATAGGTAGAGTACCAGATAGCCTATAACAATTGAACCACAGAACCAAGGACTTACCTAGAATATAGAATTTAGCGTTCCATAACCCATTAGTTGACCAAGACTTTAGGGATAGTAAGATTGTAGGAAGACTGAATAAGCAAGAACACTAAGTAAGGTTTTGATTTTTCCAAAACTCAAACTACTTATTCTCCTTTCAAAAATCTCACATATTTATATTTTGACTCTCTTGACCAATGCTGCTATTACAGCCTAGTTTTGCAAGCTTACTCTTTTATTTAGCTTGATTAGAGACATATGTTTATTGGGGACGCCCGCTAACATATTGTCTAATCAGAATTAGTGTATTACGGTCTGATCAACCATGATGCATTTGGTTCGCTTTTTTATTTAATTATCCTACGTGGATTGGGATATAATTGTCTCTAGGATCTCATCCACGACTTCCTTGACAATTCCTCTTGAAATAGGCATTCGCCCTTGAATCATGTAATTGTGTTCAGTGACACATCCCTTAAACTCTGTATTGTTTTTGTCTTTCGCGGATTGGAAAGACGAAAACTCGTAATTGATAGATAGATATAGAGTATCCCGATGGCTATAATAGTGGTATACGCAAGTGTAACTACCATCAGCCAACCCTGTGATTAGAACCTTGCCTCGAGTTACTCATCCTCCCTTCGACACTAAACCTACTATCTTGATCTTCTAATCATCGGAGTCCGAGAATGATTATGATCTTTTCCCTTGACCAAATGCCAACCTAGGAGACTACCTATTCTCCAGAGACCAAATATTGTGAGCCTCTAATCATCTGTTTGAAGCTTGCTTCAACTAGAACCCTTGTGACACTAGTCCGGCAGGTTTGACCCCAATGGAAATTCACGAACTCAGTCGTTAGGAATCTTTTCATATGACGTGCCTTAGAGTTGGTTATCCCGTCAACAACTCATGTATACTGTGGACGAGTAGGTCATTCTATTTTATTGACCATGTGTCAGTGCACACGCACTCGTTTTCCAGTTATTGAGGAACGACCCTTGACTTGACTTATAACAACCGTATCCCGTTACACCGTGCCTCATTCTTTATCAACAAGAGTTGGGGTATAGTATCCGGACTTTGAAATTCTTTTGACCTCATTACTCCTAAAAACTACGTCTTAGCTTTAGGGTATGTAGACTGTAAGCCTTCGAAAATTTTGGGATAGGTGAAGATGACTGACCGATCGAAATAAATTCCATTTAGGATGATAGTTAGTGCCCCACAGACTCCCACTTTTCTTTTAGATTATTTTGTGTTCCCGGCCGTGCCATTAATATTCAGAGCATGAGACCAGCTGTTATCTTCCAACAAATTTTATATTCATGATCTAGATGAGTCCACCTTCATCTAGGTATATCATGTCCCACTCAAACCCGTCCCCTTGTACTATATTTTGTGCTATGACTTTCAGGCTAAAAGGACCAACTATAACCCATACCATGATACCAGTATACTTTCCGACTAGCAACTAGCTCAAACCCCTCGGGTAGAAACCTACTCTAGAATACCCTTATCTGGTAGGAATAATTTTACTTTAGGATCTTGTCCAGTCAATATAGATTGAAACCCAATATTCATCCAACCAACGACTGATGTCCAAATAGAGAACCCTTTAAGACCACAATCTTGATATCTCAAATTTTATTCCGTTATGGAACCTTGTTTTGAATTGGAATTTCGAGAACGAGAATTCTGTATTGCACGGATTGTAGGCCATAACGAAGGGCTCTTCGACGTAGCAAGTGACTGGACTAGAGTAGCCCAAACTGGCAAATAAGACAGTGGTTCATAAACTTTCCTTCTGTCTTATCATTGGATACTCTCTACCGCTCTAGAAACTTTTTATTCTCCCTCGATTAATTTTCTTATCTTTCTTCCTTTCCTATTGTAGTGTGACGAATGGCCTAGCATATTAGAATCTACCAATATCCTTAGCTACTTGTGTAAATTTTTGCTTATTAAATTTTTGGATTGCTTGGTAGATAGGAGAGGGTGGTAGATGACTTATGCTATAGATATCTGTCAGTAATTACTTTTGCAATTAGCTGGAGGGTTACAATGTTATGACATCAGGAGTTTGGAGTGGGTAGTGTGACCAAAGGTGGGTAGAAGTCCTCGGAGATTCGAAGTTACAAAATGGCTGGAAGGAGGATAAAATTATTTTTGATAAATTAAATTTAAGGAGACTGTGGTAGTAGTGGACTTATTCTTTTACTTTTGTTTAAATTTTTGGCATGTATATGAGTTAGAATTACGAGGACGAAATTATTTTTAAGGTGGGTAGATTTGTAGCTCTCCTTCCCGGAAATATTTTTTGAAATATTTGTATTTATTTAATCGATTTAAATAAAGAATTTTAGATAAGTGTATGAATTTTTAGGGCCAAATGAAGATGGGGTATGATAGGTTCACCAAGAACTCTTAGTGGACATTTTAGTTGGTCATTATCATCATTATTATTTATTATTATTATTATATTATTCTTACGACTTTTATTATTGGTATTATTATATTATTCTCAAAATAATACAAATGGTAATCGTTATTCTTCAAATAAATTATATATATATTTTTATGGCTATGGAATATTCATTAATGTATATAGGGATTATATATATATATATATATATATATATATATATATATATATATATATATATATATATATATATATATATATATATATATATATATATATTTATATATAGGGATTATATATATATATATATATATATATATATATATATATATATATATATATATATATATATATATATATGAATGTATACAAATATATGTGGTGGGTGTATATATATAAATATATATATATATATACAAATATGTGCATATATAAATATATATATACAATGATTAATAAATTAGAAATACTTTTATTTTATATATGCAAATATGCGTATAGGTATATCTATGCATGGTATATATACGCAAATATGTGTATTAATATATCTGTATTTGTATACGTATACAAATGTATATATGAGTATATGTGAAATAAGAAATAGAGTAAAAGAAATAAGTAATAGAATAAGAAAAGAGAATAAAAAGAAAAAGAATAGGATGCAGTGACAGCCGGCCCACCATACCCAAAATCAGTCTGGCCCAACCTTTCCTTAATTTCCCAGGCCATTCATTCCCGAGCAAACCCAACAGAGCCAACCCGAGCTCTAAACAGCAGCTTACTCTATATATACATGTTTGTGTATATATCGCGAGACACTCGAAACCCTAGCCGTACCATCGTGCTGCCACCCCTGCATTCCGCCTCTTGCACACCATGCCGACCACCCTCCACAGTTTTCATCTACCATCACACAACCACCGCAGCCCACCATCGACAACACCAGCATCACCACTTTCGTCACCAAGCCATAACCAACCTCATGTCGCACCACCGAGAGCCGAGGAGCACTGCGCGAACATCGTGTCGCGCCGCTGACGCCGTCCACCTGAGACCGCACCATCACCGGCACTGAGATCCCCACACGCCACCCTCTTATGCGCCGGAGCCGCCCCAACCTACGCCGCGGACCGCCGAGTCCGGACCAGGCCGCCTTCCGGGAAGCCCTCGGTTCCAGATCGAGTCCCGCCTGCGTCCAACCGTACGCCGCCACTCAACGATGTGGTCGCGCCTCCGCGCCGAATCCACCGCCCGCCAACAAGTCCCCATCGGCCGCCTTGTTGAGCGACGTGCAGATCCGGCCCTCGCTGCTGCCCTCCGCCACCGGCAGTCGTCGCTCCCGTCCTGCCTCCGATCGTGAGGTGAGCAACTCTCCACCTCCCCTTTTCTTCTTCTACTCACTACTGCTTCTTCCGTTTTTCACCTTTGGGGCAGAGCCTAAATAATTGAGTCTCTCCTCCTTCAGAGAGAGTATGTGTGTGGTGTTGGAGAACCTGTCCACGGTCAGTCCTGGTACAAAAGTGAGGATGAGTTTTGACTATTCCTTTACAACTAGCAAAGTTGCTATCCTTTTTATTATAATATATATTCTCATTAGATATCCAATCTGCTGCTGTCAGCAGTATTAAGTCACTAATAGCAATATTATATATTATTATTAGCCGTATATAAGTGTAAGTATATTACCATTACTAATATTATAATTCTATTCCAACAGTTTGAATCCATATGTATATCATTGATGTACTTACTATCATAACTATGTTGCCATTAGTTTATTTAAAATTTATGGTTAGTATAGGTATTAAAGACAGTTTGTAAATAAAATATAATACGATTTGGCCCTAGACTGGCTTTCAAATAATAGGATTTTTCCGATACGGGTGCGTCCCGTCAAACCGGCCCAACTCGTCGCATACCGCTGACTCCGACAGGAGCGGAAAGTAAAAGTGGACGTGTGGGAACTAACGAAACTTCATTTGGATGTGTGTGCGCGTCGTATCGAACGCGTATCCGTCAGAATTACCCCGTATCCGTACGATGCAAATTCGGTCATAATTTCATGCACGCTCGTCAGATCGAGACGAAACTTATGCCAGCAGGACCGTATCATTTTTCTGGTCCTGTATGCCAAGTTTGGTCCAATCTGAGATAGTTGAATCGCACGTCGTTTTGCGGGCCCCACGGTCTCACTCAACGGGCAATTTTGTGCAAGGCCCGCCGGAATCCAACTTTGGACATACGGTTGGGTTCGTATCGAAAAATTGGATCCGTAGACATGTAGTTTAACGACTTTAGAGACCATTGACTCTGGCACGCTTTTCGATGCAAAGCGGGTCCAACGGTGGACATCGTTTTTGCCCAAAATTATCGTTTTGCCCCTGTGTCCAGAATTGGACTTAAGGACAGGCAATCCTAGCTAACTTGACTATTCTAAGAACGTTGGTACTGTTTATTTCAGCATCCGGAGACTTCTATATGTGTTGACTGATTGTGGCTCATTGAGTGGTATGGTATTATTGGTTTCTCCAGCTAAGGACCCCAGGCAAGTGCACTTTCTGATTGTTTTTCGATTCATAGTAGTCTTTTTATTTCATGTCTATACATATATCTTGCTGCTTGTTGACACGCTCGTCACACGGAGTAGTCGGGAGGGGAAATATCTTAGTATATATGTGGACTATCCAGAAATATCCCAATATGTCTAATCTTGCACGATAGTAGCTGCACACGACACGTGCAGTGAGCCGTATTTATCCTCTAGCCGTTCACATGTTGAAACAGATATTTCACACCACATAGGTAGATGTATTTTATTTTTTCTTTTACTTTTCTACCATGCCATGTCATCAGTTTTCTTACTAGCTTTCATATTCCATATGCTATTTTCATGTCTTGTTAATTCTATTGTGTTTTGCATTGCCGTCGGTTTGTGTACTTGTTCCATTTCTGACTGGAAACTAACATTTTTCAGGTTTAGCCGCGATCATTCTTAGCACTGGAAAGATTTGGGTATGCTGAGGCCAACCTAGAAATAGAAAGTAATTGTATCATTTTCTTTAATTGTAAAACTTTGTAATTCCTTTAAATATAAATGTTGTAACTGTTGTGATAAATTAGAAATGTGAATGAGCAGCAAGTGTGATATTTGAGCATTTATTTCTTGCGGGCTTGACAACGTTCTACCGCCGACTTTACGGCGTAGGCTGGCTTGGACACGTCTCGTATCCGAAAAGCGGGTGCGGGTCGTGACAAGTATCTATGAACCCGGTAGACGAGCTCACTTTCCATTATCACCTCAGAAAACAACCATGTTCATATTATCTCTTAGCTGTTTTCTATACCCCGACAAGATTAAATCTTACCGTTAAAGTGAGATGTCATATAAAAAGTTTACCATGTTCTTATTACCTCTGATTAAACCTACTCGTATAACAAATTCTGGGTTGTTATATTTTTATCTGTAGAACAGCCATGTCCATATTACCTCTGCGTTGTTCTCTTCCCATAGAGTCTACTCTTACCATGTTCATATTACTTCTGAGTAAATACCCCACAAATACCTCCAGCAAAAGTTCATAGCAGATGGACAAGCAAAGAAGCAAAAAACCTTTTATTTCTTTCATGAGGAAAAAAAGGTGTTGCTTCATCAAAATAAAAAAGCCTCTCTAAAGAGGGGGACAAAAGGAAAATGATAGAGCAGTTGTCTAAGAGGGCCGGTGAGTCAGTTCGCTGATCTGATTCCGCAAGAAGGCAATCATGGGTCCAATGAACTCTTTGGTTCGGCGCTTTGCTTCTCGACATTTGGCTGCCTTGTCCCTAAGCTGGGACATGACTTGGTACACAATCTCCAGCTCGGCCTAACTAGCAGCAGCTGTCACGACCGGATCCCAAGATACTGGGTCCAGTTGGATCATGTCCAGCCTGCACCGTTGTGAGACGACGGCAGTAGGATGTATCAACCAGTAGCAACACAGGCACAAATATTCTAAATACAGAATAAAACTTTATTTAAACATTTAAAATTCAAACCAAGGGTCTATTTAGAATAAACACAAAACAGAAAATCTTCAGCTATTACAACTGGTTCATTTATTACATCTTTTAAGAAGGAAAGAAACTAAATAAAAAGGTGCAATCTAGAACTCCTGGGTCTCCTGTCCGGGTCTAGCTAACTCCTCGAAACCCAAATCGGGTCCGTAGTAATAACTATAGGCTAGCTCCTCGTCATCGCAATCACCTAAAATATTAGTCTCCAGTCATGAGGGGAACAAGAACATACATATCCATTCCAGCATCTTAATGAATAAATAAAAGAGACAAGAACCAATTTATAACATTATTTATTTTCTAATAATAATAAAGAAGCAGTGATGCAATAAATCTTATGAAAATAAAAATGATGCAATCTAACTACCAACAATACTTTATCATAAGTAGCATACTTAATCTGGGTTTTTGTGAATTTTTCAGATGTGTATGCAACGATAGCTCGAGCAGGAATGAACCTCAAGAGCAATAATATGAATTCAGAATATATATGAATACATTGACATCTGAAGAAACTTTAAATTCTAACTTCACACAAAGTGAAGGTGAACAATTTAAAATTACAGATGAAGATCTGGAAAAGCTTAAAGAAGAAATAACGCATTTTGATAAAAAAAGAAGTATATAAACCTATATCCTTCCAGTCTAGGTTTTTGAATAAGCATACATACATATTCGAAAGAATGCAAGAAAATATATAATTAAAAGGTGGAGAGGATTTCTCTTCCATAAGTCTTCTTGACAGAAAGAAGATAGATAAATTAAAAAAAATATCCAAAGATGAGGTATCTTCATATTGGGTTGTTCACCTTAGATGCTCCTGGCGAAGAGGTTGCTTGGTTTGCAGCATTCGCCTTGGCCTTTTTCGGGCCAATTGCCTGTGAAAAGGCCTCCTACATTTTTATTTCTTCGTAGACTTTTTTTATTCTCTTTAACTCTTCTGCATCTATCACATTATGACTAGGTAAGAGAATCAGCAAGAAAGTTAGTATATCTTGGGATATAAACCACTTCATAATTGAATATTTCTAAATACATGGCAATTCTAATTCTCCTGAGATTTTCTTCAGGATTATTAATGTTTTTCTTTTTAAGAAACTGGGCAACAGATTTATTGTTAGTTTCAGTTTCAATAATATATCTTCAGATTTATTCTGTAAAGAATATATATCTTCAGACTATTGATTCTAATTTAACAGCCAACAATTCTTTATCATAAGTAGCATATTTAATATGGGTTTTCGTAAATTTTCCAGATGTGTATGCAACGATTTTCTTTTGTTTGACAATTAATACTCCTGCCCAAAAATTGTCAGAAGCATCAGTCTGTAATACAAGCTTTTCATCATCGAGAGGGAAATAAAGGATTTTTTTGGTCTTTAACCAACTCTTTTATTCTAGCAATCTCTTCTCTTTTCTTAGGCGAAAAGGATAGAGATTTTACTCGTATCATATTTACGTGGTTGTTCTCCAGTAACTTGTTTATATTTTTCTTGTTCATTAGCACGCTTGTCTTGTAGTTTTTCAACTCTAGCAGAAAGATGGGGAATAAACTTTCTACCATAGTTAAGCAAACCTAAAAAACTCTGAAGTTCTTTCAAAATTTTAAAGTCATCTGGGAAATCCTTTATCTTTGTGTAAATATGTTGTTGTAATTCAATCTGACCATTTTTAATTATTTTTCCTAAAAAAATCGATTTCAGTTTTAAATAGGTCAATTTTCTTAGGACTAAGAATAATCCCATTATCAAGTAGTAATTTTACCACTAATAATAAATGTTCCTTATATTCTTCAGCAGTTTTGGAGAACACAAGAATGTCATCGATGTATACCACAACAAACTCTAAATGTCCAAATATTGAATTTATCCATTTCTGGAATATTTGTGGAGCATTCTTTAATCCAAAAGGCATGACCAACCATTCATAATGTCCCTAGGGACAACTGAAGGCAGTTAGCTCGGTGGATGTTTTATCAACAAGTTTAACTTGCCAAAAACCTAATTTAGCATCAAACTTACTGTAAAACTTAGCTCCTTGAATTTGTTTTATCAAGTTTTCCGCAGAAGGGATAAAATACCCATTAAACTTAGTATAGATGTTAAGCTTTCTGTAATTAATAACCATTCCAATCATCAAACTCTTGTTATGAGATACCTCGATGGTACTAAACGAGTGCTTAAAGAGCATATACGTTTATTTCACAGAATGGATAATTCAGAGAGGAGAAAGGTTACTTTCGCAGGAAAGAATTCCACCACTCTGAGACATAAAAATAAAATAGTCGAAGAGATTGATGTAGAATTACTAGTCGAAGATCATATTGATCTATCATTGGAAGATGAACTTGACCTCGAATTGGCAAGTACATCTTTAGATAAAATAAGTTTTGAATTTGAGCAAATTGATAAATCAGATTCAATTGACTAGCTTAACCTTCCTCTTGAACCAATTCCCGAATGGGAAGAATTGCTTAAAAATATAGACAACGATCAGAACGAACCTTGATTTAAAGTCTGCACCACAACTACATATTTATATACCCTTAACAATTTGTGTACCAGGGTATGATGAAGTTACTATACATGCCCTAGTTGATACAGGGGCAGAGGCTAGTTTATTACAAGAATTGTTCATAACTGAACATCTACTTATTAAACCGGAAAAACCATGTAAATTAAATGATTTCATGGGAAGACAGATTTTAGTAAATTTTAAGACTAAAATTCCTGTCCAATTTTCATATATACATAGAACTTTAAGACATATCAATATAACTTTATTTTACTCCCTAAGGAGTTTGATAATGGTTGTTTAATTGGCATGGATAATTTATGACATTATCCACCATTTAACATGTATTATTTTGATATTGATGGGATATCAAAGTACAGCGGAAAACTAAAAACTAGAAAGCACACTAGAACTCACTCAAAGAAGAAAGATTAAAATCAAATTATGTTGACCCTCAACATACATCAATACCCTTATTTATAGGGGTCGGTACTACCACCCGGATAACCGGTTAAGGTTTACTGGATCCATCTTTCATTAATAAAATTTCTTTAGATAAATCTACTTTATTAAAGAGATTCCTTCTTTGTAGGTATGACAAAGATGACTTGACATCTTACCTAAAAAGCTAGGACAGCTCACTCTTTATGTACGTAACAGATAAGAAGGTATATTACACGTATTCCTTAATTATGGAGAGAAAGGTGATGTATCTCATCGTGGTGGGGTTACATACAGTCTTGTCCACCAATTTTTCTAGCTTCTTTTGTGGGCTTCTTCGGTCGCTCTGGAGAGTGCAATCCAATTAGTATGTCCATCCGGACCCATATATTGGCTCGGTGAGGGCTAGCTTCTTAGTTCAGGAGGAGACCATTCTCGAATTCTCTGCTCCTCTTCGAAAAATCTTCTTTCTTCACCATCGACACTTAAGCTCTCCCAATGAGGGGTTGCACAAGTGCTCTCAATTTCCTGTTCTTCTGAGGGTGCTTGATTATCAGCAGTAGGGAGTGGTATCTGCTGCAGAGGTTGAACAAGCACAGGACACCTAATTCATTGTTGCTAGCGTCTCAGGACTTGCTAGTAGGTGATCTTCTTCATCTGCAAAAAGGTCCCACCATGCTTTATAGCTGAAAATGAGACATGACTGCGTCTTCGAAAGATACATCCTCCTTGGCTTGCAGCCCGACAGGTCCCAGACTTAAATATGCAAAAAAGTCTCGAAGTAGGGTCGTGCTTTCTTCTTCGTCTCCTGGCTTATTGTATAAAAATTAGCCAGAAGAACGTTGCCGCTGCTGGATAGGACCCCCTGTCCTTTGACAATTTTCTGGGGAATTCCCTAACATCGTATCTATGGCAGACAAATATACGTCCGTAGCACAGCGTGGTGAGAATATTACCACCAACAGAAAAAAAAATTTGCACTTACAAAATCCCAACGGATAACAACTTCCATAAAATAGTTCATGGAATATTGGAACCATTATATTCTTATAATCCATTAAAATGGTTTGATAGAGCTCCTATATATTGTAAAATTGATCTCTTAGACATACATAAAGAATCAAAAGTACGTGTAAATAGTATAATGGTCTCTCCTTCGGATAAGGAGGAATTTGCCAAGCAGATAGACGAGTTACTTTGTCTAAAATTAATACAAAAAGTTCTAGCACTCATTCATCTTCGGCTTTCCTGGTTAGGAACCAAGCAGAGATTAAACGAGAAAAAGCTAGAATGGTTATTAATTACAGAAAGCTTAACAGCTTTACCAAGTTTGATGGGTATTTTATCCCTTCGGCAGAAAACTTGATAAAGCAAATTCAAGGAGCTAAGTTTTATAGTAAGTTTGATGCTAAATCAGATTTTTGGCAAATTAAACTTGTTGATAAAATATCTATTGAGCTAACTGCCTACAGTTGTTCCCAGCGACATTATGAATGGTTGGTCATGCCTTTTGGAATAAAGAATGCTCCACAAATTTTCCAGAAATGGATGAATTTAATATTTGGACATTTAGAGTTTGTTGTGGTATACATCAATGACATTCTTTTGTTCTCCAAAATTGTTGAAGAACATAAGGAACATTTATTATTAGTAGTAAAATTACTACTTGATAATGGGATTATTCTTAGTTCTAAGAAGATCGATTTGTTTAAAACAGAAATCAATTTTTTAGGACAAATAATTAAAAATGATCAGATTAAATTATAACAACATATTTACACAAAGATAAAGAATTTTCCAGATGACTTTAAAACTTTGAAAGAACTTTAGAGTTTTTTTAGGTTTGCTTAACTATGGTAGAAAGTTTATTCCCCAAATTTCTGCTAGAGTTGAAAAACTACAAGACAAGCTTGCTAATGAACAAGCAAAATATAAACAAGTTACTGGAGAACAACTACATAAATGGGATACGAGTAAAATCTCTATTTCCCTTTCGCCTACGGAAAGAAAAGAGATTGCTATAATAAAAGAGTTAGTTAAAGACGAAAATATTCTTTATTTCCTTCTCGGTGATGAAAAGCTTGTATTGCAGAATGATGCTTCTGACAATTTTTTGGCAGGAGTGTTAATTACCAAACAAAAGGAAATCGTTGCATACATATCGAGAAAATTCGCAAAAACCCAGATTAAGTATGCTACTTATGTTAAAGAATTGTTGGTTGTTAAATTGCCATCAAAAGTCTGAAGATATATATTCTTTACAGAAAAACTTTATTATTGAAACTGACAATAAATCTGTTGTCCAGTTTCTTAAAAAGAAAACCATTAACAATCCTGAAGAAAATCTCAGAAGAATTAGAATTGCCATGTATTTAGAAATATTCAATTATGAAGTGGTTTATATCCCAGGATATACTAACTTTCTTGCTGATACTCTTACTAGGCCATAATGTAATGGATGCAGAAGAGTTCAAGAGAATAAAACAAAAAAGTCCACGAATAAATGAAAAGGCAGGAGGCCTTTTCACATGTAACTGGCCCGAAAAAGGCCAAGGTAAATGCTGCAAACCAAGCAGCCTATTCGTCAGGAGCGTGTAAGGTGAGCAACCCAGCTCTAGGGACCGAAAGTTCCAAACAAGCGAATAGCCAACCTCATACAAACAGCCCAACTCAGGGGAATACCACCTCTATGCCACACAGTCACCGACCACAAAGGCTCAAAATCCGAAAGGAAAGGCATGGGAAGGCCCAAAGAAATTGGTAACTTTCCAGACGAAAACCTATGCTAGTACCATGGTAAAAAATTGGTACAACCAAGCACTTGAAAAAAGTAATAAAGACTCTTGGGATAAATTCAATAGCTGCTACAGAGCCATACAATCAAATGACATAAAGGGAGCTAGTTTTTTGCTATCCCAGCTAGAAAAACAATTTTTAGCCTAAAAGGCTAGAGCTTTTCATATGAACTCTAAGCTTCATGAGCTAAGGCATATGGCATTCCAGATGATGGCATATAATGCTACATCTAGATCCCTTCTTTGGTTGCAAAAGAAAAGGATCTCTTCCAGGGACATTCTTCAGAACACAAAGAACAGAAGAAAATTCTGAAGCAGATCAATAGTCATGATCGGGTTAATTTTAGAATACGAGACATACTAAGGCTCTACTCAGCATTGTCCATTGAGAATGAGAGAACTCAGAGCATGGAGGCTGAAGGCATGGTACAAAATATGATAACCATGTATCAGCAGCAGCTCATAGACGAAACACGTCTCTTGGCTTATTTTAGACGCTTAGATGATTCAAAAGTCACTAAGTTTTTTGAAGGCCTAGAGATAATCTATTCTAGCTACGGCTATATCCACCTGATGTCCTGCTTCTAGGAAATACTAAATCTGCTCACACAGATCAAAAAAGGATTTTTGCACGAAGTTTTTATCAGTACTTCAGATAAAGAAGTCTATGAGATGACTATCCCAGAGATCTGCTGGGAGGCAGCAGTCGCTTATTCCACCAGGTTTCAGACGATGTTCAGATTCTGAGTTTGGAGTATTTGGAAAGAGCGTAGATACATCAAATGCTACCCTTCCTTTATGTGGTAAGCATTAAATTTTGTATGTTTTTTTATAATAACTCATTAAGAAAGATCTGAGTTTTGTTTCCTAATTCTTGATAATGGTGTCTTAACCATTAAATTTTCTCTTTCTCTAGCCTTTACATTGTCTAGTAATAATTTGGTTCTTCCTTCGATAAAAGAATCGCTAATACTAGCTCTATGTGAGTATTCATCAATAGGTAGGCTTTCAGTACCCAGATGATCCATAGAGTTAGATCTAGATATTTTTACTGAGTTAGAAGAAGAAGATTCAGAATCATGTGTTCTAGATAATCGTTTTACACTCATAACAGTAGATATTGTATCTCTTGAGGCGATAAAATATTCAGTAGGTACCTCAAGTTTTGGTTTCAGAGATTTTACAAACAACTGCATCTCGTTGTCTAATCTTAAATATTCTAATTTAACTAATCAAGGTTGGATAGTTTTACCAATACCAACCTCAAAAAGTTTAACTAAATGTTTTGGAGTAATAGACTTGAATGTTGGAGTATCATTCAAAGTCATACAATGTTCCCATTGTATTCCTAAAAATTTAGAGCCTGGCACAAGTTCTATGTCTTGTAGATTAATAGACAGAGTACAAGTTTTCTCTATATTTTCATCCTCAAGTCTTATAGAAAAGTCTGGATGAATATTTATTCCAAATAGTCTGTTTACCAGGTTGGATTTTTGCTCCTCCAATAATACTATTTAGAGGGTTATTTATTATACGTTCATCCATACAAACAACTAGAATGGGAGTATCTACTCATGTATGGAATAAGCCTATTATTTTTAATTGAATTAACCCAATATATAGATACCTTCTGTCAAGAAGACTTATGGAAGAGAAATCCTCTCCACCTTTTAATTCGATATTTTTTTGCATTCTTTCGAATATGTAAGTATGCTTATTCAAAAACCTTGACTAGAAGGAAATAGGTTTATATACTTCTTTTTTATCAGAATACAGAATTGCTTCTTTAAGCTTTTTCAGATCTTCATCTGTAATTTCATATTGTTCACCTTCACTCTGTGTGTGTCATGACCCGCACCCGCTTTTCGGATGCAAGCACGTGAGCAAGCCAGCTACGTATCGAACGGACTCCAGCCCGACTCGAATACGTAAACGCTGTCAAGGCTATGGTATACTGCCGAATCAAGGCAAACAAATCTATATCTCAATCCACAATAAGAATATGAAACATGAATGAACACTATGGGTCATGGTCTGCAGCCCACTAGCATAAATGCCCGATAAGACTCTAAAGGAAATAACAAGAGTCTAAAACTGAATCAAGAAACAGGATAACTCATGATAAGGTATGAAAGCATGAGCGGATAATAAACACGATAACGATACCTGAATCCCGCAAGAACCGTAAATCCTCCGCCACCCAGAACTACTAGCTAAATCCATGCAATCGCTAAACCTGAGGAGATCATCAGGTCCTCAGAGGACATAGCAAGATACATAATATACATGCCTATCTAACAGTTTTATCATGTATAAGAAATAAATAATAAAGAACAAGGACAAGACAAATGACTACGAACAAGAACACGAACACGAACACGTACATGAACACGAATATGAATACGAATACAAACACACGAACACTAGAACAACTACGTATAAATAAACTGTCGAATGAACGAAACACGAGATCAATGGAAGAACTAAACCCTCATCCCGAGTGTGGACTCACGGGTTTGAACTAAGCACTAACCCTCATCCCGAGTGTGGACTCTCTGGTTAGCTCACGGCAAGACACCCTTGTCCCGAGTGTGGACTCTCTGGTGCAAGTACTACATCCTTGTCCCGAGTGTGGACTCTCTGATGTAAACACCCTCGTCCCGAGTGTACTCTCTGGTGCAAGTCAAGTCAAATCAAGTCAACACCCTCGTCCCGAGTGTGGACTCTCTGGTGCAAATAATCGACATCCTGGTCCCGAGTGTGGACTCACGGATGTAAACAGATCAAGAAAAACACCCTCATCCCGAGTGTGGACTCTCTGGTGCCAAGGAAACAATATCAAGGATTTAGCAGTTCAATTACACGTACTCGTTCTATGACACGACTCAAGCAAGGTACTGACGAGAAACACCAAGTGGGAACCACAAGACCAAACATGAACACGGCTATATGCAATGAAACAACTCAAAAGAATAAAATACGAAAAGCACATGTCCATAAACAATCAAAATTGGAAAATAAAATACAATGCATGTAAATAAAACTGTAGAGGGAGGCAAGGTATACTTGCCTGGAGGTTGTACGCAGATCCAACAAAATATAGTTAACTAGTAAGCTGATAAGTCCCAATCATCATAACTGTCTCCGAAAGCTGAAACAGACATTGCCAATATTCTCAAAATGGTTAAATTAGCCAGTATTGCCTGTCCTTAAGTCCAATTCTGGACACAGGGGCAAAACGGTAATTTTGGACAAAAACGATGTCCGCCATTGGACCCGCTTTGCACCGAAAAGTGTGCCAAGGTCAATGGTCTCTAAAGTAGTCAAACTATATGTCTACAGATTTTTTTTGATGATACGAACCCAACGGTATGTCCAATTTTGGATTCCGGTAGGCCGTGCACAAAATTGCCCGTTGAATCGGACCGAGGGGCCCGCAAAACGGCGGTCCAATCAACTGTCTCCGAATCGGACCAAACTTGGCATACAGGACCAAAAAAACAATGCGGTCCTGATGGCGCAAGTTTTGTCTCGATCTGACAAACGTGCACGAACTAATTAGGAAATTTGCACAGAGGTCGATACGGTAAATTTCGACGGATACGTATCAAATTCGTCGCACACACGCGACCAATTTGAATTCCGTCAAAGCCCACACGACCACGAAGCCGTTACGCATCTTTCGATGCTTACGGTGCGCGACCACGTCGCCCGGATTGGCAGGACGCACGTCGTGTCGATGGATTTTTTAGTTTTTTTAAAACTGTTTTTCATGGATTTTCCTGATTTTTGGAAACAGATTTCTCGCTGAAAACTTAATGAAAGTAAAAAACTACAAAAAGTGTTTCGAAGCTGTACATGTTGACTAAAAATCTATTCAATTAGGTTTTGTGTTTTCTAACAGGATCGACCAATTTTGGACTCTCAAGATGGGTGTTTGGATGCGAAATTATGTCCTCGTTTGGACAGTTTTTGCCAATCTTTGGGTGCATTTTACGATGCACATGACACAAAACAAATCAAATCATTTGATGGGGATCGGAGTTGTATAGTTTGCGAACACACCTGATCGATTGGATCGATAAACGATTCGCTGTGTGACGAGAAATTCCGTCACGAACATTGCATCGGCGCTGTCGTTCCCTGTTCTTCGCGCGCGTGTGCTGTGTTGTCTCCGTGCGGCCGTGGCCGACTCCGGCGATGCCTGGCCGCGCCTGGCCGCCTGTGCACGCACGTGGGGAGGGGATTTGCCTCGGTCGGCGCTGGTGAGGTCGAAAATTTAGGATTTTCGACAATTCTTATGTACGTGTGTGTATGTATTCTTATACAGAGGAATTTATAAGGCAGGCTCGGTTTCAGCTGTCCTACACGTGGGAAGAAAATCTCGCATGGTCCTGGGAAAACTTGGGGGTCTCGGGCCTGTGGGCCCATTGCTTAGTAGGGATTAGCTGCTGTGTATTCAACCCAAGGGCTCGGGTGTGGAGGTTAATAGGCTGTCTCTGCCTGGTTGGCTTGCTGGGCTCGGGATGGAAAGACTGCAGCTGCTGTGTGCTTTTCTTCTGTTCGTTTATTCCTCTTTCTATTAGCATGCTTGTATATATATATTTATATATATACACACATTTGTATACATATGTATATATATTTATATATATATATATACACATACACATATATTTTTATACATTTATATATACATATACTCATATATTTATATATATGCACACAAATACACATATATATAATATATCAATTTACTTATATATATCTAAAACTTTATATAGATATATACATATACGCATATATGTATTGGTCTATTTATATAATGCATGAATACGATAATGAGTATATAGATGTACATATTCAATACAACCTACCAATATTCATGTTTATAAAATAATATACATTATAGTTTTTCAAGAGAAAATAATTATAATTATCCTATACTTATTTATGGAAAATATATATAGTCTCAAACACATCCCAAATGCACATTTATATATTTATAATAACTTCCAAAAATCTAAATAAAACTCATGATTATCTATTCCTAGGGTATGGCCCATTCCTAGGAGTATTTATATATGCCTATATATATATAGAGAGAGAGGGAGAAGGGTAATTTCATTTAACCATGAAATAATAAGATAACCAATAATAATAAATAACAATCCTAATGACAAATAATAATAGACTGGTAGTCATTATTGGTGGATATAGTCATACACACTACTTATCTGGCTCCAGAAGATCATACAAAAATTTGTAGAATATTATTTAATAATAATAATACCTATAATGTACATATATATCAATTATTTAGAAAATAATTGCCAATTTCCTAATATATATATACAAAAATATTTGCATTTACCAACATGTCTACAAGGCCGTATTTGGTCCCATTACATGCTTACATGGGCTTGGATTTGAGTTGGACACAATCTGGGCAGATTCGGTTCAACCGGGTTCCCTAAAACTCAATAATATAATTAATAAATAAATAAAATCTTCGGTAAGGGTTAAGTCGCAACTTGGCCCGGTTTTTTTTAGTTAGGGCATCACTATGGCTCGGCCTTCCCTACCAGGGCTAATACACTAGTCAAAGCACGCCACTGCACTATCCGTGTCATGATTCCTAGTCGTATTGTACACCAAATTTAATCATGATTAAAAATCATCTACCGTAATAATTAACTAAAAGATTATTTATAAAATCTAAAAATCACCATTTAAATCAATAAATAATAAATAAAAAAATATTTCAAAAATTTTCGGGAAGAGATGCTACAGTGTGAGACTAGAATTTGAACTTTCTTCAGATGTCAATGTATTCATATATATTCTGAATTCATATTATTGCTCTTGAGGTTCATTCCTGCTCAAGCTACTAAAACCTTGTTGAGGATCAAAACCTCATTTTGGAAGGGGATCTTCCACAATAGGGAGGTCCTCATATTTATGAATTACTAATAACCCAATAGGCTCCCCTCTTTCAATGGTGTAATCACCTTCATAAACGGTATTTTTTACAGTAATAGCTACATTGTGTTTTGAAACAAGTTTAATTAAACCTTGTGTAAGAATTATACCTTTATTTGTATGTAGAGGAACACTATGAATTATACCATAGTATCCAATAGGTATAAATATTCTCATATCTAAAACTATTTCTGCACTACGATATCTTTTTATACATACCGACTTACTGGAGTATAAAGTATATCTTGCAGATAGTCCTTCTTTTATATAAAGGATTGCTTTGTCATTGAGAAGAGTAATCTTCACCTGATTATATGTTTTATTTATCGTATTCATGTTGATCTTGAGATGTTCTATTACCTCGCAGAGATCCTCATATTCAAAAGAATTTTTTTCCACAGAGGACTCGTCAATAGATTCTATTTCATAGATGGAAGAAGTAGATGTATTATAACTTATTTCATCTATAGTTCCAATGTTTATACCATATTCTTCAAGATCATCAATGACAATACTTTGTATATTTTTAGGACATTCATTGGCGAAAAGTCCTTCTTTGTTGCATTTAAAACATTTGCAACCTTTTCGAATTTTTTTCTTTTTAATGAATTTTCTTTTTTCGAATTTCTTCTCGGATTTAAATTTCCTTTTGAAATTTGGTTTCCACTTTTTTCGATTTATTTTCCATTTCTTTTTTTAAAGGTTTTACCCTTTTTGTTCCATCTTTTCTTCTGCCACTTGGACCCCTTATATTCAGGGGGACATCCAAATCAAAAATTTATGTCTTCATCATACTTGTTACAGCAACGATATCCAAGTACAGAATAATATATATTTTTTCATTTGCGTATAGGCTTTAGATTGCTCACAAGCCTCTTCTATGGTTCTCATACATGCTCTTTTAAGCATGCCTGTGGTATGAACCCCACCTCGGATCTTATCATACCTTTCTTTTAAAATATTATTCCAAGGATAGGGTATTTTAGCAAAAAATTCCTTTATCTAGAATTTTTTATGGTCTTTATTGCTCAAATGAAAAACAAGTCCAATATATTTGGAAACAAATTCTTCAAGCATATAAAAATCACATAAGATCATTTTATGTAATATTTTATTATAGTCTTTGGTAGCCTTGGGATCTCTCCCGTAAAATCTGCCAAGAGTAATTCTAATAATCTATCCAAAGCGGTATGCTCATTAGGATTATTTCTAATCCTATTAGCCTCCTTTGGATTTAATATTTCAAGGTTTCTTAGCTATGCAACACTATTGCCCTGCCAATATTTAGTGGCATAATGAATAAATCCTTCAGTGGTTATATCAGGGGCTAGAAATTATGCCATCCCATGAAACTTTTGATTCCAGTTTGAGATATATTCTCCAATTTGTTTATGGATAATATTATCAATATTAAAAGTCAATCCATCAGACAAATATACTTTGTCTTGAAAGATATTTTTCTTAGTTGCTTGCTGGTAGCGCGGAGGAGGGCCGAGGACGGCCGGCGGGAGGCTAGCGCGACCGGGGGCAGCCAGCGGAAGGCTGGCACGGCCGAGGCGGCCGACAGAGCACCGGTATCGGATGGCACGGTGCACGCGGAAGGTGGCCGTGGACGGCCAGCGGGAGGGTGGCACGGTCGGGGGCGTCCGACAGAAGGCTGGCACAGCCGAGGCGGCCGGCGGAGCGCCGAAACGGGACAGAGCAGCAAACGTGGAAGGCGCATGCACCGGGGAAACGCATTGGACATGCACGGATGTGCGCTGGTTGCACGTAGGCAGACCAGGGACGGCCGGTGGGAGGCTGGCGCGACCGAGGCGGCCAGCAGAGCGCTGGTATGCGCACACAAAATATGTACGAATACGCGCTGGCGGGCGGCTGGCGGCCGAGGGACGCGGTCGACGAAGCTGGCAACGTCGAAAAAGGGCCATACAGACGCTGGCATAGCGGGTCGGGCAACGTGTGAAGGTCGACGGCCGGTCGCGATTTGAGTAAACGCTTTTGTAAATGCCCCAAGTAGGGTATTGATAGGTTTAGGGCGTTGTGGGGTGCGTCGATGTGTGCTCCGATTTGGAAGGGGTGAAGTGTGGGAGGAGGAGAGGGAGGTTTGTGAAGGTTTAGGGTTTTGTGAGTTTTTTTAAAGAACTGGAATGGTTTCTACGAAATATTATGTAGGGAGAGAGATGGGTTATGTGGGGGTGTGATCCAACAGAGGAAATGGATCACGGGGGACTAGGTAGTTAAGTTAATTGTGTTTTGGGTTAGCGGGTTCGGGTTAGATAGGATATGCGTTTTAATCCAAACATAAATTAATTAAAACTTAAAAAAGGGTTTTACACCAGCACTCTCCTTCTCTTGAGCCAAGGCCTCGAAGTGCTGGCAAAGGGACTTCCGCTGGTCTTTCGACTTCTCCAGTTCACTCTCGACGGTGGCTAGCTTCTCTTTCAAGTGTCGGATCTGTTCTTGTAGGTCGTTACACTGCTCCTCCAGGGTTGCTTAGCGACAAACCTGGACTTCCTCGGCAGTAACCACTTCTCCAATTTTTACCTTGATCTCAGCGATCCTATGGGCACCAGCTTCTCGTTCCAGTTCATGCTAGGGAGTTCAGCAGCTATCTTCTCTAGCTCTGCATCCGCTATGCCTGAAAGATTACACTCGGACCTTGAAGCTCCAGAATAGTAGCTTCTAATTCCACAATGGAGGCCTCCAAGGCATCAGCTTTCACCTTATACCCAGGATCTATCTCTGGTTCTCCAGCAGGCATTAACATGCAACAGGGCCCAGCTGCCCCAGAAGATCTTCATGTTTGCGATCCCCAGCTGGATCAGAAACATTTCAAAACCATTCCACGACAAAGGTCATAGTTCATGTCCACATTATCTCTGAACTATCTAGGTGTCACTACCCGAGCAAGTATGTCTTCGGAGCCTAGCTACTCTAGGACATTCCTTTATCATTTTCCTATTAGAAGACATTCATGTCCATATCACATTTGAGTTGTTTTCTATATTCCAGTAGAGTTTCATTCTTACTATGTTCGTACAGCCGCTGAGTAAGAAAATTCTACCACAAAATATAATATTTACCACGTCCACATTACCTCTGAGTAAACATTCTTATTCATCAACCTCTGTATTGCTATATCCCAAACAGTAAACAATCACATACATATCACCTCTGAATTGTTTCCTACATCCCTATAAAGTCATATCATACCACGTTCGTATTATTAGCCCAATGATTACATCGTGTTTTTGAATATGGCTAATCAATTAAGTTTAACATAATAATATCATTAATATTCATATACTTACTATCATGTTGCTACTTAAACTTAGCATTGTCCTAATTCTCCTATATTATGTTGCCTTGTTTGTATCGTACTGCAACATATTTTGCTCGCCTAACATGTATTTATGCAGTAAGCATGATCAAACCAGGAGATAGACAATAAAGAATTAATGATGGACCAAAGACGGCATCATACAAAAAGATTTCTCTGAACCGCCTAGTGACCTATCCAGATCTGTTTATCTTTGGACGACTGCTATCAAGGAAAAAGACGTCTTCGGGTCTGCTCACATATCAGAAGAAAGGCGTCATCAAAGGGCTTTTGGTTTTTCTATTTGTTCCAAGTCTGTAATCTTCAATTTATTAAGTCTAGAAGAATGTGTACGTTGAGTCGCACTGTGTCATTGTTTTCCATAAAGAAATTCTCTTTATTTGTTATGTTTCTGGGAAAATTACAACTTTGGGAATCCGATCTAGAAGACGATCGCTTTATCCCTTGGACTATGCGAAGAAGAAAAGCTCTCAAAATTTTGACAGTAGATATCAATGTATATGTACAATGAATGAAAAAAAGAACTCTATTTATAGAGTCAAAACAGTAACTGAAAAGATAACTACCTCACCACTGGTGCATTTGAAAAGTCATGCAGACTCTAAATACACGCAGGGTTAGTGAGTAGTTACTGGACGTGGTCCGTAACTGTTGGACACATGGCATCAGTACATGGGTCGTGTGCAAGTTACTGGGCACGCGAGAGAGAGATCGGTGGCATGGCTGCCACGTACTCCAGTTGAAATGAAATCCACGCTGACTTGCTGAAGGCAAAAAATCCACGCAGATTCGTTGACGCAGACTCGTTGAAGGCGAAATCCACGCAAGCTTTGAAAAAGAATACTTCAGAATTCACGCAGGCTTTGAGAAGAATAACTCAAAAGTCACGCAAATGTTTTGAGGAAGGAGAAGGTTCAGAATCCACGCAAACCGCCAGCTGTCTTGATTTGGCACGCTTCGTCTGACACAAAATCTCTGACATTGATTATATTGTCAGCCGCATTAAATGAAGATAAGACCCAAAGTCACGCCAACTTGGTGAAGAGTGAGTCTTGCTAAGGAAGATTTCGAAAATCACGCAAAAGACGGCGATGATCTCTCGAGTTCTGTGCATACATGGCATACGAGGAGACGTTTCTCGACTGCTGTGTTGTCAGTCATTATGATTCTGACGTATGGCTGAGCTGTCTCTGCGTGATTTCTAAAGGAGATGGACAGGCAGAACTTAGTGTATCTTTTATGCTGCTTCTCGGATCACTCTGCGTGACTTGTTCTGATCAACTCAGCGTGACTTCATTTTTTAGGCCTACAAAACCCCCTTAAAAGTTTTCAAAAAATGATAAAATATTTTCGAAATACTTTGAAAATAAAGATGATGAAAATGAGTTAAAGTCACGCTGAGATGGCTCCAAAATTTTTCGGAAGTCGAAAAGACTTCGAAGTTCTTTGAAAACATCCAAATGAACTTATTAAATGTCATAATGACTCTTCGTTCTTTGAGACTGATTGCGTCCAATTTATGGTGGAATATGAACTGTCGACGAGATCTGTTATATAAACAGGAAGAGATTCTCAGCTTTGACATTCATCTCTCGAAAATATGACCCCAAAGGAAGCAGCCGAAGAGGAAGCACGCAAGTTGGGCTTTTGTTCCCATGGTGACCCCACTTTTGGGGGCAAAGAACCCGAACCTATCATCATCGAGCTCAAGGACGACTCCACGCAGTTAGCCAAGAATCTCTTGAGCTACTTTGGATTGGATGGCTCTTCTTCTGATGGGCGGAGCCTTATGGAGAAGCGTGAAATGCTCGAGACTCTATTGCATCGCCTGGGAGTTAAGAGCGTAGAGGAGTTAGGCATCAAACTTAGCCGCTCTGGAAAATAGGGTGTAACTTTCTACGCTTTTGTTGCATTTTTTTGTCTTTTTGTAAGGCCATCAGTACCTGTTTAAAGAATGAAGTACAACTTTTGTGTTTGATCTGCGTGCCTTTTAATGAAGAATATTAATTAGCACTCTTTAACTGTTTCCAATGTTGCACGGTCTCCCGAAGTACACGTGACACTCATTCCACAATTTACGAGCGCTATTTATGCGGATCTTTTCCAAGAATAGACCTGCACTTGACCCTTTAAATAGATGGATGAACTCCACGCAAACTCATCTTCCTATTCTCCTTCCTCTCTTCTGAGAATGAATTTTCTATGAGAAGAAAATAGGAAAGCCATGTTGTCTGATGTCAAATCTCTGTGCACGCTACCAGACATGGATCTGTCAATCCTTAGCAGCAAACTCAGCGGTAAGTTCAATATACACGCATCGAATTTTTTGTTTGCTAAGGACAAATTCATCTTCCTGAAATGAACAGAATGCATCTGTCTTTGCTTGGCCAGTTTCTGTTGACTGATTTTTCTTTACTATTTCTTGCAGAATTTTGGCTGAAAACCTTTTTCAGAACTGGCATTGGTGATGTGGATGCTGTGGACAATGTTCTTCTGACACCCACATCAGGGAGCTCATACGCTTTTGACGCGTAAATCAGACAACTCAGAACTCTTCGTGAGATAGAAGGGTCTTCCTTAAATGGTAGGAAGAGCCTTTATACACGAGAGTTGGATGGTGGAGTTAACTCTACTACCAAAAAATCGGGTAGTAGAGTTACTTTGACGACAGAACTAGGAATCGTATCCCAATGCTGGATATATTCCTACCTGCTTGAGGTATCGCCGTTCCTCCACGAGCTGTATTGGCAGCAACACGCCGTCGGGCTGCCATACTCTGTGGTTCTCCTCTCGTCTGAGAGAGAAGACCAGAGTTTGATTCCTGCTGATCTGGTCGTGACTGAGACCCAGACAGTCAGGAATTGCAACCAACAACGAACCTGACGGAGAAGGTCCGACGGAGAAGATCCAAAGAAGAAGATAGATCTCTATTAGGTTATCGTTGTGGTGTAGAATAAAAATCCAAGATTTGTAATAGATTTCTATTATGATTTGTAGGAAAGTCTAAGAAAATGTAATAGACTTTTTGTGGTGAAATGGAAATGGAAATGACACTTCTTCTATGCTTCAATAATTTGTATTTGTGGATGAATTGTGGACATGATAGATAATAAAATCATCTTTTCTGTTTTTAGAGTATATGATATTATCAGAGGTATTATGGACATGATAATATATAGGAACTCGAAAGAAAATAGATTGATTTCTATGCAGAGGTTAAAACATGACAAATGAGTAAGCAGATTCGGAATTGATTCAGAGGTTATAAAAACATGATAAATAATGAATCCCCACTTAATGAACTGATAGAAGATTATGAACGAATGAACCGTTAAGAAACGATGAACAGATGAACTGTCGAGTGAATGTAATAAATGAACGGACGAACCGTCAAGTATTAATGAACATGTGAAACGTCGGATGAATGTGAGAAATGAATAGATGAACTGAATATCGGGAAAGAATACGTCCCTTCGATCCTTGTAACCATATGCCTATAAATAGAGCATATATTTGAATAGAAGGAATGTCTTTTGAAGAGAACATAAAGAAGGCTGAAGTCGCCCTTGAAGCTACTAAAGGTGTTAAAGAACATCCACCTCCGCAGAAGAAGGAAATGGGCGAAAGCTCGTCTACTCCCAAGCCGCCAAAAGATATCCTGGACTTCCTGGTCGAACCAGGAGAAACCGAAGAAGAAGAAGCAATGAGGCTGGCTGCCTGTCAATTCTTGGTGCGGTCAGGAAAAGATGTATTCAATTCTTTTGCTGATTATGTATGTGGTCCTCGTCCCAAATATGAAAGGGATCACAGTGATCTTCCATGATGATGTACTTTTTTTTTCTTGAGGGATTTGTCTCAAATAAACTCTGTTTAAGGAAACTTTGTTTACGATATATCCTTCCCACTTTATATTTTTGCCTTTATTCATTGATCTTTTGACTCAGAAATCAGAAAGACTAAATATCATTTTCATAAATATGATATTGAGATAGAAAATTCAGAGGTAATGTGGACATAATTTTCTGGATATCAAATTTGTTGAGAAAACGATACAAAGTAGAATACCTATCTCCACTGGGGATAATAGATATCAGAATGATTCTTCGAAAAGAACAATGAAACAGCTGGAGAGTGATGGGAGGACAATCTTGATAGAAATATCAGACGTAATACTTCTTCAAGAATTTGTCGTTGATGGGCATCATAGTGGCTTTACCATCTAGAGTAGTGAGTTGATAAGCCCCATTAGAAAAGATCTTATTGACAATGAATGGACCTTCCCATTTTGCATCAAACTTGCCCTTACTCATGTGTGTCATAGTCATCGGGCGTTTGACAGTAAGCACAAGTTCTCCTTTCTGAAATGTTCGAATTCTGACTTTCTTGTTAAAAGCCCTTGAAATTCTAGCTTGATAGAATTCAATATTCTGTTGAGCAGATAACCGTTTTTCATCCAGAGCCTCCAATTCTTGAAGTCGAAGACGATCATTATTTTCAGCAGCGAGTTCATTAGCGATTGCTATCCTTAAAGAAGGAATTTGAATCTCTAATGGGAGAACAGCCTCAGATCTGTACACCAGAGAGAAAGGTGTACACTTAGTAGCATTACGGACTGTAGTGCGATAAGCCCACAAGCATTCCCCGAGCTTGTCACTCCAATTACGTTTGTTAGTGGAGACAAACTTCTTTAGGAGTTTGATGATAGTCTTGTTGAAAGCTTCTGCCAATCCGTTAGCTGCTGGATTATATGCGGTAGAAGCAACATTATTGATCCGGTGATTGTCACAGAATCGAGTAAATTTCTGGCTGACGAACTGTGGTCCGTTATCATGAACAATGCGTCGAGGAACACCAAATCTGTAAATGACATGGTGCTTAATAAAGCTGATGACATTAGACGTCTTAACTTCAGATAAAGGAATAGCTTCGGCCCATTTGGAGAAGTAATCGGTTATTGCGAGAATGAACCGATGACCTTTAGATGACGGTGGATTGATCGGGCCGACAATGTCCATGCCCCAAGCTTCGAAGGGCCATGATGCTGCCGTCGGATGTAGAAATTCCGAAGGTTGATGTATAAAATCCGTATGGATTTGGCAAGCTTTGCATTTCCTTGCATATTCAATGGCATCTGATACCATAGTTGGCTAATAATAACACATCCGTCGAATACGGTCTTGAAATTTTGGCCCAGGTTGATGCGCTCCACAAATTCCATCATGTGCTTCACGAATAACTTGTTGGGCTTCATCACCGACAATGCACCGAAGGAGTAAACCATCATAAGCTCGACGATATAAGGTCTTTGTTGTATGATTGTAATAGAATATGAGTGATCGTCGTCTGATAGATGCTGCCTCACTCGGATCATCCGGAAGAATATCATACAATATAAGATCTAAGAAAGGAAGTCTCTAATCTTTATCCGTATTCTGATTCTCAGTCGAGTTACTGAAGATGAATTCCATGCTGGAATCGGATGAAGATGATATCGATTTACGACTAAATCCAAATCCTCTTGTTGTGTTGACGTCATGAGATGTTGATTCTTCAATGTCAACTGGAAGTCCTAGAGTCAGGTTATTTTCAAGATGAAATAATTCTCGACTACGAACAACAATCATTTATTACCGTCTGATTGGGATAGCCAGCACCGCTGCAAGATTAGCAAGGGTATCAGCTTCTGTGTTACATGCTCGCCTAACATGTTCAATGAAGAATTCCTTAAATGATGAGGCCATAGATATGGCCATTCTATGATAAGGAACCAGATCTTGATAGCGAACTTCATAAGTACCCCTGATCTGATTGACAATAAGTTTAGAGTCTCCATACGCCTCCAAATGTTGAATATTCAGATGTTTAGCGAGTTGAAGACCAATAAGCAATGCGTTGTACTCAGCTACATTGTTTGAACATGGCTGATCGAGAGAATAAGCTCTTTGGATGGCAAGACCTTCTGGCAATACAAGAACAATTCCAACTCCAACAATAATATCGCCATTAGGACCAATTCTTGATGCTCCATCAAAGAATAGACGCCAAGTAGGATCTTCTTCAGCAATTTGATTTGAATCTAGGACTTCATCTGGGATTTCATCATAGAGTTTTGAATTTTCTGGAATTGAGTGAGCAGCCAGAAAATCAGCTAAAGCTTGTCCCTTGACTGATTTCTGAGGAATATAGTGCATATCATACTGAGCAAGTAGGATTCCCCAGTTAGCCAATCGAGAATTCAAAACCCTGGATTTCTTCATCATGATCCGTATAGGATTGATCCTGGAGATGACATGAATAGTCTGGCCAATGATATAATGACGTGTCTTTTGGACAGCAAATATCAAGGCTAGACATTCTTTTTCAATCGGTGAATATCGAGGTTCAGCTCCGGTCATAGTGCGGCTGAGATAATAAATGGCCTGTTCATGGCCATTTTGATTCTTTTGAGCGAGTAATACACCCAATGAATGACTCATTGCTCGAGTATAGAGGAGGAACGGTATTCCTGAGACGGGAGGTACCAATACTGGAGGGCTCATCAGATATTGTTTTATATCATCGAATGCTTTCTGACATTCATCATTCCAGACAAAAGAGACACCTTTCTTCATGAGTTTGTTGAATGGTCTGCAGCATCCTGATAAATTAGAGATAAATCTCCTGATATAAGTGATTCTTCCTTGAAATCCTCGTAGCTCTTTTAAGGTGCGTGGAGGACGCATCTCTTGGATGGCTTTGATCTTCTCGGGATCCACGTGTATACCCTTAGAGGTAATGACGAAGCCAAGAAATTTACCACTAGAGACGCCTAAGAAGGACTTAGTAGGGTTCATCTTTAATTGATGCTTACGCATTAGATCAAATATAGTCTTCAAATCTTGGATATGATCCTCCTTTTGTCGACTTTTGACTGCAATATCATCAACATAGCATTCGACTATTTTCCGCAAATGTTCACGGAATATAGTGCTTATAGCTCGTTGATAAGTTGCTCCTACATTCTTGAGACCGAATGGCATAACTGTATAACAGTATGTACCAATCGGCGTTCTGAAAGAAGTGTGCTTCTCGTCTTCTGGGAACATTTTGATCTGATTATACCCAGAATACCCGTCCATGAATGACATTCGTTCAAATCCACAGGTATTATCAACCATGACATCAGTAATTGGTAGAGGAAATTCGTCTTTAGGACATGCCGCATTGAGATCGCGAAAGTCTATGCATACTCTGATCTTGCCAGTCTTTTTAAGAACAGGAACAATATTAGCCACCCAATCGGGATGTTGTTCCTCTCTAATAAACCCAGAGGTAATGAGTTTATTGACTTCAGCTTCAATTGCATCCATGATGTCTGGACGAAATCGTCGCTGTTGTTGTTTGACCGGTTTAGCATTCGGCAAGATATTGAGCTTGTGAGTTGCAATTTGAGGATCAAGCCCTGGCATATCTTCATAACTCCAAGCAAAGACATCGATGTAATCACGAATGAGTTTGATCATGTCTTTCTTATCAGTTTCTGAAAGACTTTCACTGATGAATATTGGTTTGGGAGATCCCTCTTCACCAACATCTATTTGAACAAGTTTATCTTCAGTCGGAGATTCTTTTTGCTCGAAACGGAACTTCCATTGATTATCTAATCTTTGGGCCCACTGTTCTGATTCAGGTGAGATTTCAAACTCTTCTTCGTCTTCATCACTTTCTTCAGAATGGTCAATGGAAACCATGTTAAAAGACAGAAGGTTGCAATAGAAGTCACCGATACTCGTATCGGAATCCCAAGAAGTGGTACTAGAAGAATTAGATCTCTTATCTTCGTCAGACTTAAGATCTTCATGGATAATGTTGATGAAAGGAGTAGGAGCAGTATAACCCAATCCGCATTTCGTCCTTCCATATTTCAAAGGAGGAATCCGGACAGGTATTTTTCTTCCTTTTCCATTATTAAGGCCAGTCCTGAAGTCATAGCCCATATTTTTGATGATGTCTCTAGATTGCTGACTATAACGACGTAGTTGTAATCTTCCAGTATCATCATTTTTGTCATCATCTTCAAGATCAGAAGGATTTTGAGGCCCTTTGTAGAAGAATATTGGAATGTCTCCTGGCTTTCTGCTGGGAACTAGAAAGTATGAAGATTGTACAGGTTCTAGAGATACATCTGTATGAACAGTCTGTACAACTCCTATGGTTATTGTGTTCAAGTCATCTACCAGATGTAAATAACTATGAACATAATTACACACATCAACGTACTGCAAAGGTGGAGACTTTTTATTAAATGTAAAAGCAGCAATATTTACATTGGGAGAAGGCTGAGCCTTAGAGATTTTAGCCAAGTCAACGACTAAAGGGGGAGAAGAAGAAGAAGCTTTGTTTCGATTAAGATCGATAACAAATGGCTCAGAAGAGGTGAGCTCCCTTGAAGTTTGAGTAGGAAGAGTAGTCCGCCCTCCAACTGGAATTAGCAGAGTATCTTGTGAAGGTACAGGAACAGTAGTACGCCCACTGACAGGAATGATCAGTGTATTCTGAGTAGATGACTGAGGTAACGGAGAGATCCGTCCACTCACTGGAATGATGAAAGAATCTTCTCCAGAGGGTTTAGGAGATTGTTGCTGAGTAGTTCGACATTTAACAGGGATTATTAAAGTCTCACTTTGTGCATCTTCTTTCTCCATAGCTTGTATGATCCTTGTATACTCTTCTTTGTACATTCGGGAATCATTGAAATAAGCTTCAACCCCATGGAAGGGATTTATATCAGCAACTTCTTTTTGTACTCTTCCATTGCTATCAATGTATTTAAAACATTGATGAAGAGTAGAGGCACCACATTATTTTCATGAAGAAAGGGCCTCCCCAGAAGAAGATTATAGGATCTCGCGATCTCGATCACATAGAAAGTGACTTTAGATCTGAAATCACCTATCTGAAGCTTCAGATGAATCTTTCCCAAAGGCTCACTTCGGCTTTGATTGAATCCCAAGATAGTAGTAACCGTCTTGGAGAGCTTGTGAAGAAGGATTTTTAGTTCATCCAACAAACTCTTTGGCATTATGCTTATAGCAGACCCTGGGTCAATGAGAATACGATCTATCTTCATCGTATCAATATAACCAGTGTAGTAGAGAGGTCGGTCATGTCGATTATCCTCCAGTAACATGTCGTCTTGTGTAAAGGTGATATTTGGGATAATCTCCAGTACACTGTTGCAATGTAAGCAAGTGGCAGGTTCCGCATCCGGCTTCTTCAATTATGCAAGACAAGAGTCAGCTTGTAGAAGTGCTTCACTTAACGTCTCCCGAGTCTCTTTGGAAAGACGTAGAAGTTCAAAAAGGGACATTCTAGCGGGAGTATTAGCAAGCTGAGCCAAAATGTCGAAGTTGTAAGGCTTCTGAAGTCCAAGAGGAGAAGACTTCTTGATTGGCTTATCAAACCGAGCCTGTTGTTTACCTTTCTCCAGAGCCGTAGGCTTGGGAAGAACAGGTTCAGTAGATGGTTCTTCTTCGGGAGGAACATTAGGAGCATCTTTAGCATCTGAAGGGATATCAGTAGGATCTTCAGGATTTTTAGAATAATCCTTTAGGTAAGGTTTCCCCGTTCGAGTAGCACTAACAAGTGCTTCTTCTTTGTCTTTTGGCTCTGTGTCAGAGGTAGACCCAAGAGAAGTCATATGACATGACTTGATCTTTCCAGCCTTCTTGGATTTTTGAGAAGAAATCTTTTGAGGAGAAGGCGATTCAAAATCTGCCACTAGATCAGGATGGATCCACATGATTTCCCCTGTTTCCAAAGTGATTGGCACTAATCCTTCAGACTGTGGAGGAGGAAGATTCACTATGTCAAGAGTTGCCTTGGGAATAGGAACAATCCCACTTTCAAGGAGTTGAGGAGGGAAATTTCCAAATTGCATAGAGACGACGTTGGAGGTGACGGTCTTCTCTTTTGGAGTAAGAGAGATAGCTCCAGATTTAATCATTTCTTGGATCTTTCCTTTCAATACATAACATGTACGAATTGTATGACCCAGCATTCTGTGATATGGACAGTATTTATGATGATCTGTCTTACCAGATTCATCAGGTTTCTTGATCTCTGGTAATTGTATTTTATTACCTTTCAGCAGACATTCAAAGATACCAAGGACATCGTCGTCATCAAAAGAATATTCTTCTCTGGGGCGAGGTGTTCTTGATTGTTGAGTTGTAGAGGCAGGAGTTTGAACATTTGATGTATCTTTGCTCTGAAGATTAACTTCAAGAGTTTCTTTTCCTTTGCGAGCATTATTTTTATTATTAGCACCTTGTCCTGTTTCTTTAGGAGTCATCTGTACTCCTAAACCTTTGAAGGTTTCAGCACTGATTTCTGCAGCTTTAGCACTGACTATGAAGGAAGGCCAATCTTGAAATTGAGTGGACCTTGTCCACATACTGATGATTGGCAACAAGTTTGATTTGCACGTGTCAATGGTGACAGCATCAGGAGTTCCAAGAGGCATCTTCAGAGCTTCTCTTCGAAACCGTTCAATGTATTCCTCTGTAGATTCATTATTTTTCTGCTTGATTCTAATAAGAGCAGACATAGTCATGTCATTAAGCCCTTCATAGAACCTTTCAAGAAACATCTGTTTGAAACCAGCAAATGAGGTAATACTCCCATCTGGGAGACTTCTATACCATTCATAAGCCGTTCCCTTGAGACATCCAATAAATACCCGAGTAAGGAGGGCATCACTTGGTTGTAGTTGATCAGTCATCACTTCAAAGTGATTGATAAACTGACTTGGAGAAGTGGTTCCATCATAGAATGAGATAGTAGGAGGCTTGTATTTAGGAGGATATGATACTTGCTTCCATTCTATCGGATAAGGCTGCTTGATGCCTAACCTTTGTAAACCATCCTTCTGTTTGAATGCCTCGAATTGAGTTTTGAGATTTTTCAATTCTTCAGAGACAACTCCCGAAGATTGTGGAGTTGTGGCTTGTAGAGAATAGTTGGGAGGAGGAACAGCATTGTAAGCACTACCCCCAGCTCCAGAGAGACTAGGATTTGGTTGAGCAGGTCCAGGAGTATTGGATTGTACTGCTGGAGGAACTTGTACTGGACTTATATCAGTATCAACTGGTATGGCATCTGATACAGTCTGTCGATTTTGCAACTGAGCTGTCATGAGTTCATACATTGACTTCATTGTGTCAGTCATAGACTTCATTTGCTGTTCCAAAGAAGCAATTCTTTGATCTTGAGGAGTCATGGAAGAAGAAGGTTCATCAGTATTCCCATCAACCATGTAAGTCGTGACTGTATGAGGGATTATTGATGAACTAGTAGATGTTGTATGCTCTGAATCATTGCTTCGTGTATCAAAGTCAACTATAGGAGAATTACCCCCAGTAGGAAGAGGTGGGAAGTTAGATTCTCCAAGAAATTCAGAATCAATTTCAGGGATCAAATTTCTTTGACTAGAAGCCAGGACTCTTGCTCTGGTGTTTCTATATACTCTATCTGGACTATCAACTCTACCCCCGGTGTCCCGAGAAGTCATGTTGACAGAGGCAAACAAAGGCTCATCTTCATCAGGCATAGGTTCATACTGAATCCTATTAAAGACAGACTGTCATTTATTTTGACATCTGCATTACATTGTGACTCTTGGCTGGAAGTCACATTCATGATCACCATGGTCTTGAACTGTTGATTCACATCTGCACTGAATTATGACTCTTGGATAGAAGTTACATTCAGCATGTTCCTTTGATATAGAATTACTCCTTTTCTTCTGTTGAAGATATTCCCGTAAATCTGTTTGTGAAGATTGAGGAATATACTTCCTGTTCTTGGGTCTTGATGGCTCTTGATTATACAAAGAGTGATTAATGTGAGCCACATAATTTCTTGCATACTCTGCATCTGGATCTTTTATTTTCATATCCAATTGGTATGGTTTCTTAACACCAGAAGTGCTGAGTTTTGTTCTTAAATCAGTGGAAGGTAACATATTAATTTTGGAAACATGGAGTTTTCCTTCCATTGATCTGGATATTTGCAGAGAAGGAAGAGTTAAACCACTCCCTTGATTAGGAGTTGGTAACAGACCCTCTTTAATGGACAGATTCTGTGCCCAATTTGAAGAAATCAAAGAAGAAGACATTAAGGAATGTTTCTTCTTAGACTCATTCAGATGTTGAGACATAGAATGTCCAGAAGGAAGAGTAGTCAAAAGACCATCTCCTTTCCTTTGACTAACAAAAGTATCAGTCAAAGCTGTTCCTGGAGTAAAAACTACAGAAGCAGAAGAAACAACTAAAGAGTTATTCCTTTTTGAAGGGACTTTGTGTGGAAGACCACCCCCAGTTCTAGTAGAACTCGGTGAAGAAGAAGAGATAACTAAGGAGTTATTCTTCTCTGATGAAATACACGCTGAAACAGACTTGGTTAAAGAACCAGAGCTGTTAGCGTGACTTTTGATTTTAGAATTATACGCTGGAACAGATTTGGCTAAAGAGCCAGTACTGTCAGTGTGACTTTTGAATGTGGGATTGTACACTGGAATAGATTTGGCTAAGGAGCCAGTACTATCAGTGTGACTTTTAAAGTTGAATTTGCACACTGGAACAGATTTGGCTAAGGAGCCAGTACTGTCAACGTGACTTTTAGAGTTGAATTTGCACACTGGAACAGATTCAGCTAAGGAGCCAGTACTGTCAGCGTGACTTTTAGAATTGAATTTGCACGCTGGAACAGATTCGGCTAAGGAGCCAGTACTGTCAACGTGACTTTTAGTTACTGTCATCTTCGAGCGCACAAGAGTGTGCGTGCTTGCAGTGGAGTTCTTGCCAGTGTAGGAGTAGACACTGTGGCAGAGACTTCACCATTGACTGCCAACTGATTCTTAGGGACATAGACAGAGTGTCCCTTCGACTTGGCAGTGATGATGGAGGCTGGAATGGGCTTGCCACCCTTAGCCCGCTGTATTTCTTCATAGGCGAGTTGATCGAATTTGATCGTCATCACCTTCTTCGTCGAGCCGATTGACGAAGTGTCGCATTGAGTTGTTACCATCTCAGAAGAGGAGATGGTTTTCCCCAGCAGAGTCGCCAATTTGTTTTCCATAAAGAAATTCTCTTTATTTGTTGTGTTTCTGGAAAAATTACAACTTTGGAAATCTGATCTAGAAGACGATCGCTTTATCCCTTGGACTATGCGAAGAAGAAAAGCTCTCAAAATTTTGACAGTAGATATCAATGTATCTGTACAATGAATGAAAAAAAGAACTCTATTTATAGAGTCAAAACAGTAACTGAAAAGATAACTACCTCACCACTGGTGCATTTAAAAAGTCACGCAGACTCTAAATACACGCAGGGTTAGTGAGTAGTTACTGTACGTGGACCGTAATTGTTGGACACATAGCATCAGTGCATGGGTCGTGTGCAAGTTACTGGACACGCGAGAGAGAGATCGGTGGCATGGCTGCCACGTACTCCAGTTGAAATAAAATCCACGCTGACTTGCTGAAGGCAAAAAATCTACGCAGATTCGTTGACGCAGACTCGTTGAAGGCGAAATCCACGCAAGCTTTGAAGAAGAATACTTCAGAATTCACGCAGGCTTTGAGAAGAATAACTCAAAAGTCACGCAAATGTTTTGAGGAAGGAGAAGGTTCAGAATCCACGCAAACCGCCAGCTGTCTTGATTTGGCACGCTTCGTCTGACACAAAATCTCTGACATTGATTATATTGTCAGCCGCATTAACTGAAGATAAGACCCAAAGTCACGCCAACTTGGTGAAGAGTGAGTCTTGCTAAGGAAGATTTCGAAAATCACGCAAAAGACGGCGATGATCTCTCGAGTTCTGTGCATACGTGGCATACGAGGAAACGTTTCTCGACTGCTGTGTTGTCAGTCATTATGATTCTGACGTATGGCTGAGCTGTCTCTGCGTGATTTCTAAAGGAGATGGACAGACAGAACTTAGTGTATCTTTTATGTTGCTTCTCGGATCACTCTGCGTGACTTGTTCTGATCAACTCAGCGTGACTTCATTTTTGAGGCCTACAGTCATCTCAACCCCTAGACATATCTCTCCAAGCTCTTCCATACAAACAGACCAAATCCTGTACCAAGCCTAAGCTCCACCAAGCCAAACAAATCCTAAAGGCCTAAAGGCCATTCTGCCACCTAGGACGCAGAGTTCGGGCCAAACTCTGCCCCCACACAGAGTTTGGGCTGAACTCTTTCTTCTGATTTTCAGTACCCTAATTTTTAGGGCCTGCTTGGTACAAGCTGTCCAACGTTCAAAAATTTGAATTCTTGGGGCAGAATTCAGGCTAAACTCTGCCTCCCTAGAGTAGTATAAATAGAGCTTGAATTCTCTCATTTCAAATCATCTCTCACCTACAAATATTAAAGCTTTCTAAGCTCTACTACTCCAAGCTTTATTCTTCCATATCTCCTAAGCCACAACTCTTCTTTGCCAAGGTGCTCAGTGCGATATTAGCTAGAAGTTGTGTGCAAGAGTGAAAGAAAAGTCACTTGGACGATTCCAAGTTTTGCCACCTGTAAATCTGTAAGAAGTTGGCGTGCTCTTCTGAGTAAAGGCACGTAGTTGTACACTATTTCACAAATAGTGGATTTCAATCCTGAGCTAGAGTTCTCAGGCCTGGACTAATCCTCCATGAGGAAAACCAGGTTAAAACTGGTGTATCTACGAATGCTCTTCTGATCTTTATTTACTTTCGCATTTCTCTCTGATTTATTTACTATCTTGATATTTGTTTTATGGAGGTGATATAGAGTTCATTTTTATTTGGTGATTATCGACACAAACTCTATTCACCCCACTCTAGAGTTGCCTATACGTTATTTCACGCATAGCCTCTGAGTAAGATACCTCTAATGGGATTCTATGTTTACCATGTCCACATTACCTCTGAGTAAACATCCTATCAATTAACTTTTTACTAGCACGTCCATAATACCTCTGATGATGTTTGTCAACTCAACTTACCATCAGTACGTAGTTCCGAGTATGCCAAGGATGATAAGTCCACATAAATTCCCCAACAAAATATCCAAACGTATCACTTCTATATTACCTCTGAAACAAAGTTATACGCCTAAACAGCTATACTAACCATGCTTCTTGTGCAAAGTATTTCAAAATTGTCCAAGTTTTAAAAACTTTGAAGGGGTCTTGTAGAAGCATAAAAAAAAGTATATTACTTTAGTCCCACATCGGAAAGGAGAAGAAGAGAAGTCTCATTCCACTCTATATATAGAGCTCCCTTGACTCATTTAAAAAAGGCACACAAAAGAAGAAAGTAAAGGGAGTCCGTTAAATCCTGGGAGTCCGTTCGAGCCACAAAAAATGGCTGGGAAGCATAGCAAAGACTGCTACTCCTAGGCTGTGCGCCAGACGAAGGCGCAAAACAAGAAGAAGGACGCAGCATCCTATCTATGCATGAAGCCTACGACACAGGAAAGATCCTCTGTCTTTGACAGAATTACCTGCCCCACTAGGTAAGGCCACGTTAGATTCTGATTACTATGCATCTTCTTGGGATTGTACGAAGAAATCCAAGGAAGCATGTGCCTCACGCGATCAACATGCTATGCCAACAGTTAGTCGAAAGCATGTACTGACAGTAATGCACATGCTGATGGCAAGCTGTACAGAACTGGTCTGAGTGCTTCGATGCCTCTACCAACACAGTTATCAAAATCCCCATGTTGCTTGGGCGATTTCATGTATGAATCTGGGCGGAGGCAAATACTGTGGTGACAGATTCATGTGAGCAGTGTGGCTACGAACGTGAAGTGAGTCTGTCCCACAAGCAACCTTCCACTCATGACCTAAGCATGTCTCATACGCGGGGATTGAGTCGGGGGACGTATTCATCACATCTACGCTCATGCGCCCAGCTCGACTATGCATGTGAAGTAGGCTTAAATGTGAATATCTTTTCCCATGACTTACGGAATGTGATTTCTCACAAACGTTAGGCGCTGAGTTAATTGGATGAACTTCATAGTCATCACAATGAATCTCATTTATGAGAGTTATGACTAAGTCTTCAGTCGTCTCTCGAGCAGCACCTCAGAGCGCCCCTAAAAGCATAGCACCTCAGAGCGTCACTAAAGTGCAACACTCCAGAGCGCCCCTAAAGTGCAGCACTTTCGTGTGCCCCTAAAGCGCAGCTCCTCCGAGCTTCCCAAAAGCGCAGCTCCAAGAGCATTGTCTCATCACCTCTGCATTTATAGCATAATAAATAAGTGTCAAAAGATAGTAAATAGCAGCTATCAAGTTGTCAGTTGTCAGATAGCAGTTGGCGGATGTCAGTCCAAAGCACATCTTCCAAACACAACTTCAAAAAGAAGTCACCGGGACGTTCCAAAAAGCGTAGCCTCGGTGATGTCCAGAAGCGCAGCCTCAGTGATTTCCATAAGCGTAGCCTCAGTGATATCCAGAAGCACAGCCTAAGTGACTTACAGAAGCGCAGCCTCAATTATGCCCAAAAGTGCAGCCTCAATGATATCCAAAAGTGCAGTCTCAGTGATGTCCAGAAGTGCAACTCCCACAGCACGCAGCTCCTTTACAATATGGCACTATCTTGAAAGATGCCACATGGCCAGTATGGCGACCATATTTCTTTAGATACAACCAAATCCATTTTGTTCGAACTGCAACTCTTCTGATATGATCATCAATTCGGTTTAAACTGAAAGAGATCTTCGAGCAGTGTGCACACGTCACATGTCATTGACTCGGTCTTGTTGATGAACGGGTGATAACTACCCAAGATCTCAGCAACAAAAGAATGCCAAGCCACGTGTCAGCTCAGTAGCAACCCCCACAGTGCGGTTACAACATATTCTCCTGAAATCTCATGCGTACAGCGCTCTTGTACGCCAAAACTCCTACACATATTGTATATGTGCATGCTTATAAATAGCAGCAGTCTTCCTTTATTCAGGGTCTACAAAAAAAATGTTTCGACTGCTTCTTGATTGCCAACCTAGATTACCACACACAGGCATTCAGAGAGTTAGAGCAAGTTTATTTCGTCGTTAGATCGTCAAGGGAGTAAAGGAGCACTACAGTGCTAGATCTCCATTGTCACACTTTTCGAGAATTAATTGTACTCATATCTTCTGTTCATGGGTCTTTTGTACTCTTTTCTCATTTGAAATATAAAAAGTTCTTCAAAGTTTGTGCATGGCTAACAGTAACGCGCGAAGATTTGAACTCATAATTGGTGCTATGTCACAACAATTTTGTGCATATTTTCTAGGCAATCTGATCGTTGGATCTTCGATCTAAATTTTTTCATGCAATCTCGGTATGTACCTTTTTACTCACATAGAATTTGAACCGTTAAGTCCATCGTTTGATAGATCAAAATTGGTCGTCGTTTAAAACGTGTTTATTTTAACAATTTTGTGTAGTCAACTTCGCAGAATTATTTCTCCCTCATCGATGCTCTGTTTAACGACCCACCGACTCCTCTGTACTGCAGGTATAACCACCTTCATGATATAAAAATTTTTGTTCCATAGGATGTCATTTTCTTGGTTGAAATCAATGCCAAAGTTGGCCTCTCGAATTCATAATTTCCAACATGTAGAATCATAATTTTGAACCCGGGACATCGGATTCCAAATCTGACACCACCATTAACTAGTGGCTCGTTCTGGCCAAGATTAACATATAATTTGTCAAATTTGGATAACCTTTTTTCTAACACATTTTTTGGTGCAAAGCGGATCCAACGACGGTCATCGTTTTGTCCCAAAATTATCGTTTTGCTCCTGTATCCAAAATTGGACTTATGGGTAGCCAAACTTAGCTATTTTTTATTTGAGACTGATATTGATGTTTATTTCAGTATTTGGAGATGTTTATGAAAGATTCCCTTTTGATGTTGCTATTGATTTGACGATTTAGTTGCAACTTGTTGTCTAGTTATCATACAACCTCCAAGCAAGTACACATTGCCGAACTTTACAGTATCGACATGTTTTTCTATATTGATGTTTCTTTTATGTCTTACTTGATTACATATTTCTTCTGATTCATGTCGTTGTTATTTTCTAGTTTTACGTGCATATTGTTCCAATTTTTTTTACTACTTGTCATATTCTCTTATCTTGTTCATGTATGAGTCTAGTGATAGAATTGCTTAGCCTATGCCACGTTCCCTTGACATGATTAACCTGGACTTGACTTGGACTTGACATGTTTGACTTGAATTGACTTGATTGACTCGTAGTTTTAGGCGAGGACCTTGTTATAGACGTTGACTATACTTGACCACTCTCAATCGTTAGCAACCACCAGATTATGATAGAGACTTAGTATAGGTTGTTAGCAATCACTGTGTTGAAATCTATAGGGTCGTTAACAACCATCGAACTGCGGTTTACCTCGATTTACAGTCTGTCGCATTTATTAGCACGATTCTCGACAGCATGCCATTTCTTTTATGTTGTCGTTCTTGTAGTGTACTTCCTTCGGCCTTTACTTTTTTGTACTATTTTTTTCTTTCCTTGCATGTTACTACTATCAAAGTAGGCTTGTATATTATGTGTTTTGCTAGTCCCCTGAGGACCTGGTGATCTTTCCAGGTTTGCTGAGCTTATTTGTAAATTAAATGGAGGATTGATGATTATTTCTCCAGGATTTCAAGTATATATTTAGTTTAATACCTTTTCATATTTGTCCAATATTTTATTTTATTTTACTTTGACCATGTTGTTGTATAGCCTAGTTTTGTAAGCTTTATTCTTCTTCAGAAGCTTGTTCAAGATAATTGCATTAGAGTCTGGTCCACTTTATTGTATATTATCTTTTCTTGTTACTTGTAGGAATCGATATGTTAATGCTTGACCAGCATTAGTATACTTGGTTTATACAAGAGTTTATCTTCAGTGGATTGAGATATAGGTATTTGTTACAAACATGTAGTTTATTTTAGACAGCTTATACGTATTAGAACTGGGTTGGAGTCAATTCGATACGTAGCTGACATGTATACGATCTCCTAGTCCTACGTATTTTGGGACTAGGGCATTACATCTCCTGAGGACCTGGTGATCGCTCTAGGCATTTGTTGAGACTGCTAGAATAGAAGGGTAGATTGGTGGACGATTGCATCTCTAGGATTCAGATATCGCTAAGAGGTACATTTATCATTCTTTTATCTTTTATATTTTATAATGACATCTTCATCTGTATAGCCTAGTTTTACAAGCTTTACTTTTTGTTATGAGCTTATTTAGATGATTGTATTAAGGTCTGGCCAACATTATTATAAATTTTCTATCCTTGTATTTATATTCAAGTGGCATCAGTATATTACTGTTTGATCAGCATTAATGCATTTGGTTCCCACTTGAGATTATCTGTGGATTAAGATATAGTTGACTTGCCATTTTAGACCCTATTAGACAACTACGTGCATTACTTGAGGGTTCCATAGATTGGATCCACCCTTGAGCATGTATCAGCTGGCCGTGTCACGTGCTAGTTGTCACGACCCGCACCCGCTTTTCGGATACGAGACGTGTCCAAGCTAGCCTACGCTGCAGAGTCGACGGTAGAACGTTGTCAAGCCTGTAAAAAAAATAAATGCTCAAAAATAAACTTTATTGCTCATTCACATTTCTAAATTTATTACAACATTTGCAATATTTATATTTGAAGAAAAATACAATGTTCTCACAATATAGAAAAGACAGCTAGTTCCACTATCTAAGTCGACCTCAGCATACCCATGTCTTCCCAGTGCTAAGAATGATCGCGGCTAAACCTAAAAAATATTGGTTTCCAATCAGGAATGGAACAAGTACACAAACCGACGGCAATGCGAGAAAACAATAGAATCAACAAGACATGAAAATAACATATGGAATATGAAAGCTAGAAAGTAACTGATGATATGGCAGGTGATTAAGAAGACAAGGAAAAAATAAACAAAAGACAACTACCTATGTGGTGTGAAATATCCGTTTCGACATGTGAACGGCTAGGGGTAAATCCGGCACCCTGCACGTGTCGTGTGCAGTTGTTATTATTCACGAATAGACTCATGGGATAGTTTTGGGTAGTCCATATGTCTACTAAGATATTTCTTCTCCCGACTACTCCGTATGACGAGCGTGTCAACAAGCAGCAAGATATATATATAAAAATGAAATGAAAAGACTACTATGAATCGAAAGCAATCAGAAAGTGCACTTGCCTGAGGTCCTTAACTGGTGAAACCAATAATACTATACCACTCAATGAGCCACAATCAGTCAATACATGCAGAAGTCTCCAGATGCTGAAACAAATATTACCAACATTTGCAGAATAGTCAAATTAGTTAGAATTGCCTGTCCTTAAGTCCAATTCTGGACACAGGGGCAAACAATAATTTCGGATCAAAACGGTATCTGCCGTAGGACCCATTTTGTACCGAAAGCGTGCCAAAGTCGACGGTCTCTAAAGTCTTCAAACTATATGTCAACATGTCCAGTTTTTCGATACGAACCCAACCGTATGTCCAAAGTTGGATTTCGGCGGGCCCTGCACAAAATTGTCCGTGGGGCCCGTAAAATGGCAGTCCGATTCAACTATCTCAGAATTGGACCAAACATGGCATACAGGACCAGAAAAATGATACGGTCCTGTTGGCGTAAGTTTCGTCTCGATCTGACGAACGTGCACAAAGTAATTGGGAAACTTGTACAGAGGCCGATACGATAAATTTTGACGGATACGCATCAAATTCTTCGCGTACACGCGACCAATTTGAATTCTGTCAAAGCCCACACGTCCACGAAGCCGTTACACACCTTTCGATGCTTTCGGTTCGCGGCCATGTCGTCCAGATTGGCGGGACGCATGTCGTATCGAAGATTTTTCGAGTTTTTAAAAAATAGTTTTTCTCTCAACTTGTCGGCTCGATAACTTTTAGTTTACAGCAATTAAAAATAAATTAAAAGAATGGTTTTACTCGTGTATATGTTTTCAAAAAGTTCCGTGTTGGTGACTTCTAGAGACGGTGTACGGTTTGAATGAAAATCGGCTAACAAGTTGGGTTTTAAAAACCAAAATTCTGAATTCAGCAATTTACCAATTTATTTCCACTTTTGATCAGTTTTTCACCCAAATTTAAATGACAGAAATCTACAACTAAATATAGGATCTCGAAGTCCATCATGAGGGCTTTCTGAAACATCCTTCGGATCGAATTTTCGTTGAGAGACGAGGGGGAAACGGAAGAGAGAAGTTGGTACCTTGGTGTATCGCTTCTCTTGTCGCGTGGCGCGCGCGCGCGGATCGCGGCTGTGTGCGTGACGGCTCCGGTCGCGTGTGGTGGTTGTGCCACGGCGAGTGGGTCGTTGGACCAGGGGGTGGTCGTGGTGGCGGCGGTTGGAGGTTAGGGTTTTGGGTCTCGGCCTCTCCTCTCGATTATATATGAATGCGGCTGTGTGGTGAATGGGTCGGTTCGTCGGGTGTTTTAGCAGCTGATTCCTGGGCTCGGGCCGTGGGGAGTTAGCGGGTGCTCGGGCTGGGCTGGCCCCCCTTGCTCCTTTGCTTCCTTTCTTTTTCTTTTTCTTTTTCCTTTTTTTTTCTTTTTATTTAGCAATTAATTCATATATATGTATATACACCTATATGTATAATACTACTTAATACGTTCATATATATATACAAATACGCACGTATAAATATTACATATATATACTCACATAATTTAATATATGTTTATATATTCCTACACATACACATATTTAATATTTATTTATATATCCATATATATTATATATAATATATATATATATATCTATTATAATATATATATATATATATATATATATATAGATATCCTTATAACAATTTATATATATATATATCTATATATATATATATATATATATGGATAAATATTCCATAACCAAAATATTATATAATTTCTTGTATATAGTTTATATATATAGATATATATATATATATATATATATATATATATATATTATATTTTATAATATATTATATTATATCTATATATATATATATATATATAATATATATTATATATTATATATATTTTATATATATATATAATATATTTTTATATATATATATATATATATATATATATATATATATATATATATATATTTTATATATATATATATAATAAAAAAAATATATATATATATATATTATATTATATTTATATATATATATATATATATATATATATATATATATATATATAAATATATATATATATATATATATATATATATATATATATATATATATATATATATATATATATATATATATATATATATATACGTATAATTCATTTGATAATGAATTATCGAAATAGACGAATACTAATAATATAATTTAAGAACAATATATTAATAACAGTACAAAATAATAATAATAATAATAATAATAATAATAATAATAACAAAATACCATAACCAATAATTGTATAGTTTTGGGTGACACAATGCACTCCTACGTAATTGGCCCACTAATAATCATGCCACCATTAAAATATCATATAAATATAAATTAACAAATATTTAGAAAATATTTGTCAATCCCACGAATAAAATATGAAGTATATGCATCTACTTAAAACATGCATATATGGGGTCTTTGCACACACTACATGTCTACCTGGGCTGATACACTAGTCAAAGCACGTCACTGTACTGTCCGTGCCACGATTTCTAATCACTTTGTACTCAAATTCCTAACAATGACTAAAATCATCTACCATAATAATTAACTAAATAATTATTTACAAAATTCTAAAATTACCAATTAAATCAAATAAATAAATAAGTAAAAAATATTTCAAAATTTCGGGAAGGGGAGCTACAAATCTACCTACATTCGTAGTTATTTCGTAAAATTCTAAAAGAAGTCTGCCTTAACCCCAATCTCCTTAAATTTAAGTCCTCAAAAATTGTTTATATCCTTCTCTAGTCATTTGGTATTTACGAAATCTCGAGGACTTCTATCCACCTTTAGTCACACTACTCCCTTGAAACATAGACCATTAAAATTTTATAATCTTCTAACTAGTGGCTAGTAACTCTTCCAAAAATATCTAGGACATATGGTATCTATAATCCTCTCGTATCTATCAAGCAACCCAAAATTTAACAAGCAACAAACTTACACAAGTAGCTAAGAAATGTTGATAAACTCTAATAAGCATGACCATTCGTCGCTCCAAAATAGGAAGGACATGAAGATAAGAAAGAATAATCGAGAGCAAATATGAAGTCTCAAGAGTGGTAGAGAGTTTCCAATGATGCAGGTAGAAAGAAGGTTTACGAACCATTGACTTATTTGCTAGATTGGGCTACTCTAATCTAGTCACTTGCTAAATCGAAGGACTCTTCATTTCCCAGAGGGCTTGCAATCCATGCAATACAGAAATTCTGTTCTGGAAATTCTAAACAAGTTTCCAAAAGAGAATAGAATTTGAGAAATCAAGATTGTGATCTTTTCCGTGGTTATTTAAACACGCAAGCAAGGGATATAATTGCAATACAAGATCGTATCTCGACTTCCTGGTAGATGGAATAAGGGTTACGAATGAATACACATTCTAAGAGGTGGAGACTACGTAATAGGTATAGGGACCTATTTCAATAGTTCGGTTTTATAGTACAAATATGGTGGTATGCATGGGTGGGTTTCACTGGGTCTTAATGGGTTCCCTATTGGACGTCAGTCGTTGGTCGGATGAACATTGGATTTCAATCTATATGGACTGGACAAGATTCCAATGATAAAACTCTTCATACTAGATTAGGGTATCCTAGAATAGGTTTCTTTCTAAGTGGTTGAGCTAGTTGCTAGTCGGGTTGGTTAGCTAGGTCCATAAGCCTGAAATGCGCCTTCAGTGACTTTTGTGTTTAAGTAGCATATGAGGCCTCAATTGGGTGGCACACTAGTGGCATGTGCGTAGTGGGCTTCGAGTAAATCACAACTATATATTGGGTCGAATGAACTGAGTCAAGGTTGAGGCTTTAGTGGAAGTCGGAAAGTATACCGGTGTTGTGGTAAGGGTTATAGCTAGTCCTTTTGACCTAAAGGTCATACCATAAAAATAGAGTACAAGGGGATGGGTTTGAGTGGGACATGATATACCTAGATGAAGGTGGACTCGTCTAGATCTTACATATAAAATTTGTTGGAAGGTAACACTGGTCTCGTGCTCCGAATATTAATGACATGGCCGGGGACACAAAATGATCTAAATGGAAAGTGGGAGTCCATGGGGCACTAATTATCATCCTAATGGGAATTATTCCGATCAATCAGTAATCCTCATACATCCTAAAATTTTAGGAGGCTTACAGTCTACCCACTATAGAAGCTAGGATATGGTTTTAGGAATAATGAGGTTAGAAAAATTCTAAAGTCCGGATATTGTACCTCGACTCTTGTTAATAAAGAATAAGGCACGACGTACGGGTTACGGTAGATATAAGTCAAGTCAAGGATTGTTCCTCAATAAATAAAAAATGAGTGTGTACAATGACACATGGTCGATAAAAGAGAACGATCTACTCGTCTATAGTATACAAGAGTTATCGACGGGATAACCAACTCTAAGGCACATCATATGAAAAGATTTCTAACAACTGAGTCGTGAATTTCTATTTGCGTCAAGCCTGACAGACTATTGTTACAAGGGTTCTAGTTAAAGCAAGCTTCAAACAAATAATTAGAGGCTCACAATATTTGGTCTCTTGAGAATAGGTAGTCTCCTAGGTTGGCATTTGATCAAGGGAAAGATCCTAATCATTCTCGGACTCCAATGACTAGAAGATCAAGATTAGCGGGTTTAGTGTCGAATGGAGGACGAGTAACTCAAGGCAAGATTTTAGTCACAGAGCTGGCTGATGGTAGCTATACTTGCATATACAACTATCATAGCCCTGGGAATACTCCGTATCTATCTATCAATTACGAGCTTTCGTCTTTCTAATCGGTGAAAGACAAAACAATAAAGAGTTCAAGAGAGATGTCACTGAATACAATTACGTGATTCAAAGGCGAATGTATAATTCAAGAGGAATTGTCAAAACAGTTGCGGATGAGATCCTGGAGACATCTACATCTCAATCTACGTAGGATAATTAGATGAAAAGTGAACCAAATGCATCATGGTTGATCAGACCGTAATACAATAATTCTGATTAGATAATATGTTAGCGGGCGTCCCCAATAAAAATATGTCTTGAATCAAGCTCGATAAAAGAGTAAGCTTGCAAAAACTAGGCTGTAATAGCAGCATTGGTCAAAAGAGTCAAAATATAAATATGCGAGATTTTTGAAATGAGGCACAATTGGTTCGAGTTTTGAGAGAATCAAATCTTATATAGGCATCATACTATCTTTTGTCTTTAAGGCCCTGGTCGACTAATGGGTTATGGTCTTCTGAATTCTATATTCTAGGTAATTTATTAGTGTCAATCAATTACCTCGTCGATAGATCACGAGGACCATGGAATGCTAGGTTGGGAGACATGCTACTCAACTTACAGAACTTTCACTAGTATTTCCTTTGGGTCTTAATGGGACATACATGGCAGTTTTCTATCCTCTATATTATCCTAAACTTGTAATTACGTCTGAAATCATTTTATCGAGAATTATGCATCGCCCGTATACTCTGGCTGTGACAAACCCTTGGTTCCATGATTCAGATGTGATAAGCTATCAGGTGCTCTACCTTATATTGACACGAGGGTATTTAAGATCTAAAGAGGTCAACGAGGACATAGTTTTAGCAATGTTCCATAAACTATAATTCTTCGAAATAATTTCAATTCTATAGGTTGTACCCCGCCAGTGCGCTGCTGGCTGCAGTGAACCCACATTCTCCACTCTCAAATAATTGACGACAGTGCGCTGCTGTCTAACCATTTTTTGTTAACTAACATTCTTTTAACTATATCCATAAAAATTCATGAGCTTCTAGAGATTCAAACAAGTTGACAAAAATAAAGTGTAGGTATTTATCCTATCAGTCACAACACTTAAAATAAAAGATTTAACATGGAGAAAATAACTAAGGACGAAAGAAATACAAACATTCTAGTATCTATTTCATATGCATTTCAATGGTTGAGGGAAAATCTCGAATCAATCTACCTCGATATTCGTATATGAATAGTAGAATCAAAAATTATAAACCAGTTCCTTACAGCAAAATAGAATTTAAAATAGGCAATTCTAACTCATGATGTGATATTTATATCTAATAGAGCAAAAGAAAATTGAACAAGTTATCAAGATTATAGCCTTAATTCTAGGGAAGCCTAACTAACCAAATGAGTAATATACCCACGTTGGTCATATCGTCATATCAAAAGTATAGTGTATCTATAGAGATCTAGCAAGCTATCTAAATTTTAATAATTCTAAGTTGCATGGCCTATCTGACAGCCTTAACTACCCAACGGTCAATTTGAACAAGGGACTCCTAGTCCTAGTCATTTTCTTAAATCATTTCAATCCTATTGTGAATGAGCATTCCTAGTCGCAGGCTCGCAATAGTACGACTAATGTACCATCACGAGTTCACAATATTTTACGAAAACTGACCTGCATGGGCCACCACAAAAACTTGTCACGACCCGCACCCGCTTTTCGGATACGAGACGTGTCCAAGCCAGCCTACGCCGTAGAGTCGGTGGTAGAACGCTGTCAAGCCCGCAAGAAATAAATGCTCAAAAATAAACTTTATTGCTCATTCGTATTTCTAAATTTATTACAACATTTACAATATTTATATTTGAAAAAAAATACAATATTCTCATAATATAGAAAAGACAGCTAGTTCCACTATCTAAGTCGACCTCAGCATACCCATGTCTTCCCAGTGCTAAGAATGATCGCGACTAAACCTGAAAAATATTGGTTTCAGTCGAAAATGGAACAAGTACACAAATCGACGGCAATACGAGAACACAATAGAATCAACAAGACATGAAAATAACATATGGAATTTGAAAGCTAGAAAGTAACTGATGACATAGCAGGTAGTAAAGAAGACAAGGAAAAAATAAACAAAAGACAAATACCTATGTGGTGTGAAATATCCGTTTCGACATGTGAACGGCTAGGGGTAAATCCGGTACCCTGTACGCGTCGTGTGCAACTGCTATAATTCACGAATAGACTCATGGGATAGTTCTGGGTAGTCCACATGTCTACTAAGATATTTTCCCTCCCGACTACTCCGTGTGACGAGCGTGTCAACAAGTAGCAAGATATATGTATAAACATGAAATGAAAAGACTACTACGAATCGAAAGCAATCAGAAAGTACACTTGCCTGAGGTCCTTAGCTGGTGAAACCAATAATACTATACCACTCAATGAGCCACAATCAGTCAATACATGCAGAAGTCTCCAGATGCTGAAATAAATATTACCAACGTTTGCAGAATAGTCAAATTAGTTAGAATTGCATGTCCTTAAGTCCAATTCTGGACACAGGGGCAAAACGATAATTTTGGATTAAAACGGTGTCCGCCGTTGTACCCGCTTTATACCGAAAAGTATGCCGAAGTCAACTGTCTCTAAAGTCGTCAAACTATACGTTAACAGGTTCAGTTTTCGATACGAACCCAACCGTATGTCCAAAGTTGAATTTTGGCGGGCCGTACACAAAATTGTCTGTTGAGTCGGACCGTGGGGCCCGTAAAATGGCGGTCTGATTCAACTATCTCAGAATTGGACCAAAGTTGGCATACAGGACCAGAAAAATAATACGGTCCTGTTGGCGCAAGTTTCGTCTCGATCTGACGAACGTGCACAAAGTAATTGAAAAACTTGCACAGAGACCGATACGGTAAATTTTGACGGATATGCATCAAATTTGTCGTGCACACGCGACCAATTTGAATTCCGTCAAAGCCCACACGTCCACGAAGCTATTACGCACCTTTTGATACTTTCGGTTCGTGACCACGTCGCCCGGATTGGTGGGACGCACGTCGTATCGAAGATTTTTCGAGTTTTTGAAAAACAGTTTTTCTCTCAAGTTGTCGGCTCGATAACTTTTACTTTACAGCAATTAAAAATAAAGTAAAAGAAGGATTTTACTCGTGTATATGTTTTCAAAAAGTTTCGTGTTGGTGACTTCTAAAGACGGTGTACGGTTTGAAAGAAAATCGGCTAACAAGTTGGGTTTTAAAAACCAAAATTCTAAATTCAGCAATTTACCAATTTATTTCCACTTTTGATCAGATTTTCACCCAGATTTAAATGACAGAAATCTACAACTAAATAGAGGATCTCGAAGTCCATCATGAGGGCTTTCTGAAACATCCTTCGGATCAAATTTTCGTTGAGAGACGAAGAGAAAACGGAAGAGAGAAGTTGGTACCTTGGTGTATCGCTTCTGCTGTCGCGTGGCGCGCGCGGATCGCGGCTGTGCGCGCGGCGGATCCGGCCACGTGCGGTGGTTGTGCCGACGACGGGTGGGTCGTCGGACCACGGGGTGGTCATGGTGGCGGCGGTTGGAGGTTAGGGTTTTGGGTCTCGGCCTCTCCCTCTCGATTATATATGAACGCGGCTGTGTGGTGAATGGGTCGGTTCGTCGGGTGTTTTAGCAGCTAATGCCTGGGCTCGGGCCGTGGGGAGTTAACGGGTGCTCGGGCTGGGCTGCCCTCCCCCCTTCCCCCCCCCCCCCCCCCCCCCCCCCCCCCCGCTGCTCCTTTGCTTCATTTTCTTTTCTTTTTCTTTTTCTTTTTCTTTTTCCTTTTTCTTTTTCTTTTTATTTGGCAATTTATTCATATATATGTATATACACCTATATGTATATATGTTACTTAATACGTTCATATATATACAAATACGCACGTATATAATATTTACATATATATATATATATATACTCACATATATTTAATATATGTTTATATATTCCTACACATACACATATTTAATATTTATTTATATATCCATATATATATCCTTATAACAATTAATATATATATATATATATATATATATATATATATATATATATATATATATATATATATATATATATATATATACGTATAATTCATTTGATAATAATTATCGAAATAGACGAATATTAATAATATAATTTAAGAACAATATATTAATAACAGTACAAAATAATAAAAATATACTAATAATAATAATAATAACAACAAAATACCATAACCAATAATTGTATAGTTTTGGGTGACACAATGCACTCCTACGTAATTGGCCCACTAATAATCGTGCCACCATTAAAATATCATATAAATATAAATTAACAAATATTTAGAAAATATTCGTCAATCCCACGAATAAAATATGAAGTATATGCATCTACTTAAAACATGCCTATATGGGGTCTTTGCACACACTACATGCCTACCTGGGCTGGTACACTTGTCAAAGCACGCCACTGCATTGTCCGTACCACGATTTCTAATCACTTTGTACTCAAATTCCTAACAATGACTAAAATCGTCTACCATAATAATTAACTAAATAATTATTTAGAAAATTCTAAAATTACCAATTAAATCAAATAAATAAATAAGTAAAAAATATTTCAAAATTTCGGGAAGGGGAGCTATACTAGTCCTGTGACTTTTGGGACTGGGATGTGACAAATTTGGTTCTTGCCAATCTAGCGAAGATAGTCAGTACAAGAGAGCTAGCTAGCTTAGCTAATTTGGCTTGCAAGCTCGATTGTGCGACAGAGGATATACGTCGGAACTTCCCTTGTCGGAACTACCCTTGTTGGCTGAGATAACATTGCACGAGTGACAAAGTTGGTCTTTCTTAGACATATTTGACCCATGTTGAGCTTGGAATGGTACATTGAGTTCCAGATGACCATTCCATCTCTAGTGGGTTTGCATGAACTTGACAGTGTTTGAACTGGCTAGGGATCGTTAGGGAACTATTTGTTGCAAGTGTCAATCGGTACATTCAATATATTATAACAAGTCATTTTAAATCATTTTAACTTTCTGTTGTTTTGGTTCACAACATTACCATCCTTCTACTGTTATAATCATATTGTTACCTTGTGTTATGTGAATTGAATATACTGAAGGATCCCCATATATATAAAAGTACGAAAATGATATTTTGCTTGCAATGTGTGACCGTGGACGTGATTGTAGTGGCAGTCAATCACGTCCGTGGTCACATCCGTGGACAATGTGGACAATGTTCCATGGAGTCAATGGAATGTCGCCATGTGGCCTTCAATTATATTTGCGGTCACAAACCGTGGACAACGTAGCAGGATTCTTAAAAGTAACAGGTGTTGGTATAAATTTTAGCTTAATGAGATGAAGTTCCAAATATTATAGGGACTGTGGTCAAAATTCCTTAGAGAGCAGTCACGTATCATGATATGCAATATTTTCTCTATAATTTGTTGTGGGTCCCCGCATAAGTAGAAAAATACTTCAAACGTACGTACATAGCTTTCATGATTGAGATTGTTACATGTGTCACAATCTAACCGTCGGATGGGAGTTATGAGGAGAGAAAAAAAGGTTAGAATAAAAAGGATGGACTCTTTCTCTCTTAGAGCATCTCCAACCCTATTGTGAGTATAGAAAAAATGGTTGTCACATAAGAATGATAATCTTATTTTTCAAAAGTACTTCTCCAATGCACATGTGAAATGAAATATAGAGTTGACATAGCAAGGACACGGCAAGGACAAATTAATGTGAAGTTGGTTGTCAAGATCTAGATAATGCACTTCACAATGACTTTATGTCCACATCATCAATTATGAATAAAAATATTTGCTAAAAGTAGAAGAAGAGGAGAAGTTGTCATGAAGTTATAAAAATATTTTGTATTGGGGTTAATTGCATCAATTACCCCTATGTTTTACATTTATTACACGGACCACCCCTACTTTGAAACTAATTACACGGATACCCATATAGTTTCTATTTTCTTTAGAAACTAATAACACTAACCACCGGTTAATAAAATTTATAAAGGAAAGAGGTGGTCAGTGTAATTATTTTCGGAATAGGGGTAGTCCCTGTAATATTCATGAAATATAGGAGATGTCAGTGTAATTAACCATTTGTATTGTCTTCTCAATACTTTTGTATTGGAAAAGACTTTTCAAACCCATTATCTTTTGTAAATATAATCTTGCCACCTATAGAAGATATTGTCTTGTATCTCATGCCACCTAAGAATCACAATACAAAATAAGACAATAGGATTGGAGATGCTCTTATTAACAATAGTTAAGTAGATATAGAAACTATTTGTCCTGGACAAACCTATGGGCAATAAAGCAAATCTTCTGTATAAGGATTTTCGTAGAATTCTCCACATTGATAAGTGGTGGTGGTATTTTCTTTGCTATGAAAAATTTCAAAATTCTATAAAATAAATTTATAGTAAATAAATTTGTAAAATTAATTTACTTTTTACATAATTTTTTACATTACAATCAAACGCACGTACAGGATACAGAAGAGTCAAGAACAGATCATATATGAGACATATCAAATGATTCGAAAATGACTACCACATGTATATATATCAATAAACGAACTTAAGACTAACAAAAATAATATTAAAAACATCATTAAGTGATGTTAATGAGAACTAATTTTAAAATTTAAAATTATTAAGCAAGGAGTGCTGAAGACACCAAAATAATTGTTGAATAAATTGACCGTTTATAAAATAATATGAATATTAATTAAACAACATTAATATTTAAATAGATGTTTCTTTGCCACGGTATGAC